>MU227551.1:1294097-1327149 GCA_018584345.1 Thuja plicata
ATATGTTGTATTTAAATGTGTATATATATATATATATGGTACATGTGCAATGTATATACATGTATATAATATACACATGTGTGTATATGCATGTATATATATGTATGTGTATATGTACATGCAAGTATATGCATGTATATATATGTACATGTACATGTGTATGTCATATATATATATATATACATGTATATATATTTGTATGTCATATGTACATATGTATGTAGGTACATGTCATATGTATGTATGTACATGTATATATGTATGTGTACATGTATGTCATATACATATGTATGTATGTGTACATGTATGTCATATGCATGTAAATACATGTCATATTGTATGTACATGTATAGTATGTATACATACATGTATATGTCAAGTATGTATGTCATATATATGTACATGTATACATCATATGTACATATATACATGGTGTGGGAGCACCTTGACCCTAAGCAGTATGATAGGTTGCATAATATGCCTATTTTGAAGTCATTTAGACTTTCCTAAGACCATATCTAAGAAATGGTTAAAGTGCTTAAATTTGCATGGTAATGTATTAAAAACAAGAAAAATACACTTACAATGTAATGGATCAAAGAATGGGGATGCTTAATATAGCATTAAATTTATGAATGAGTGGGAATGTTGGGTATATAGGTTAGTTTTCTTAACTGCCCTAGAATCTCTTTAAAAGAGAGAATGTAACTGAAAAGAAGAGAGGGGAGAAAGTTACAGAATAGGAAGAAGAGAGAGAAAATAGAGTAGAAAAAAAGAGTCGGCTCTCTGGCCTCTAGCCAGAGAGCCATGCATATTACTTATGCTATGTGTATTTCATGTCTTTGGATTTAATAAGTTGAAGTTTGTTGAGCTCATTCTCTCTATCTTTCCCGTTTATCATGTTTGGAAAATTTTTATTGTATTTTTCAGAGTTATTATTGAGTGGCGACTTCCTCTGTTATGTTTTTCTTCCTAATAAAGAGTGTATTTGGTTTATGTATCAGGCTGTCTAACAGTCCCGAGTTGGGATAGGTTTGTATAGAAAGGAATTGGTTTTGGGAAACCCGTCTGTAGATGCCCAATTACTATATGTCTTTGAGTGAATGAATTAAGTTGGAGAACGGTTCCAAGAAACCGTTTCTGAATATGGTGTTGGTGCATGCAATGATATCAGGGGGGCCAATGAGATTATTTAGCCGCATGGATTCCATACAAAATATATGCATGTTGTTGCAGAGAAGTTTAACTGGAACAGCTCGGGAGTTTATGGAAAGCCACACCTTCAGCGACATGGAAGAAAGGTGGCGGCCTTCTTGTCCCAGCGTGAGTGGAACTCAGTTCTTGAAAAGGTGTCCACTGTTTGTTTGCTTATCCATGACTGTTAACATGGAGCATGAGAGGTGTGTTTCCACAGCCACTTGGAATGGTCTTTGTAGAGGAAGGAAAGGTGATGAACGTGCATGCTTGTACCATAACACTCACGCATGATGGTGAAGTGACTCGAGTTGAAGATGATTGAAGACTATCCTAAATAATAGTCAACAGTGCATTATTGGTTGAGTTTGGCATATAGACGTACATGCTTGAATAGTGGCAGACCCAAAAGAGATGAGTCACTTTTCTCTTGTTGGTCGGTGACCCAAGAGAAAAATTTCCTCAATGTAGTGTTGAGTTAGACATTGCAGACTTGCCAAAGAATGATGAGTTGATTTAATGGAGAATCAAGGAGAAAAATGTGCAGATTCGAAAGAATCTTCATTGCAGATTGCAAAAAGATGAAGGAGTCAATGTAGATTTGTTGAGTTGAAAGAGTGTGAAGATTTGATTTACATCAGAATGGTATCAGAGCAAGCAAAAGATCTAGGTAGTCAGATATTGTGAGGAAAGAACTTGACCCATCTAGCTGCAAGAAGGAAAGAAGTTCCTGGAGCATTTGTGTGGGCAGACAGGTAAGTTCTGTCCTGACCATTCTTCGACAAAGATACATTTGGAGTAGGGTGCCAAAAGCAACCACTGAAGAGAGAGTAGGAAGTGCATCACCAGACCAAGTCTACTATTGGGTAAGATGGATGGTTTGTGTTGGGTATTTTGTTTTTATGCAACATTGCAAGAGATGGAGTCAGTTTCAGCATCAGAAAGTGAACCAGAAGCGTGTGCAAGGAGCCAGTGTGATACCAGGCATTTCCATAGGGACATGGAAATATTTTCTCAGTAGGAGTATGGTGCGGGAGCACCTTGACCCTAAGTAGTATGATAGGTTGCATAGTATGCCTATTTTGAAGTCATTTAGACTTTCCTAAGACCATATCTAAGAAATGGTTAAAGTGCTTAAATTTGCATGGTAATGTATTAAAAACAAGAAAAATACACTTACAATGTAATGGATCAAAGAATGGGGATGCTTAATATAGCATTAAATTTATGAATGAGTGGGAATGTTGGGTATATAGGTTAGTTTTCTTAAGTACCCTAGAATCTCTTTAAAAGAGAGAATGTAACCGAAAAGAAGAGAGGGGAGAAAGTTACAAAATAGGAAGAAGAGAGAGCAAATAGAGTAGAAAAAAAGAGTCGGCTCTCTGGCCTCTAGCCAGAGAGCCATGCATATTACTTATGCTATGTGTATTTCATGTCTTTGGATTTAATAAGTTGAAGTTTGTAGAGCTTGTTCTCTCTATCTTTCTCATTTATTATGTTTTGCAAATTTTTATTGTAGTTTTCAGAGTTATTGTTGAGTGGCAACTTCCTCTGTTATGTTTTTCTTTCTAATCAAGAATGTATTTGGTTTATGTATTAGGCTGTCTAACAGTCCCGAGTTGGAATAGGTTAGTATAGCAAGGAATTGGTTTTGGGAAACCTATCTGTAGATGCCTAATTACTATATGTCTTTGAGTGAATGAATTAAGTTTGAGAAAGATTCCAAGAAACCATTTCTAAATATGGTTTTGGTGCATGCAATGATATCAGGGGGGCCACTGAGATTAGTTAGCTGCATGGATGCCATACAAAATATGTGAATGTTGTTGCAGAGAAGTTTAACTGGAATGGCTCGGGAGTTTATGGAAAGCCACGCCTGCAGCGACATGGAAGAAAGGTGGCGGCCTTCTTGTCCCAGCACGAGTGGGTCTCAGTTCTTGAAAAGGTGTCCACTGTTTGTTTGCTTATCCATGAATATTAACATGGAGCATGAGAGGTGTGTTTCCACAGCCGCTTGGAATGGTCTTTGTAGAGGAGGGAAAGGTGATTGAAGACTATCCTGAATAACAGTCGAGAGTGCATTATTGGTTGAGTTTGGCATATAGACATACATGCTCGAATAGTGGCAGATCCGAAAGAGATGAGTCACTTTTCTCTTGTTGGTCGGTGACCCAAGAGAAAAATTTCCTCAATGTAGTGTTGAGTTAGACATTCCAGACTTGCCCAAGAATGATGAGTTGATTTAATGGAGAATCAAGGAGAAAAATGTGCAGATTCGAAAGAATCTTCATTGCAGATTGCAGAAAGCTGAAGGAGTCAATGTAGATTTGCCGAGTTGAAAGAGTGCGAAGATTTGATTTACATCAATACGTACATGTATACATGTATATGTACATGAAATATGCATGTATATATGTATGTACATGTATATATTATGTAGACACACACACACACACACACACACACACATATATATATGATATGTATATACATATGTACATATATATATATATATGTACATATATGTATGTATGTCATATGTACATGTATGTCATATGTATGTATATGTACATATGTATATGTCATAAATATATACATGTACATGTCATATGTATGTATATATGTATGTACATGTTGAATATGTATGTACATATGTACATGTGTATGTCATATGTACATGTGTACATGTGTGTGTAATTGATTTAAATGAAATTTAAATGTAATTGATTTTACTTTGAAATAATGTAGCTCAAAATGTGTACTTTCATTTTATTTTCAATTAAATTCTAGATAACATATATGTAGACTTCATTTGACAGTACATAAAATATTTTAGGTACATACATATATATATAGATTTATCAAACATATTATTACACATCACACATGGCAAATGCACCGATTCCCCCTGATGAACTATTTGCACACACTAATAGAGAAATTCAAAGGTTGCAAGATTCCATTAATAATCTAACTAGCTCTACTATTTATAAGAACACATGTCAATCTACACTTCATAGATTGATTACTATTAGGGATGAAATTCATGGTACCACTCCCTATGGCCTAGATGTTATAGAGGCCATACTTGAGAGGAAGAGACAAGAGGTTGGCTCTGCTCTTTCTCTCAAGGAGGTATAGGCTTTAATGCCTAAAGTGACCCTAAAAAGGGAAGTTTTCCATCTTATGTAGAGTTACAGTATGTGAAGGGAGATCAAGTTACAAGGTGTTAGGATCCTTCCATATCAGCATTGATATACCCATGATTTCTAGTTGTTCATGGTCGTTATCCAAATAACAACCAGATTTTTGTTGAGGTTTGTTTAGGGAGGGTAGTTAATTACATTGATTTTCTAGGACATCTACAATAGGGGTGTGGCAGACTTGTTGATAGAGACACTTATCATCAAGCAGATCACCAAAGGCCAGTACACAGGGCCATTGTTGGTCAGAGGGAACCTGCGATAGCTCCTTCATTGGGTCCTATTGTAGATGATTCTATTCGTAGCACCCAACTTTAAGGTGTGATTGATAGTGTGGGGGATATTGCAGCAGTTGTTGCATCTATATCGAGTGATCAGGTTGGTTAGTACTCGATGTCTCGAGGACACTCTAGATCGTCAGTTGGAGCATCCTCTAGCGGGACCGCACATGACATGTATACTATAATGGGGATCCCTTCACTTTCCAATCTAGAGGGACTTACAGGAGAGATGACATTGGTCACATTATCTAGCTTGGCTGAGGATCTGTTGGATGCTTATGCATTTATAGCAGCAGAGCATGATATCCCCATATCGAGTGTTAGAGCTCGTGTGGGTATTGTTAGATTTTCCCAGCCACCTCGTTCTCACCTAGATCGTGGCCATAGTGGTAGTTCTCATGAGGATCCACCCACTGACCACTCCATTTCTATAGAGAGAGAGGCACAGTGTACAGACCCTTCAGTCAGTGTAGGGCACTAGTTCTCTGATGTTGGCCTTGAGGATGTTGAATTCAACATGGCCACTACAAGTTACCTATATTTTCTAACACGTGATGATACGGCTTCCATGTCATCTCATTTGGTTAGTCCATTGCATTCATCTTTAGAGAGACGTGTGCAGCCTACACATGTTGTAGATGCAGAGATGAGCTTGGACCAGATGCAACAAAATATTGATATCTTGGTTGATAAGATCGAGGCTAGGGAGTCTGATAATCAATAAAATGAATCCCATGTTTTAATATTTTGGTTTGCTTCAAATATGCTCCTTGCACAACAACTGAACCTACACATACAAGTTCAACAACATATATAGATAGATGTGAAATTAACCATAAACATGCGTGCATAATTACATCGTAAGTTAAACCTCAATTGTAATAAATTAAACACAAACATGTACACTACTAACCTATTGGAAACATAATTTCATTGCTTTTTTCATTCTTTGTTAGCTTCATCCTCTCCGTGGTGAAACGTAATAAATAGTAACTAACACATTCCACATTTCTAGGCACTGCTATTACTGCAAAAACATGTCCTGCAAAATATGTTTTCAATTTGAGGTCTCTAAATATAAATTAAACATCTAAATTGAATAGTAAATAAGAACATGTGTACATGTGAGCGCTATTTACACAGACACATACCAATTTTTATCAAACCTGAAATATGGTCATAATCAGTTGAAATCAATGGAATGTCGTCAAAGCTTTCATCCTCAACTTCATCCTTTGTATTAGTAACATCTAGTGGAAACAAATTTCATTCACTAACATATCCACATTTTTGGTTGATACATTCACCATAGTTTTTAGAAATGCAGTCATAACAAAATCATGAGTAATCTCTAGTGTACAATGACCACACATTACTATCTGTACTCATAACTGAATGCAGTGATCTTGTTTTTTCTACCCTCTTGCATCCATGGATTGATCTTCTATCAACACCTGAACAAGACACATACATATAAAAATTTAAGACAACTTAAAATCATATATATATACCATGTTCTTCAATTCAATTCAAATAAATTTAAAGTACATACATTAATTTAAACTTCAAAACAAGTGATGTTGCATTTATAGCTGATATATCCCAGAATAATCTGAATGGTATGACTCGATCCAAACATGATGTTGTGTTACCTTGAGTTGGAACCACAAAATGCATCTTGTACCACTCAACTATATCATGAGAATTATTTATATGATATCCCTGATAGTCTAGCTGATACTTTCTTAAAGCACATTTGATACAAGCTCTTGCACCATCATGCTCTCCCTTTCCATTTCCACTCTCAAAGAAACTCCAAAGATGTGGTATCTTTTGGTATCGATGATATCTACATAGTGCATAAAATGGCCTTGCTGATTTAAATTATGTTGCACATCCATCTGACCAAACAAAATTCTTTTCAATTTTGATGCCTCTGTTTTCCAAATATCCACAAAATGTTTTAAAGCAATGCTCAACAAAATGTATGTCATGCTCTTTATCATCACTAATGTAAAAGTAATATTCTTTCTTTATGACCCGTGCTTGATATGTACTTTCAACACCATCCAAATCTAATTGTGCATGGAAATAAGAAACATGTACCATGATAGTGACTTGCTCTGTATAGTAGTATTCTGCTTGAAGTTGTTTTTTAGAAACAAAAGAGTAATTTTTTGCAAAGTTGACAACTGATAAAATTGTTCCAACTTGAAAAGTTTCTCTTAGTATTTGGAACTGTTATGCTTTCCATTTAGCAAAAAAAAACATGACGCATATATGGTTGTATTAATTTACAAAAATTTTCCATAAATGTTGCAACATGTATCTCCTCCTCTACATATTCCAACCTTGTTGACTCTTTCCCAACTTTCATTTCAGACTTTATGTACTTATAACTCTTACATTTTACCATCCTTGTCATGTCAGTATCTTCAACTCTCAAAGGATATTTAGCCAAATCCCCGCATGTTTGACAAGTTCCTCTTACGCACTCTATTTCAGGTATTCCATGATCAATTGATTTGTTACATAAGATTGGTGCTATGAATTGGCTTGGACATTTTGGAAAAGCATTTTGATAGCCATCATGTTCTTTTATCATCTTTCTAAACCCTTGATAGTAGAGATCAAATTCAACATGATATCAACAACAACAAGTTTCAAAAGGTTTATTTATCTTTACAAAATATGGCTTTAATCTTTCAAACATTTTTTGTCCAATCTTAATGTCAGGATTTGAATTACAAAATGAGAGATACAATTCATGTTGTGTGTTGTCAAACCAATGTTTTGTGAGCTAAAAATACTCCTTAGGCCCAGTCCTCTTCTTGACAACATCTCTTGTATTTGGTGAAGGACGAGTATGATCAGTCCAAAATGTCGTAACCAAGTTCCTAATTGTTTTGTTAATCCTATCAGAACGTAAAGCTCTACAGATTAGTGCCCAATTACCTTCCAATGTAGTATCATCCAAATTGATTCTCCTTTTCAAATAATATCCTAGTGTCTTCCTACTATACCCGATATTGGATGAAAGTGAAGAAATGTGTCTTTTTTGGGACATGTTTTTAGTTAAAATAGATGTCAGTATAACTCTTCTTGAAATAGACTTATCTGCAGATCTAGTTGTTTTCCCAATGGAATGCAAACCTTCCTTAACACTTTCAACAATATTTTTTTGTATGTTAGACATTTTTGTCCTTTTCAAGCTTACATCTACACCCAACAAATTTAATGGCTCTTTTAACTCATCTTTAAGAAGTATAATTGATAATAGTTGGGTTTTTTTCAAGTGTACCAAGATTCTCAAATTGTGTAATTATTTCCTTAGACTTTTTATTCAATGCCCTCTTCGTAGTATTTATGGGTTGTTTAGCATAATCTCTCAATTTTTCCACATCCATTTTGATTAAATGATCTATGCTTTTACAATTAATTTTTCTCTTCATCTCTTGGGCTAGAATAATATTCTCATTTGTTGTTTGTACTTGGGCTGCAAATAAAATAAAAAATTCTCTTAATAGCTCATGTTAAGGGGAAAGACCCAAAATGCATAATTAACTGTACTAAGAGACTAAATTGAGACACTAGGAGAGAGTCAGAGAGAGAGAGAGAGATGTGTACTTGTTTGGGATTTTGAAGGTTGTACTTGTTGAGCCTGTTGACCTTGCGATGACCCTTCTCCAACTTCTAAAGGTTGGGCTTGTTCACCTTGCGATGACCCTTCTCCAACTTCATAAGGTTGTGCTTCTTGAGTATTTCCTGCATACAAAGATATAATTATTTTAAACAAAAGGGTCTAGTTGGGTCTAATTGTGTCTAATTAGGTCCTAAAGGGTGTAATTGGATCTAATTAGGTCCTATGTAATACCCACTCATATTTTTCTTTCATTTTCTGATGTCGTTCTCTTTTAGGCAGTTATTTCAGTTGATTAGTCAGATTCTTTTAGGCTACAATTCATGTGAGCTATTATTGTTTCATTTGATCATGATTCTAGATTATGATGTTATGGATTTATCATATGCATAGATATTTGTGATGATATTATCATGATGATTATTATATGTTGATTTTAGATTATGATGTACTTACCCCATACTTGCATGTGTATGGTTGTTTTATATGTTGATGTACTTGTGACGTGTTTGTTGTAGTAGAGGACGGAGACATAGTTACTTGCTTTGTGAAAGTCTGACCGATCCCTACACTATTTGTGATATTATATTGGATGTAGATGTGTGTTCTTTTGATGACAGGTTTGTAGGTACAAGGCATCATCTTCCTTGAATTGGTAGGAGTGAGCATGCACATATATTCATCTCAATGGTAAAGAGGGGAGGGAACATATAGATCCAAAACCCTAACCTAAGCCTATTGTCTTAAGTATTGGACGAGTATCAGTCCGACTACCCTACCTGGATTTGTCTAGTTGACATAAATCTGTGGATCCTACCTTGTTATGTGTTTGGGTTGATTTTGAGTGATTTCAGTTGAGTGTTGTGATATTGTGTGATTTATCATATATTTGTGAAATTGATTATTATTGAAATTAATTATTAAATATAGAGTATTTAATTAATTAAAAACTAATTGAATACCTTGTTTATTTAGGAAATTAATTATAATGCAATTATTGAATATTGGAATTTAATTGAATATTTAAATTGAAATTTGAGTTATGTTAGTCTTTATGTTTTATTAAATAATTAAATATTTAAATGTATGGATAAGTGTGCTTTAAATATTTAATCCATTTAATATATATTTTAATTAATTACATGTGCAAGATATTATTGAAAATTGAATTTGAGTTCAAAATGAAACTTGGTTTAATAAGTCAAAGTTGAGTTGTGCAAATAAATAGATTTGAGTTGAGTCCTTTTAGGGGTTAACTCGTGTGTTGTCATTAGGTTTTGCATGATTGGGGGAAGTTGGTTCTCTTTATCTCCTCTCATTAGGGATAACAAGTTTTTGGTGAAGGCATTTTTTTGAGAGCAGAATTTGTGAGAGCATATTTGTGTGTTCTTGTTGTCTTGCTATTTTGTGAAATTTGTGTGTGCTTGGAGGCTTGAGAATTTGTGGAGATCTTGGCTTGGGAGGCTTCGTGGTTCCAGATTTGCATTCATAATTAGATTCAGAGGCTTCAAGATTCTCCATCTTCTTACAAATCTTCCTTGTGAAATATTTGGTGGATTTGAGATAGGGTTAAAAAAAAACCCTTTGTAATTTTAATTTGTGAATTTTGTGCTTTTTACGTGCTTTGGATTATTTGCATTTCTTAAATAGGTCTATTTATGTTTTTTCTTAAATGGGTGTTTTAGAGAACTCTAGGTCTATGTTTTCAGAAAAAATATAAACTTGGAATAGTAATGTTATGCTGCCAAAATTTGGAGGAAAAATGTACACGGGAAGACCTATAAATTGAGAAAATTAAACTTCCTATAGTATAGACTATAGTAGAAAAATAAATTATTGAATAGGAATATATTCTCTTTCAAAAAATTTAATTAGTTGAGAAAAACTATGTTCTCTCGAAAAATACGGTCCTTTGAAAAAATTCACCAGAAAAAAAAATATAATTTAATTAGGGGAGGTGCGGGGCTGGTGGGCTCCACCCACTGTCACCCTCGGCAGTCGGCACTGTCATAAGGCATGCCGGATTGCCTGCGGCAGCTGGTGCTGCCTTGGCAACTGGGCCGCATGGGGTCCTGGTCTGCCATCGGCTATGCCGCGTAGGAGGTAAGGAGGGGAGGGGCGGGGCGTGGGGGACCCGCTCCCCCCCAAATAAAATTTGAATTTGTTTTTTTTTAAATTCATTTTTTTTTATTATTAATATTTTTTGTTATTTCAATTTTTTATTATATATGTTATTTTAAATAATGTTTATGATACTAATTTTTAATTAATAATTAATAAATAATAATTAGTTTAAGATGTTATATAATTATTTTAATTTAATATATTTAATGTTATATATATATATATATATATATATATATATATATATATATATATATAATTTAAAATTGAAGTAGTTTATTAACTGGTTATTATTTGGAGGTTATTGGCATTTTGAATTAATGTTAATAATCTAGTTTGTTATTATTTTGAATTAGGGTATTTAAAATTGACTTTCTGAATTTATCTATTTTAATTAATTTTAAATTTAAGTATTTAAAATTGTTTAAATTAAAATAGTTACTATCACTTTTACTGGATTAAGTAAGTTTATTTAAAATAACCATTTCTTTTAAGATTGGTTTAAATTATGCAAATGGATTTAATTGATTTAATTATATGCATGTAATATTCTTTTTGTTATCTCTTTGAGGCTGTTAGGGGGTTAAATTATAGATTGTTTAAACTAGTTAACTTAGTTTAACTGATGAACCCTAGTCTTTAGAAGATTATTACTTTCCAAGTGGAACCGTTATTATCTTTATATTGTGGATGTGTAATGGTGTAATGTTGTTTCCGTTCCTTATATACTTACTTCCATGCATCGGGTATCTGGGTTTTAGATTGCCTAGTATGTATACAGAGGCTGGGGGGGTTCGCATTTCTGTTTATGATATGGCATGTGTGTTTTATGTAATTACCCTAAATTGACTGTGTAAACCCTTCTGATTATATTATCTGATTATGTACCTCTTTGCAACCGTTCTTGTTATGTGTGGATACTAGATGGGGTATACTTGGGTTTTGACCTATGATAGATCTATGTAGGATCTGTGAGCCTAGGGTAGGTTACCTAGATGTGTAGTAGGGGCTGGCTTGCAATAAGTTTTGTGTTTGTAAGTGACTACTAGGATTGCTTATTGTAAGTAGACTTAATAAGTGATAACTAAATGCATAACTGAGAGATCTTAAAATGAACTAATAAGATGTGTTCCTCACCCATGCTTGAGTGCTAGTACTGGCTAAGATGGAGGATGAGATGATGCTTGCCTCCTTTGAGAGATGTCTGTCTGGTATAGTTAGTGGCTTTGTCAATTTGAGAGGTCATTAATGCCATGTATGGTCACTTAAGTGTTGGGATCCATTGGGATTTCTAGGACAAAAATTAAGGGTTAGACGTGCATGATGACACCTTCCTTTACATAGTCTAAATTTCCTACAGTTGTTAGTTGCCTCTGGATTAGTGAGTCTTACCTTTCATGAAGTGTAGTACACCTAGATTAGAGAGTTATCAAGATCCCTTACTTAGAGGTTACTTCCTTATTTGGTTTTGGATATCTGAGTGGGGTCTGTTGTTATCTCCTCAGCACGGTGAGGTGGACCTTTATGGTTCCACACAGATGGGCAGTAGTGATTCTTTACCCATTGAGATTTGACATCCTTGTTCCAGGTGCTTGGTGGTTCTTTGTAGGTGAGCTCTTTGTATTCCTTCATTATTGATTATGTACTTAGCTTCCATTATTGTAAATCTTGTCTTAGAGTATCGCATGTGATACCTAATCTGGATATTATATTTTATGTACATTAGAGTGATTACCACATACCCTATGACATGTGCAGTGGATGTGAATTTATGGTGGTTTCATGGTTATCCATGAGGTTTGTAACTATGGGTTTTGTAAGTTGTAATTGTTATATATATTCAAATGGAATCTTTGTTATGTTGTTTAGTTGTGTTTTACTTTAAGTAATTCAACGTCATGGAACCCTTGAGTCTTGTTATCTATGTGAGTGTATGACATGTGTATAAATGGTATTTGCTTCCAAATTAATATATGTCTATTTATGTAAACTTTAAAAAAAAAATTATTCAGCAACATAGTATCATGTTCTAGGTTAATCTCTCTTGGGTTCCCTGGCGGGGCATTACATTTGGTATTAGAGCCCTAGTTTCTACACTGGGAACTCTGGGAATTGTACGCTCATTAGGTTGTGTCTATCTTGAACTTAAAACTAAAATATAGGCATACAACACTATTGTTTTCAGATTATTTCTTTATGGTTATTTTTTATTCTTTAGTTTATGATTCGAGCTATGTGGTGAGTTTTGTATCTATCTCTGTTTGTTTCAGGAATCATGCCTGAAACAAGAGCCGCTAGAGGCCTTCGTAGAGGTGGGTCTAGTTCTCATGGGAGAGGTAGGCAGTCTAGCCCCTCCATGAGTGTCAGGCACAAGAGTAGTCAGCATCAGAATAGAGATGATCAAAGAAGGGAGAGTCAGGATGAGTCTGGGGGACTTGACACTAGAAAGATGCTTCAGGCTATCCTGAATCATCTTGGTCCTAAGAGAGTCAGAGTAGAGAAGGATGCATCCCATCACTCTCATAGAGAGGAGAGACCAAGGGAGAGATATAGGATCCCTCATAGGAGGACCATTACAGTGGACCCTGACATGGTGGCAGCAAACCACATGAGGGACCTGATGAGAGGGAAGCCTATTCCTTTTGATGGGCAGGGATCTGGTATTGAGGCTAAGACTTGGCTCATAGCCTTAGATAGGATCTTTTCTATACACCCCTTTAGTAGCAATACTAAAGTGAGGTATGTTGTGATGTAGCTATCACACTTTGCAGCTATATGGTGGAAGATCAAGGAGGATAAGTTGGGTCTTCAGATGGACATAGTTACGTGGGATCTCTTCCTTGAGCACTTTAGGGAGATTCCTTTTTGATAACTAGAGACAATAGAGTGTTGATGAGTTCTATAACTTGAGGCAGCTAACTTTGACCATTGAGCAGTATGAGCGTCATTTTTATGAGCTCAAACAATATGCAGGATACAAGCAGGACTCCGCACTTATGATACAACACTTTGTGCGAGGGCTTAATGCTTGCATCATAGGGGAAGTAAATCTCTTTGAGCCTACGACCCTGCGAGCCATGGTCATTAAAGCCACTCTTATAGAGGCTAACTTGGCCTTAGTTCATGGAGGTCATCATGGTGGCCAATCTGGTGGCGCATCTGGATCAAGCTATAGAGGTAACCAGTCACAGGGAGCTGAGAACTTCAAGAAGTCATCCAACTATTACAGAGGTAACCAGAATTAGAGTCAGAATTAGGAGCAGTAGCAAGATGCTGCACCTCCTACCCAGAGTGGTAAGAGCATCCAGAGTGGACAACGCTTTAGGCATAATCAGTCCAAGCATCCAGCACAGAGCACACAGCCTAGTGTGAGCAGAGGGAGTGTCCAGGAGTCGAGTGCGCCCTCTGTAGGGAGAGGCAATATTAGAGGGATGGGATGTTTCACTTGTGGTTAGTTTTTCCACACTACAGTGAATTGTCGTTAGAGGGCACCTCAGTACTCCACACAGAGGCTATCAGCCTCAGAGCCTATAGTAGGAGGGGGATCACATAGAGTATTTTTAGCCTTGGATTACAGACAGGTAGAGCATCAAGGGACATTCATAGAGACCTCAGGTACTATTCGAGTTACCTCTATATCTATTTTGTTTGATTCAGGAGTAACCGATTCATTTATATCACCTTTCCTTATTGAGCATTGTGGGCTAGTGGTTGCAAAGAAAGCCTTAGGTTGGCAAGTGGAGTTAGCTTTAGGGGATAAGGTAGCTAGAAATTCCTTGGTTCATAATTATGAGCTTAACTTAGTGAAGTTCATTACCTCGGTTGACCTTCGTGTGATTCCTTTGGGATCATATGGGGCTGTCTTAGGAATGGATTGGTTGGGAGCTCATGGAGCTAATATCAATTATAGATGGAAGACCATCCATTGCAAGGATGATGATGGTAAGGAGTGTCTAATTATGGGGATTCCACGACCCATTTCCCTTCGTATTATGATATCCGCTATGCAATTGAAGTGATGCATGCGAAGGGGTTGTCAGATGTTTGCATTATCTATGTATGAGATGTATGAAGTGGAGAGGGAAGTCAAGACACTAGATCATTCTATATTATAGGAGTTCATTGATTTATTTCCTAGTGAGAATCTAGGTATGTCATCGAAGTGTGACATAGACTTTCGCATAGAGCTTGTGCTAGGAGCAGAGCCTATTTCTAGAGCTCCATATTGGATGACCACTCATGAGTTGAGTGATTTGGAACTACAGTTAGAGGATTTGTTGGAAAAGGGGAGCATTCACCCTAGTGTTTCTCCTTGGGGAGCACCTATCCTCTTCGTCAAGAAGAAGGATGGATCATTATGCTTGTGCATCGACTATAGACAGTTGAACAATGTAACGATAAAAAATAGGTACCCATTGCCACGCATTGATGACCTATTTGATCAGATCAAGGGAGCCAAGGTGTTCTCTAAAATTGATCTTAAATTAGTATACCACTAGTTGTGGATAGAGGATGCATATATCCATAAGATTGTGTTGTGTACACACTATGGACACTACAAGTTTACAGTGGTTCCTTTTGGGTTGACGAATGCTCCATCAATATTCATGTGCTTGATGAATGGAGTATTTTAGGAGTACCTAGATTGCTTTGTGCTCATCTTCTTGGATGACATACTAATTTATTCTAGAACCATGGAGGAGCATGAAGAGCATCTTTGATAGGTTTTGCAGTGCCTTAGGAAAAATTAGCTTTATGCCAATTTGGCTAGTGTGATTTCTTCTAGTCGGAGGTACAGTATCTTGGTCATCTTATTTCTAGAGAAGGTATCTCAGTAGATCCTTTGAAGATTCAGGCTATTATGGAGTGGCTAGCACCCACTAATGTGTCTGAGGTACATAGCTTCATGGGTCTTGTGGGGTATTACCACAGGTTTGTGAAGAACTTCTCAAGAGTTGCACATCCTATCACTTCTCTTCAGCAGAAAGGGAAGAAATCTATTTGGACAGAGAAGTGTAAGGAGGCTTTTTAGAGCCTTAAGGGCTGTTTGACTAGTGCACCTATCCTAGCTATACCTGACCCAGTGGGAGATTTTGTGGTGTGTGTTGATGTGTCATTAGAGGGAATTGAAGCAATCCATATGTAGGATGGACGAGTGATTTCTTATGAGTCTCGCAAACTCAAGGATCATGAGCTTAATTACCCTACACATGATCTTGAATTAGATGTAGTTGTCCATGCATTGGTACGATGGAGACACTTTCTACTGGGACATCGGTTTGAGCTTCATAGTGATCACTGCAGCCTTCAATACATCTTTACTCATCCTAAACAAAATGCTAGATAGAGAAGGTGGATGGAGTACCTTTGCAAATATGACTTTGAGATAAAGTATATTCAGGGTAAGGAAAATGTAGTTGTAGATGCATTGAGTCACAAGTGACAGGCTATTCTAGCATTGAATCTTAGTGTGGACTTGAGGAGTAGGATTCTTCAGTCACTTCCTAGAGATACCTTGTATCAGGAGGTGAAGGCAGAGATAGAGTCAGGGAGACCATTGGAGGACAGATTCTCAGGTTATGTTTTGGAGTAAGATGGTCTATTGCGTCATTCATGCTAGATTTATGTACCACCATTGGATGATTTGTGTACATTAGTGTTATTCGAGGCTCATCATGCACCCTATTTGGCACATCCTGGTGTCAAGAAGATGCACCCAGATCTACAACAGCTCTACCATTGGAGTGGTATGAAGAAGGATATTGCAGACTTTATGGCTAGATGCTTAGAGTGTCAGAGGGTCAAGGCAGAACATCAGCATCTAGTAGGGCTTCTACAACCGAATATCATTCCATCTTGGAAGTGGGATATCATTTCTATAGATTTCATTCTTGGATTTCCTTTGACTCCTCCTAGACATGATTCTATCATTGTGACTATTGATCGGTTGACCAAGGTGGCTCTTTTATCCCCTATGAGATCATCTTATACAGTGGCTTCTGTAGCTAGAGTCTTCATGCAGGATATCGTGAGACTACATGGCATTCCTCATTGGATTATATCGGATCGAGTTCCTATATTTACCTCAGCTTTTTGGACATCATTACAGCATGATCTTGGTGCTCAGCTTAATTTTAGTTCAGCTTACCATCCTGAGAATGATGGACAGACAGAGCAGGTGAACCAGGTTCTTGAGGACATGTTGAGGATGTATGTCATGGATAGACAAAATCACTAGGAGGACTACTTGTACCTAGTGGAGTTTGCATAAAGAATGGATATCACAGTTCTATTAGCATGTCACATTTTCATGTGTTGTATGGACGTCCTTGTCGTACACCTTTGAGCTAGGACATATTGGAGAACTATATTCTTCTTGGTCCAGAGATGCTTCGAGACATGGAGTAGTAGGTAGTGCGGATACGTGAGCATTTGGTTACTACATAGGGCAGATAGAAGAAGTATGCAAATGCTCACAGGGTGGATAGATAGTTTGTAGTTGGAGATAGAGTGTTCCTGAGAGTGTGCCCATGGAAGAGTCTGATCTGTTATGGAAAGGATTCAAAGTTGGCACCTCACTTTGTGGGACCGTTGGAGATCCTAGAGAGGATAAGACTAGTTTCTTACCATCTTGCTTTACCACCTAGCATATCGCGCATCCATGATGTTTTCCATGTTTCAATTCTTAGGAGATATATTCCTAACATTATGCATGTACTTGATTGGAATGCATTATAGGTTGAGGACGGGAAGCTGACTTTGGAGCCAATATGTATTCTGGAGTAGCGAGGTGTGACCCTTAGGGGTCCCACCATAGAGTAGGTAAGGGTCCAATGGGACCCAAATGATGAGTCTTCAACGACTTGGGGGGATGCAGGTAGATTATGAGATTTATATCCCTACTTGTTTACAGTCTTCCAGGAGTAAGCCTAATCCTAGGGGGGTGGATGTAATACCGACTCATATTTTGTTTTCAGTTTTTGATGTCGTACTCTTTTAGGCAATTATTTTAGTTGATTGGTCAGATTCTTTTAGGCTGCATTTCATGTGAGCTATTATTGTTTCATTTGATGGTGATTCTAAATCATGATGTTATGGATTTATCATATGCATAGATAGATGTGATGATATTATCATGATGATTATTATATGTTGATTTTAGATTATGATGTACTTACCCCATACTTGCATCTGTATGGTTATTTTATATGTTGATGTACTTATGATGTGTTTCTTGTGGTAGAGGATGGAGAGGTAGTTACTTGCTTTGCGAGATTCACATGTTCGATCGATCCCTATCATCATTTGCAATATTATATTGGATGTACATGTGTGTTCTTTTGATGACACGTTTGCAGGTATAGGGCATCATCTTCCTGAATTGGAAAGAGTGAGCGTGCCCATATATTCATCTCAATGGTAAAGAGGGGAGGTAACATACAGATCCAAAACCCTAACCTAAGCCTATTGTCCTAAGTATTGGATGAGTATCAGTCTGACTACCCTACCCAGATTTGTCTAGTTGACGTAAATCCGTGGATCCTATCTTGTTATGTGTTTGGGTTGATTTTGAGTGATTTCAGTTGAGTGTTGTGATATTGTGTGATTTATCATGTATTTGTGAAATTGATTATTATTGAAATTAATTATTAAATATAGAGTATTTAATTAATTGAATACTTATGTTTAATTGGGAAATTAATTATAATGTAATTATTGAATATTGGAATTTAATTGAATATTTAAATTGAAATTTGAGTTATATAAGCCTTTATTCTTTATTAAATAATTAAATATGTAATTGCATGGATAAGTGTGCTTTAAATATTTAATCTATTTAATATATATTTTAGTTAATTACATGTGCAAGATATTATTAAAAATTGAGTTTGAATTCAAAATGCAACTTGGTTTAATAAGTCAAAGTTGAGTTGTACAAGTAAATAGATATTTTTAATTAATAATTATTATTTACTTTCAATTTTGAGTTGAGTCATTTTAGAGGTTAACTGGTGTGTTGTCATTAGGGTTTACATGATTGGAAGAAGTTGGTTCTCTTTAGGAGTATTCTCCTCTCATTTGGGATAACAGGTTTTTGGTGAAGACATTTTTTAGGGAGAAGAATTTGTGAGAGCATATTTGTGTGTTCTTGTTGTCTTGCTATTTTGTGAATTTTGTGTGTGCTTGGAGGCTTGAGGATTTGTGGAGATCTTGGCTTGGGAGGCTTCGTGGTTCCATATTTGCATTTAGAACTGGATTTGGAGGCTTCGGGATTCTCTATCTTCTTACAAAGCTTCCTTGTGAAATTTTTGGTGGATTCGAGGTAGGGTTTAAAAAAAACCCTTTTGTAATTTCAATTTGTGAATTTTGTGCTTTTTACGTGCTTTAGAATATTTGCATTTCTTAAATAGGTCTATTTACGTTTTTTCTTAAATGGGTGTTTTAGAAAACCCTAGGTCTATGTTTTCTAGAAAAAATATAAACTTGGCATAGTAATATTATGCTGCCAAAATTCAGAGAAAAAATGTGCATGGAAAGACCTATAAATTGAGAAAATTAAACTTCCTATAGTATAGACTATAGTAGAAAAATAAATTATTGAATAGGAATATATTCTGTTTCAAAAATATTAATTATTTGAGAAAAACTATGTTCTCTGGAAAAATACATTCCTTTGAAAAAATTCAACAGACAAAAAAAAATTGCCCAGATAGAAACAAAGTAGGAAAAAGATAAAAAATAAAAAGAAGAAAGTCTTTTATGCATTTCCATTTTCAGAAAATTGAAAAAATAAAAATAAAAAAAATGCTTGTTTGGAAAAAATGAAATTTAATTTGTTTGAAAAAAATTCTAAAAAAAAAATTCTAAAAAAAAATTAATTAGGGGAGGTGGGGGCTGGTAGGCTCCACCCACTATCACCCTCGACAATCCGGGCCGCGACAGCCGACATTGCTGTAAGGCAAGCCGGACTGCCTGCGATAGTCGGTGCTACCTTGGTAGCCGGGCCGAATGGGGTCCCGGTCTGCGGGCGGCTATGCCGCATAGGAGGTAAGGAGGGGGGCCGAGGGGGACCCACTCACCCCCAAAATAAAATTTGAATTTTTTTTTTTTTTTTAAATTCATTTTTTTGTTTATTATTAATATTTTTTACTATTAAATTTTTTTATTATATATGTTATTTTAAATAATGTTCATGATACTAATTTTGAATTAATAATTAATAAATAATAATTAGTTTAAGATGTTATATAATTAGTTTAATTGAATGTCTTTAATGTAATTTAAATTAATTTATTTAATGTATGTATATATATATAATGGAAGTAGTTTATTAACTGGTTATTATTTGGAGGTTATTGGCATTTTGAATTAGGGTATTTTAAAATTGTCTTTTGGAATTTATCTATTTTAATTAATTTTAAATCTAGCCCTTGTCGTTTCTGCCAGCACGCTTGAGCCAATGGCTGGCTCCCAACTCTAAAATTTTTTTGTTGAGATGGTCCCCACCCCGTCCATTCCAGACAACGTCACCCACTTTCAGGTATTTGAGGATGATCAGCATATCCTGGCCTTTATGGCCAATTTTGGTGTCTTTGAAGACCAGATAGTGGAGGAGAGGGATCACGATGATACTAGATAGGGTGATGGAGACGACGGGATCATGGACCTACCAACCAACACCATCCCTAATGGGATAGTCGCATTTGAACGAATCTTCAAATCGGACCTTCGGGGCCGTGAAAAGATATCATCATCCTCTGAGGGAGGAAAATTTGAGAAAGTGAACACCGACCAGCCCAGTGAAGAGAAAATGATACACATTGGCACCTCCTGCTCCCCTGAGGAGAAGGAGAAGATTATCATGATTCTCTGAGAATGCATTGATGTAATCGCGTAGGGATATGAGGACTTGAAAACCTATGATACATCCATTATGACTCATACTATACCATTCAAACCTGATGTTAAGCCTTTCCGGCAAAAGTAATGACCAGTCAACCCATTGATCGAGCCTTTGATTTATCAGGAGGTTCAAAAATTACTGTCAGCTCGGATAATCTTCCCAATTTGGTATACTACATGGGTTGCCAACCTTGTCCCTGTGTGGAAGAAAAGTGGTGAGATTCACCTTTGTGTGGA
The DNA here is from genome assembly GCA_018584345.1 of Thuja plicata. Classification (NCBI taxonomy): domain Eukaryota; kingdom Viridiplantae; phylum Streptophyta; class Pinopsida; order Cupressales; family Cupressaceae; genus Thuja; species Thuja plicata. Next base: position 1,314,680 of record MU227551.1, read on the forward strand.
TTTTTGAAATTTGAACAAAGCTTCCAAGAAAGATAATCACCCTCTCCCCTCATTGGATGAGGTACTGCAAATCGTGAACGAATCACAAATGATGTCTTTCTTCGATGGGTACTTTGGGTATAACCAAGTCATGGTTAAATATGAGGATAGAGACAAAATAACATTTACCACCAAGTGGGGAACATTTGCCTACCGGAGAATGCCCTTTGGCCTAATCAATGCAGGGGCCACATTTCAAAAGGCTATGGACATTATTTTTGAAGGCCTAGTGAACCGGTGTATAATCATCTACATGGATGATTTGACTGTCTTTTCCTGGGACCGGCATGACCATTCCGCCCACTCCACCCAGATTTGTGAGAGGTGTCACCGGTATGGAATATCCCTCAACCCTAAGAAATGCATATTCCAAGAAGGGTATATCCATTGACCCTAAGAGAGTTGAAGCTATGCTAAATCTACAAATGCCCGACAGCAAGAAGGAAATGAGCTCATTCTTTGGAAAGATCAATTTTGTCCAGCGGTTCATCATCAGATTTACTGAGATCGTAAGACCACTCAATGAAATGATGAAGAAAGATACTAAAATTGAGTGGAGCCCTGAAGCAAAGTGGGCATTCACACAGATTAAAACAACAATTGTGGAGGCCCTAGTCCTGGATAGTCTGGACTATTCCCTCCCCTTTTACATATATTCTTTTTCTTCTCCGTATTTTGTCGCGACATTTTTAACCCAGAAGGTCGAAGGGGAGGAAGGACCAATATTTTTCATGAGCTCCCCCTTTAAGAATGCCAAAGTCCGGTATTCACCTTTGGAGAAATAGGCCTTTGATCTCGTTCACACCGTGAAGAAATTATGGCATTATATTCTCTAGAGCAAAGTGCATGTTATTATCCCAGACTAGGTAGTAAAATCCCTGCTGATGGAGAGTGAATTGGGTGAAAGACGGGGGAAATGGATGGCCATCCTCCAAGAATATGATTTATAAATGCAATCCATGAAGATAGTCTAAGGCTAGGGACTATGTAGGACGATGACAGAAGAGACTCCCCACATCGAATGTCGGACATATATAGTGGAGTCCATCACCTAGGATCCATGGTACACAGACCTGGTGTACTTGTTGTTGAATAAAAGATGCCCGGAGTGATTGTCTCCAAAAAAACTTTGTGCCCTGTGACTGAAAAGCACACACTTTATGATAAAAAATGCCATGCTTTTTCCCATGAACTACAAGGGAGTGTACCTCTAGTGCATTAATAGGGTTCAAGTTGTAAAGATAATCAAAGAATTCCATGGGCAGTTTGGAACTGTGCATGGATTAGCTGACGCCATTGCCTATCAGATCCTCTAGGCCAGATACTATTGGCCCTATATCTTTAAGGATGTCTACACTCACGTCAAGAAGAGCCATACTTGCCAAACCACGATACTCCATGAGAGGAACCTGGCTATGCCTTTGCAGCCGGTCTTCAAAGTTAGACCTTTCACCAAATGGGCATTTCATTTTATCAGGAAAATCAACCCCAACTCATCTTCCAACCATGGGTACATCTTGACCACCACTGACTATTTCACCCGGTGGTTTGAAGCAATCCCTTGCAAAAACAAGACAACAGATGTAGTCATAAAGTTCCTAGAAGAAAACATCGTCACACGATTTGGGATGCCTTTTGCTATAGCATGTGACAATTTCCTGACATTTTCTTCGGCACAATTACTTGAATGGACCTATGAAAAAAATATCACTCTGAAGTTCTCTAGAAACTATTACCCCGAGGGGAATGGCGTTGCTGAATCAATCAACAAAAATTTACTTGAGGTGATCAAACATCTATTAGAATAGAATCCCTGGGACTGGCACCAAAAGCTTAGATTCACCCTTTTGGGTGGATCATATCTTAATAAAGGCAGCTCTGGGGACTTCCCCATTCCACCTGGTTTATGGAAAAAACCCATTATTCCCCATTAACTTACAAATCCCAGTTTTGTAGTTCATACAGGAATTCGGCAACTGGGACAACATTGTGGAAGTTCGGCTTCTGAATCTGGTGTGAATGGAAGAACAAAGAGACGTAGCCCTTGAACACTTTGCACGTCACCAAGCAGTAGTAAAATAATGGTTTGACCGAAGAGCCCAGTATAAGGCCTTTCATATCTTGGTCTTAGTCCTTTTGTGGGACAAGGCCCAAGAAAAGAAAGGAAAGCACACCAAATTTCAACGGCTCTGGCTTGGACCATACTTGATATCTCAGATCTGTGGGGCAAATAATTATCGCCTCAGTACCATGATCGGAGAAGCCATTCCATTTCCCATCAATGGACAGTTTCTCAAGCATTATTTTGAATGAGGTAAGTTTTTCCAAAAATGTATTTTATGTAAAGTCCTGCTTGTAAATATTCTTCTCGGTGCTTTGTTTGGGGTGCCTTGCCTTGTAAATAGTTTTGTTGGCTGTCCTTCGAGACTGCCCCTTTTCCTTTTTCATTTTTTTTTTGGATTCATTCTTTCTTTTCTGGGTTCCTAGTGTTTTTCCCATCCTTTTGTAGATCGGTATGCTTCGCATAACATCTAGTCTCCGGACTGATACCTTTTGCATTTTTGGTAAACTTGAAATCTATTGTTAGCATGGTGGAATTAGTCCACACTCTAGAGTTATTTTGTGAGTTTGGTACTAGGCTATAAATAATCTTCATTGGATTCATCCATGAAAGTTTGGAAATCAGTTAAATCAAAATCAAAAGGAACAAGTAATCAGACACACCAAGAGTAGATTGGTCGCACTAGTTTGTTGGCCCAAGTCTAAAAAATGTTTAAATTCTTTTCGGGTCTGGATTTTTCCTCCCCTATTTAGTAATTTGAAGTGGATGGAAAGGTGAAAGAAGTAACGCCATTAAAATTAGCTAAGCTTAAGGTTAATGGTGAAAGGAGTACCGCCTTCCCATCTAAGAAAAGAAAGAAATAAAGATAACTAGAGTGGGGGAAATTTCGGTATCCGGATGAAATAAGTGGGTTCTATGACTTTAGTTTGATATATTTAGTGCCTCTTCTCTACTTCTCCCAGAGGTCATTATATTTATTTTCTCTCAAAGCACACACTTCACAACCGATGAAGGACCAAGGTTTGAATCATGTATGGGCCAGATTTTCTCAGACGCTTCGCACCTTGCAAGAAGGATGCTCCAAGTAACGATTGATTCCAGTTTTTCTAACCAGAGATTCTATAGTTCTCAAATGTGCTAAGGCATTTGTCCCAAATAGTCACCATTTGTTATGCCTTGCATACCCGTCCCTACATTTTGTGTGCAAAATGTTGGGTCCCCTCTTTTCGCTTTTTCTCTTGCCTTGTTTCTTTCCTTTTTCTTTGTTTTCCCTCCGGGCTTTTCTTCCGTGAGGTTTGTTTTTCTTTCTGTTTTTGTTTCTTGTGTCTCTAGGACCCAGTACTAGAGTTTTTTCTCTCCAGAGCCAGATTTTGGACTCCAGGATTCTTCGCAACTATGTCTCCTTTCGTGAGAAGGCATAGTTGCGTGGAATCCTCGGGCCCGGAGTCTGGAGGTCTGCCTGTTCTAGAGTTTATGGAGAAGATTGTAGCTCATTTTTACCCTAAGGGTACAAATAGAAATTACCCATCACTGTCACAGTTACCGCAATTAAAACACTTAGAGCATTCAAAGCGATTCTTAGGCGATTAAGCTGCGATTAAACTGTGAGTATTTTTGTGCTTAGTGGTCGATTACAAGTTGATTTGTGGTGTCTGATCGTGACTGTTGAAGGGTAGACTTGTTGTTGAGTGCTCCTGGTGTGATTCTCCCCTACTTTTCTTTTTGTCTCTAGGTAGGTCCTTGGTTTGTCCTTTGGTTTCTTGTTGTCTTTTTCTTGCTGTTCTCTTTTGTTTTTTGTTTCACTTTGTTCAGTTTTGCTGGTTTGCCTTTTGTGTTTTGCTTTGGGTTTGCCTCCCGTTGGTGGGTTGGCTCTGCCAGCGGGTTGTCCACTCTCTATGTAGTTGAAAACTAATGTATACAATGTATATTTTCTTATGGTAGCTCATGTACTTATGTAAATATTGTATAAATCTGTAAGCAGTTTATAAACACCATGTATTTTAGTGTATATATGTTTCGAACTTTAGCCCTCTATAAATTTGTGTATATATTTTGTGTATCCTTCTAAGATGACAAGTTCATCATGCTTTATCATGTTTTTACTCACCATACTGATCTTGTCGAGATAGAGTCACCCTGACTCAAACTCTGCACCTCACTGGTTTGAGCCATGGTGAATTTCTCTCTCCTCTATCTCATCATCTTAATGGTGGGATTAATTTCCCACGAGTGGGAATTCAAACCATGTCCCATTCAGCATTCAATTTACCTCGTGTTAGCCCACTTGTCACTATTAATGCCTTTATTTCTCCTATCATGTGACCATGTGCCAACCCATGTCAGCCAAGTATGGTTTCCCCCTGGTCACATCGACATGGCAACAACTAGCTTATCCGAACTCTGGGTCCCGAGTAATCCCTTATCTTTCATTTCCTCCTGTCACCTAGCTCAACCCCAAGAATCTAACTCATGTCTATTTAAAGTATTCTGGGATTTTTTAATGTATGCTAATACTTGTTGCCTAGGTATAGGGTGGTATCCAGCGACAATTGTCACTCTAGATGAAGCGAACTTTTGCTGCAGGGCTGGGGATTCTGTAGTTCAAAGGGTCTACCATCATCACCCGATCCAAATCATTGTAGGAGCTTGAGGAAGCAGAGATGGTTTCTCAACAATATCTCAATACCCAGTGGTTGAAGTCCCCAAAGAGGAACCATAAAAGGATGAAGTTGGAAATTCCCCACGGGGATTTTAAAGAGCCCATTCAGGTGGGCATTATATTCTTATGCAGGATCTTTGGATTTCCCCAAGCCTGGGACTTCTCTGTGTGGATGTATTATTTTCTTTAGTGCATCACCACTCTCAAACTAACCTTCAACTGGGCAGTCATCATATCCAACCATGTGGACACATAGCTGAAGGGTATCATCTAGAATTCCAAGTATTACATGATGTCATACGTGCTATAGGCATTAGCCCAACAAAGACCGGCTTTTCTAGGTCTAGGAATAGTTGGTGAACTTGGAAATGGGCCAGGCCAGTTGACACCATGGGATCACTATCCCTGAATGCAATGGGAACTTAATTTCCTAAATTTCTTCTGGGTAAATGATGCTTTCATTTATCATGACATCCTAATACTTACCCGGGACTCCAGGTACCGATTGTTGCAGGAGGTGATCAATTTGGTTAGCACCTATTGCCACTACTTTATTCAGTTCTAGCACCACACCTATATTCAAGTGGCCAAATTCTCTAGGAATCCCTATCTTCTTCCCCAGTATTGCGGGGACAAAATAGTCCTTTTGGAATTTTTTCGACAAATGATGGACCTGCATGACTTCTTTACATTGAAGAAGGTTATCAACGTCCCATTCCCATTTTTGTGCAGGAATTATATGTGCAGCCTCACCATGGTGAGGGAGGCAAATAATGAATTGAAAAAATTGGGACTGGTGGAATTCCACCACGCTAGTAAAAACTATGATCCTCTAGGAAAGATCGTCGTGGCACTTCCCCATGCATCCCCGTCGCATGAAGTAGATATTGAAGATTTTTGGGCTGAGTGCCAGGATATTTTTGATCTCTGGGCCCATCAATATTCACACATGTCCAAAGGAATAAAGAAGGCACTCAACCTTTGGACTTTTCTAGAAGGGTTTTTTAGATGAAGGGCCACTGGAAGACTCAGCATACAAAGAGAAAGGATTGGACAAGTTGGACCTCCCTCCCGTTGATTGGGCCACCCCGGAAGACTTGATAATTGACGGAGTATGTCACCCTATTTTGGAGGCAAGTCACCAATATTTTTCTGGGAGATGATGGACCTACACACCTTCTTTACATTGAAGAAGTTTATCAACATCCCATTCCCATTTTTGTGCGGAAATCATACGTGCAGCCTCGCCACGGTGAGGGAGGTAGATAATGAATTGAAAAACCTGGGACTGGTGGAATTCCACCATGCTAGTAAAAACTATGACCCTCTAGGCAAGATCATTGTGGCACTTCCCCGAGCATCCCCGCCACATGAAGTAGATATTGAAGATCTTTGGGCGGACTTCCAGGACAGTTTTGATCTCTGGGCCCATCAACATTCATGCATGTCCAAAGGACTAATGAAGGCGCTCGACCTTTGGAATTTTTTGAAGGGTTTTTTAGATGAAGGGCCACTGGAAGACTTAGCATACAAAGAGCAAGGATTGGACAAGTTGGACCTCCCTCTGGTGGATTGGGCCACCCCAAAAGACTTGACAATTGAGGGAGTATTTCACCCTATTTTGGAGGCAAGTCACCAATATTTCTCTTGGGTGTGTCCCAAGAGCACCGGAAAGAAACCAATGGTTAGAAAGGCCATTCCATCTTTTGTCGATGCCGAACCTAGAAAGAGAAAAGGTAAAGAAAAAGAGGGTGCCCTAGCTAAGGTGCCTCCCCAAGGTCCCACCCATTTGATGGTACAACTGTATTAACAAATGGAGTCAGCGAGGCTGGCCAGCTAGCAGGTAAGCACATAGATATCTTCCAGTCTCCTTGTAACCCCAATGGCACCTGCTCACATGGCAGGATCCCCATCATTGGCTGTGATGATGAGAAGATAGACTTTCACTTAGGTGGAGTCTATCAGTATATTAGAGATCGGGGTTCCACTGACGGAAAGAAGAAGAAAAAGGTGACCCCTACCCAAAGTGTGGCCACTAGCTGTAGTATGTCAGATGTACCCCTAGTTGACATTAGTTCATATTCCCCTGAACTTGAAGAAATCATTGATAGCCCTCCCCCACACAATGATTTTGATGATGTTTTTGGGGTGGATGAAATCATGAACTTGCAAGGGGATATTGGCCAAGTGGTGGAGGAAATTGCCGCTCAGGGTAAAGAAGAGATCACCACAGAAGAGGAGATCCTGGAAGAAGAAGCAACATCAGAACAAGAGACTCAGGGTGAGGCACAAAAGGAGTATGAGTGAGAGAAGACACCGGTCCAAGAGACCGAGGATGCACCAAGGAAACCCACAAATGAGAATCCAATGGTTGGGGAAATCGGACCTACGGGATCAACCGTACCCCTGTTCATCATACTCTAGATGCCTTTAGTTACTCTGGGTGATCAAGTGCCCCAGAGCACATTTGGTGAGGTAATAATGGTGGCCACATTGTCAAAATTTTGCCAGAGACCCCACCCACCTCGAGAAGATGTTCTGATGGAGGGAAATGTTCCAACAAATGAGACCCGTGAGGCCAAAGAACAACAATAGCAAAATGACCAAGAAGACCTAGGAAATAAAAATGTTGATTCAACTAACATCGGGAGAGCCAAGAAGGTCCCCAAAGATACAAGCACTATTGATGCAAAATATTTCCATACATCACAATAGAAGATGCCAGCATGACAGAAAATACTGAAGGTTTTGGGGAACAGGAAAATGAACAAGAGCAAGAGAAGGGGAAAGAGCCCGATGAAAATGTACATTCTGAGAACACACCACCAGATTCCAAAGGGAATCTTGATGTATAGGTCTTAATAGTAGAGACATCCCGACCACCCCAATGGTTGGTAGAGTCAAGAAAAAGAAAGGGCCCAGCGGTCGCATCAGGCGTTCCACTCTCTTTGACCAAAATGATGGCTAAAAATGCAGAGGCTCATAAGCCCAAGAAGGCGCAGACACTCCATACCCTCCAAAATGGGCCAGTGGGAAACAAAGCTGTGACTATCGCAACACCCCCTCCAGGTGTAGATATAGTAGTCGTAAGGCCCAAATAATACAACATTAGAGAAGTGGCGCTGGGGAGAAGAGACAAGAAAGGTGAACTAGACTTGCTAAGGGAGGCCACCAAAGAAGTAGAGGCCAGATATATCAAGCAAGGCTAGAATTTGAAGGAGGAAAGAGAGAATAATGCCAATCTCCTCACACTTTTGGAAGAACTTACATAGCCTTTGGCCGAGATCCACCTGAGAACCCCTTCCTCTAGATTTCCGCTTATGCAAGGTGACACGGATTCTCTTAGGGTCATGAAGAAGAAGGCGCAGGCTGTAGATGGGTGGGCTACTGAGCAGGTAGCCACCATAAGACAATTTTGTAGTGGTGTCCCTCCCAGACCTTTATTGGTTTGACATCTTTATCAACCAGGAAAATGGCTCTGCTATTATATGAGAGCAAGATTTAGTGAAGTATGAAAATTGGAGGGTTAGGCTGGAAGAAATTTGCAACATCAGAGAAGAAGCCACCATAGAGGCAGGGATTTTGGGATCCCTCTAGGCCCAACACTCTAGATTTGGCCTCAAAATTGAGGTATGCAAGGAACTAATTAAGGCCTTGAAATAAAAAGTGACCATGGCCCAGTACCCCTTGGGCTTGTTTCAAGCATTCATAGTTGGAATATCGCAAGTTGATCCCTTCACCATCAGGACGTGCACCCTGGAGGACTATGTCCTCAATAAATTTGATGAACAGATGGAGTCCCTGTATCCAACTACCAGAGATCTTGACCAGGGCAGGTCATCTATACTATCCAAGACAATGATCTGGGTGCATGATGCCATAAAAATGGTGAATGAATTCCAGAATGGGGCCGGAGATGTTGAGGAAAAATTGGAGGCTGTTCGTAGTCGATGGGACAGTATTAAAGACATATATGAAGAAGACATAAGTTAGGTGTTGGAGACATCAGAGAATTCCATCAACCATGTATCGGTTGTATTCTTTATTCTTTGAGGCGCAAGCTTCTAGATCCCAGAGTTCCAGATCCCACAATTTTGTATTCTTTCAGCGACCAGTGTCTTGGTTCCCGAAGCCGACCAGTCACTGTCAGAGGGTTAATAAAAGTTTTAGAAAGTAGGTAACCACAACAAGGCATGTTGGATTAGAGGATGATTCTGATAGGTGGTCTTCCTAAGGTGCTGCTCCAAAGTAACACCTGACACATCGAAGATAGGGATCTGCTTTTCCATTAATGAGGCATGTAGCCTTGATCCCCAGGGGATTGGATTTCTTCTTTTCTCCTCCTATCTCTCTTCTCGAGGTCGAGTCTTCCACTCCTCCTTCCTTATCTTATTCTTCTGACATGTCAGACCTTCTCCATCTTGAGGTCTTTTGTAACGTGGCGCAGGTAGTACCGGCCACCAGAAATAATATTATATTTTTCATTGTAAAATAAGTTAGGTTAGTTTAAGGTCAAAACTTGTGTATAAAAAATGAGTTTGACCTCATTCCAAGGGTCAGATAAATTGATGATTTTTCAGTCAATAACTAATAGCATTTTAGTTTTTATTAGTTCTTAGTTGCAGAGCTCAATGCTCCTTAGTTTTTTTAGAAGCTTTCAGTAGTTAAATGCTCCTCTAGAGCCACCATTATTGTATGCACTAGTGCTTTCTGGAAACATGGTAATGAAGAAGGAAGGGTTCTATCAATGATGTTGTTAGCATTCTGATCTCTGAATTAATGGTATTTTGTGTTGTATATTCTTTATGTCCCTTGCTCTGATATTTTAAGTAGATTAATGACCTTCTTTCCTCCGCTAGTGATTGAATATGAACTAATGGTTCTTTATTTCTTCAGTAATTAGTGTATCATCTTAGAGCATGGTTGATATTTTGAATGTTTCTGCAACTCTATCCACAAGATGAATCTGTACCAGGTCGTACACTATCAAAATGACTCAAAACACTCTTCTATTTCTTCCTCTGAACATCAAACTCCATACACTGTAAGTTCTAACCTTCATGGAAGGCATCATATCACCTAATAGAATCATCTAGGAGTTACATATGATTCAATAAGTGGGTGAGATCGGTTACAATAAAGTTCTCATTCTTCGAGCAACATTTTGCAAAAAGACAACTTTTTGGCAACATATGGGAAAGTTTCTATTTTTGGAAAATACCAACCTTACCGACCCCCAAGGGTGTGGGAGAGGTTTAAGATATGAAAAGAACCTATCTAAGGACATAAAACACAACTTCTAACCAAACACTAAAATCACCAAAACTAACATGGTCTAACTATGGTTTCAGAAACCTAGGTTTATAACCCACCTTAGGTCCTTCACCTTACATCATAGACCCACATAACCACACATGCACAAGGGTGATCTCAAGGATGCACCCTATTACAAACACAAAATCAAGGAAAATAAGAACTTCATGAGGTGCCCTGCACCATACTCCCTAAGGAAAAATTAACTCAAGTCTCTTGAGTTGGGAGTGCTTCAAGTGGATAACCTGTCTTCTAAATGTCTTCAGGGGTCATCCAAGTAGCATCTTCAGTGGGTTGGGTTTTCCATTTTACTAATTACTCATAGTAAGTACCTCTCCTAGTTTGTTTTTTTCACTCTCTTGTCTAGGATGCTTTCAATCTCAAGAGGAGTTTCTTTTGGCATGTCCTTGAGTGGTTGGAGTTTAGGAGGCTCTAGAGTATCTACAAGATTAGTAGTACTAACTTCACCTTTGCAAGCATAGATATCTGCAACATTGAAAATAGGTGATAAGCCAATGTGAGAAGGTAGATCAATTCTATAGGCATTGTTGCCACATTTCTTCAAAATCTTGAAAGGACCAATATTTTTCATCATAAGCTTTGTGTATTTTTATTTAGGTAGTCTCTCCTTATTAAGGTGGATCATCACTAAATCTCCCACTTTAAACTTTAGGTCTCTCCTCTTTTTGTCAGCATGTGCTTTATATTTCTCAATGGTATGCTGCAGTTTGATCTGTACTTGATCATGGATATTCTTCATCACTTCAACAAATTCTTTAGCTAGTGCACTCCTTTTTTCCATGTCTTTGACATCCTTGAGTTCCAATACCCCTCTAGGGTGAGAGCCATATACAATCTAGAATGTATTTAAACCGGTACTCTGATTTATTGAATCATTGAATGAGAATTTTGCTTGTGCTATGATAGTATCCCAAGTGGATCCATGTTCTTATGTGAGGAATCTCAGAAGGTTGCCAAGGGACCTATTGATGACTTATGTCTGACCATCAAACTATGGGTGATATGCAGAGGACAGTGACACATTTGTCCCTAACTTTCTCCATAGAGTTCTCCAAAAATGGCCTAACTTGGGATCCCTATCTGAAATGATTGACAGTGCAAGTCCATGAAGTCTCACAACTTCTCTGAAGAATAATCTAGCTATGTGGGATGCATCATGGGTTTTCCTACAAGGAATGAAGTGTGCCATCTTTGAAAATCTATCAACTACAACATAAATGCCATCAAATCTAGATTTGGTCTTAGGAAGACCTAGGACAAACTTCATACTTACTGAATCCCAAGGTTTTGAAGGGATGGGTAAAGGACTCTATAACCCTACATTAGAGGCGTGTCCTTTGGCTTGTTGGCAGACTGAACAACTCTCCACAAAACTCCTAACATCTATCTACAATTTGGGCCATTGGTAGAACCTTGTAACCAACTCCAATGTTTTATCCACCCCAAAGTGACTAGCTAGGCTCCCACAATGCTTTTATTTAATAATGTTTTCTCTCATGGATCCTTTTGGGACACACAATGAGATACCCTTGAAAAGAAGACTATCTTGCACAGTAAACTCTGAGAAATAAATGTGGTATCTATCTTTCATCTCATTACAAATTTGATAAGCCTCTTTGAAATCTTCATCCTTAACATACATATCCTTCATGGCATGAACCCCAACACTCTCCAACTGAATGGATTGGGTAGTTAGATGTCTCCTACTAAGGGCATAAACAAATTTGTTTACAATCCCTTTCTTATGTTTGATAGAAAATCTATATGACTGTAAGAACTCCATCCACTTCACATGTCTGTGATTAAGTTCCTCCTACTTATTTAGAAAGCTAAGTGCATGGTTATCAGTAAAGACTAAAAACTCCTTGGGAAACAAATAATGCCTCCATTTCCTAAGTGACTGAACCATTGCATACATTTCAAGGTCATAAGTAGAGTATTTATTTTTATCTTCATTGAGCTTCTCACTGAAAAAACCAACTCACCTCCCTTCTTGGCTTAAGACTCCCCCAATGGCTTTATTTCTTGCATCACATTCTACTATAAATAATTTATGATATTTTGGTAGGACCAGGATAGGATGCTCTGCAATCTTTATTCCACCTTTAATGGTGTTTATAATGGGAGCACATATGCCACTAAAATTTATGATGAATTTTCTATAAAATATACATAAACCATGGAAGCTCTTTACCTCTGAAGGAGTAGTAGGAGGTTTCCAATTGAGGATGGCCTCAACCTTGTAAAGATCCATTTTGAGACTATTCTTGGAGATCACAAAACCTAAGAACACAAGTTCTTCTTGAAGGAATACACATTTCTCTATATTTATCTTCAATTTCTCCTCATGGAGTTTTCTCATCACCATGTCCAAAT
>MU227551.1:1336279-1359378 GCA_018584345.1 Thuja plicata
CATCAATATCTTCTTTCAAATAAAGATTACTGTTTTCACTAGTCCTTATGAATCCAATACTTATTAGATAGGAATGAAGTCATTCATACTAGGCTCTGGGAGCTTGTTTCAATCCATACAAGGCTTTCTGAAGTCTACATACCATGTTCTTCTTGTCTGGATCTAGAAACCCTTTTGGTTTCTCAATCTATACCTCTTCTTCAAGTATTTCATTTAGAAATGTTGACTTGACATCCATTTGATGCACTTTGAATCCTTTGTATGCAGCATAAGCAAGTAGTATTCTTACTCCTAGCCTAGAAATGGGTGCAAAGGTTTCTCCATAGTCTATACCTTCCTCTTGTGCATACCCCTTACATACTAGTCTTGCTTTGTTCCTTGTGACTTCTCCATTCTAGTTTAGCTTATTCTTGAATATCCATTTTGTACCGATGACATTTTTGTCATCAGGTGTTGGCACAAGTGACCATGTTTTGTTCTTCTCAATCTGCTCAATCTCATCATTCATAGCACTTATCCATTCTTCATTATCTAGTGTAGTATTGATAGATTTTGGTTCAAACTCACAAATTAAGCAATTTGAGTTTAAAGACTTACTTCTTGTGCTTGTACTTGCTTTTTTATCTCCTATGATCTGGTTCTCTGGATGGATCCTGTAGATGTCTAAAATCGTCCTTATATTAATTTAATTAATAGTCTCATAACATTATAGTTAATTTTAATTAATTATATTTGTTATATTCTCCTATCTATTTAATTAAATATGATTCACTTTCCTTAGTATTTGAATTTAATTTAAATACTACCCCTTTTTATGTATTAAATCTTATTTAATACATTATCCCTCATTAATTCCCTTCAAATAAATTTTTAATTTATTTATTCCTCCACATGACTTAATTCTCCTAAACCACAATTAATCTAAATCTAATTTGGATTAAAGTAATTTAAACCTAGATCCTACCCTACCTCACATCACTCTCACCAAATAAACCTACTCACTAATTAACTAAGGTTAATTAGGCTAATTTCTTGATTCCTACACCAATTAGTCCTAATTATTTGCTCACACATGTGTGAGCAAATTTTTAAAAATTGTCTTTTCTAAATAATCCTTATTTGGTGCCAACAAGGTTTCTTACACCCATGATGACACCTTCTTACACTTTCTAAAAGTGTTTCATTGGACTAAAACTCTTACACCTTCTTGCACTCTCTTACAAGATCATTCGCATGTGTACTTTAAGTACACTTTGACCCATCACATCCAAAGTTGCTCACACATGTGTGAGCAAATTGGGCCTCTTGCATGGATTATGTATCCCTCATGTGACACCTATGTGGATGCCACATGAGCTCCACCTCATCCAAGCCCTCTCTCTCCTCCAAAAACTCTATAAATACAGGCCTTTGTCAAGAGCAAATCATCTCCCTTTTATGCATTGTTATCATGTTAGTTTAATTCTAGAGCATTTTAGTATTTTCATAAGCAATTGTAGTTCTTAGTTCATGTTATTTTATTTTGAATCTAGATATTACATCTTAGGCTCATAATGGAATGAATCTTAGTTTAGACCTTGCATATCATACTAGTTTAATCATTAAATCTTCATCATAGTGTAGTTTTGCATATGCAATCATGGTGAGAACTTAAGAAAAGTTTTCAATACTTGGTTCTTGAGTTTTTCATCTATCTTAATCATGTAGCTTGCATTCATAGATCAAAGTGGGATTAGTATATTGTGCTGAGAGAGCACACCCACACACCTCTCTAAGAGCAAATCAACAAGGTCTTGGGTACCCTTGTTCAGCTCATCGGAGGTCATGATGGAGTTTCTTATTTTTGTAGTATCCTTTAGACATGTTAGTGTAACTTATTGATTATATTTCTCTAATATTTGTATGTCTGAGTGTGTCCCCAAGAGGTTAGATTCTAGCATGTACATTTTGGCATGCCTGCTGGGACCCACGTCCCTTCTTTTCTAATATTTTTTGTAGATTTTCCGCAGTTTGGAAAAATTTTACATAGACCTATCTCCGCTCTGGAGTCACCATCTCCGCAGATCGCCGTCTCTACTCCTCAGCCATCTGCAAAACTCCGTTGTCTGCGCCAATATTTCACCGTCTCCGCCTGTGCAAAAATAGATCTATAACACTATGGTTTAAAACTATTTTTCATCAACTTTTTAAGCATTTTCAACTCTCGAGTTTTTGATAGTAACACAGTTTTCAGGAGTTAAATGTTGTCTGGTTTGGTAAAAATATTATTTTTAAGTCTGGTTAAGTCTGTTCTTTTTTAATAGAATCTGACTATGTGTATTTGGTCGTCTATGCAGGTATATCACCATTTTTGCAGATTATCATCTGCGCAGATCACCGTCTACGCAAATCACCGTTTGCGACACTTCATCATCTGCACATTTTTCTGCAACATTTGATATCTGAGATTTCAAACTACTAATGAACTTCATGCAGGTTCCCTAAATGATTCTTAACAGATTATTAAAAATGAACTTATATGATTAATCATTTGTCTTGGAATGCATGTTGTTTAAAATGAAAACTCACTCAATCTTGAATGTTAAAGGAATGAACCTCATCAATCTTGAATGACATAAGGTAAATGAACACACATTTCCAAGTTTTTTCTTTGTTGTGTGGGAAATAAATTAAACATGAATGATTAACCATACTATTGTGTCTATTGCTTAGATAGAAAAACACATAATTTCTTTAATAGGTTTAATTTGGAATGAATATTTCTTGGTGTGTTTGAAGAAGTGTTTCTCAACACTTCTTTCAAGCTATATGTCATTAGATTAAAACCCTTTAACATAAGTGACACTATGATTAAGTTATAGTCGTATCCTCTCCCCTCGCCTTTGCAGATCTTGGGTGAAGAGAAAGCTTAGCTTAATCAAGCTTCTAGAGAGGCCTGTCTAAAGGGTGTGCTTCCCCTTTAGAGGACAACCTCAAACTAGTAATCCCTTCGAGCGGTATAGAAATAAAGTGTGACCCAAAGGTCCTCTTTATCTCTTCAAGCTCGGGCGGGTTGTCTTTAATAGTAGTCCATACTAAGTGAATATCCTCAGCATATTGGCATGGTTGAACTAGAGACTTAAGTGTCTCACACCATACAAACTGATTGTGGGGATGCCACAAAACCTTGCTAGCAATGATAAATTAGTATCCTACCTGATTCACCTCCGAATGGTGACTTATTATAGTGTAAGGGGAGGGAAGATTCTCCCCCAAGATTCCCATCATACATGTCCCAGGGTATTGTGTTGCGAAAGAGATCTTCATAGCACGGAAATAATACCTGGCAAAAGGCAAAAACACGGGCGCCCTTCCGAGGGTGACAATGTTGTGTGAGCTGAAGGACTACCAAGCAATGGGCCTATAATATTTCATGCAAAGCCAAATTCCTAAGGTAGCTGCTATTTGAACTGTCTTTGTTGTGCTAGACCCAGTAAAAACATAAGTGGCTTGAAAGAGTCACTTGAACATACACAAACGAGATATTACAACTTGAATTAAGATTTCCTAATGTCACATTTGTTAGTATCCCTCAAGGTTTTTTTGTCCCTTGTTGGATTGTTTTGAGACATGTGTCTATTATTTTCTAGTTTGCCTATGCTGAAATCAATTCTTGCCATTGAACAAATTTACACAAAAACCAGACTGAAGGTCAAAAATCTGCCCAGAATTTCAACACACTGCCTTAGCCATAGTCGGTTGTCTCTGCTCTAGATCCGCCATCTACGCAGATTACCATCTATGCAGATCATTGTCTGCGAAGATTGTTGACTACGTCTGAGATAGTCGTCTCTGCTTTAAAATAGTGAGCTTCCAAATTTGCTGAGATACTCAAAATTTGACCTTCTATAGGACCCTTGAATCATTTGTCCTAGATCATTCATTCATTTAGCCAAAATCATATTTTCCATGACATGACCAACTTCAAGAAACATAAGAAGGTTAAACTTCCAACACCTCCAGTCTATAGAGAGAAGAAAGAAACCACCCATAAATCTAAGGAATACCAACATATTACAACATCTATCAAGTAAGAGATTGAACATCATGAGAAAATTGACAAAATCCTCTACAATAATAAAGTTTGCAATTTCATGGCCAAATTTTCTATGAACAGTGCTTTTGTTGCCATTGAACAATACGATTAGATAACACCTTGCTTCTGGATCATTCTTCCATCATCATTCTTCTTTCTCTTGGAGCATTAGATCAAACCATCAAATCAAATCAAATCTTTAGGTTGAAAGACCTTAATCAAAGTATTACAAACCGTCATCCTCAAACAAACACAACATTGCTTGTAGACCATAAGTCTGTCTCAAGTAATTTAAATCCCTTAGTGATGTCCCATTTTGTTTGAGATCACAAGTCCATCTTCAAGTAGAACAGGTATTACTTTAAATCCTTTTGTGTTTGTATCATAATAAGGTTTTGACATGCTTAGGTTTTGTTCCAAAAACCTTTAAATCAATTATCAATTAATCCAATCAATCAAATCAATCAATCCTTAATCAATCAATCAATCAAATCCAATCAAATTCAAGATCAAAGATATTTGCTCCATTTCATTTCTTACATCTCCTCGTCTTCCATTCTTCTAAATCCACCATTGTATGGTTGTCACTCGATCCCATGCTAGAAACATGAGGCAAACAACATTCAATGTTGTTACCCATGAGGAGAATCCATTTGCCACTCAATACTTTCAAGGAACTGGGGTACAAGTTGAGGAATTTCCCAGAGAAACTAAATTAGTGGATCAAGAGGAAAGACCCACCTAAGTGAATGACTTCCTTAGAGACCCATACAACTTGGAAATGGTTGAGAAGGCCATTATGCTTAACATTGATGAAATATTCCTGAATCTTATTCATAATGGTGTCATGGTTCCTATTGACTTTGATAAAACACTTCTTACCAAAAATGTCACCAAAGCCGCTGTTGCCGCTACTGCAGCCATGGCTTCTACTTCAAATTCTACATCATCATGTGACACTGGTAAAGGACCTGTTAGTGAACCTCCCACATCAATACCTATATCAGCACCGGTGTCAACAACTACATCAATACCTCAATTGACACCTGAACAAATTCAACAAATCATAAGTGATTTTCCAAACAATACTACACATAATAGCACTCAAACGAAAATGACTCAAGGAGAAAGTGCTAATGTCAATAACATAGGGAAGATTTCCACGCCCTTGTCTTCATCTTTGTTTCAAACAATGGGGGCAAAAACATCTACAACCAATATGTCACGAGCCTATCATTATATACCTCCTCCTACTATTGGTATGACCTCCATGTGATTTTCAACTGCACAATTTGGAGGAGGCGGAGGTTATGTACCCCCATTTTTCACACAGAATACTCCAGACTTCACCCAACAATTCAATGAACTCAAGAACATTGTACAAGGCTTACAGAATGGGGGCAAGAAGGAGTTTTCTTTTGAGGAGATTTGTCCCTATCTGTTTGACAAGTCTATCATGATGCAACCATTCCCACCAAAATTTGAGATGCCCAAATTTGAGAAATACAAAGGTGAAACATGTCCTCTACAACATCTCAAAGAATTTTTTATTGCATGTCAAGAGGTCACCTATAATGAGAATTACTTAAAAAGACTCTTCACTAAGAGTCTTGGAGGCGTAGCCTTGGAATGGTTCATGGCCCTTCCTTATGGATCAATCTCTACCTTCTCAGATCTTGCAGAGAAGTTTGTTGGACAATATTCATAAAACATTGAGCATCAAGAAACACTCAGCAATTTGTGCAATACTAAACAAAAGAATGGAGAAACCTTTGCTAGTTTCTTACAATGATGGAGACATATTGTGAATCGCATGTCATGGAAAATACCTGATAGTCACTTGTATACATCTTCACAAAGAATTTAATCTCTGAGATGTCCTTCCAAATGAAAATGGCTTCACCTGAAACCTTTGAATCTCTTGTCAAGAAGGGAAAAGACATTGAAGATAGCCTTTTGCAAAGAGGTAGCATCAAACATTATACTCCTTCCAATAATGATAAACCAAAATTTTGGAGTAAAAATAAAGGAGTTGTAAATGATGGAGTGACTGATACCAAGCATGTCCAAAATGTCCAAGCATCCAAAAATAACAATCAAAACAATCGTAATAATAATCTGAATCAAAATCAGTATCGCAACAACAACCGAAATCAAAATCAGAATCTGAACAATCAAAACAATCAGAATCTGAACAATAATCAGAATCAAAACAATCAGAACAATAATCAACAACCGCAATCAATCATTCTTGTTTCCTCACAACAACTATAACAATAACAACAACAACAATAATAATGACAATCAGCAATGGTGACAATTCACAGCTTTGGCAAAACCTCTAGATGTGATCTTCAAACAACTTGTGGATCAAGGAATGATAGTCTACCCAAATACTCGACCTTTTGATGAGAATCAACCTAAACCTATTTGGTATAGAGATAATGAGTATTGTGATTATCATCACATCAAAGGGCATGATACCAAGAAATGCATAAAGCTTAGACACTTTGTACAAGATCTCATTGAGGATGGGAAAATTAAAGTTGAAGGTCAGAATGCATCCTCATCTAATGCGAAACTCAAAGTCTACAATCAGCCCTTCCCACCTCATAATCAAAATAATGCATCAAACACAATCCCATATGACTATTCTACCAATACTATTACAAGCCATGATCAAACATGTGGGAGTTTAAGTGAAAATGATATCTTTGGGTTTGACTCTCTTTGTGGCTGCATTGAAGAATCTAACACGCATGTTAATACCATAATCCTCAAAGCTGCTGATTATAATGCTACTACACGTAGACCCAGATTCACTGTCCAAGCTACTAATAAACCTTCTACATCTGCAAATCCACCAACTACACCATCTACTGCTACTCGACCTACTTCACACTTTGACTTATTGGCCCAATTACAAAAGACGCCTGCACAGATATCCATTCTAGAGCTCTTGACAACTTTGCCAATTCACAGAGAAATCCTTGATAAATCTCTAAATGAATCTTGTGTCCCTGAGAATATCAACGCTGCACAATTCAAATCTATGATAGGGAACTTAGCTACACAAGAACAGCTAGTCTTCACTGATAAGGACTTTGGTGGTCCTGATCCTCATCATAACAAGTCCCTCTATATAGAAGGCAAAATCCGTTCCACAAGAGTAAAATGAGTCCTCATAGATGGTGGATCTAGCTTAAATTTGTGCACATTGAAAATGATTCATAATATCGGTCTTTCTGAGGACCTCATTGAAAATTATAATAAAATCCTATGATGATTGAGAACAAGAAAGCAAGGGTTTGATCACACTGCCCTTACAAATAGGCCTGACCCTGATTGAAACTATTTGTCATGTACTGGATCTAGATCTACCTTATAACATCTTTTTGGGACATCCATGGATACACACTATCAAAGGTGTACCCTATACTTATTATCAATATCTAAAGTTGCCACATCACGGTGGAGAAATCACAATTCCTGGCGAGCCTGAGCCCTTTCAATACTGCAAGAGATTGGAAGGCAAACAAGATAATTATTGTCTGTTGAACGAGTTTGGCCAACATTTCAATCAAGAAACCCCTATTTCAAACACTCCATTAGTTCCAGAAAAGACATCAAAAACACCAGCTGAGCAATCCAAAGGAAAGGAAATGGTTACTAAAGACAAGGCTATTGAAGACAAACCCTCCTCATCTGAAGCAAAGGCCACACTCATAGATCAAGACATGGGAGAATATAAATTTGAAAGTGCTTTATGTATTGGGAAACTCCCTTTGTCTCCAAAGTCTTATGAAAGACCATCACCATTACCCCTTTCCAAAGATAAAGTGCTTATGCACTGCCAATCAACTATTTTTGAACATTGGGGGTCCCTATCAGATGAACACATGGAATATAGTTTCCTTGACTGGATCTATAATGATGAAGAATAACGACTTGTAATTTTTCCCAAAGGAAAGTATACTAAGGTTACTCCCATTATCAAAAGAATGGGATATCATGGTACTGGCCTTGGAGCTAATGAAAAAGGTAAGAAGAAGATCATAACAGCTAATAGTTATCCTAAAGGACACAGATTGGGTTCTGTAGAAACTAAGACTAACTTCGCTAAGGATTATTATCTAGCTACCTTAGATTCAGACACAGAGGAAGAGTTCTTCGAAATTCCTTTCCAATATATTGAAGATGACCTAAAAGAGAATCACCATGTCTTTACTATCACCCAAGCCGACCTTTCATCCCCTCATCTACCCCTCACAAACACTGAATTAATTGACTGGGATCAGCAAGACTCACCACCAACTTTGGACATTTGTGATTTGGATGAGGCAGTTTTAGCCCTCTTTGGACTTAAGAATCTCTGAGAGTATGAACATCAGATACACTACAATGAACAAGCCTACTTTGGTAGACAAGTCAACTCTCTCAGTCACAAAAGTGAAAAAGAAAATAAAAATCAAAAAAATGAAAATACATCCTTTGGTGAAAACCTCTTACAGACACCTTTGGATGAAGAAAAAATAAAGGATGCTTCCTCCAGTGAAAACCTTTCTGAGGCACTAGAGGAGGGAGAGGCTGAATTGACGTTTATATCTTCAGAACCAGAAGTTTCCTCTATGATCATTGAAGATACTATTCCAATCAACCTATGCACAGAAGAAGATCCACACATCACCTACATTGCAGTTTCTTTCAGCGATCAAGAAAAGAAAGACATGACAACATTCTTGCATAAACACAAAATAAAATTTTCCTGGACATACAAAGACATGCTCGAGCTTGATACAGATATTTTCATGCATCATCTTGCTGTAGATCCAAGTGTAAAACCCATTAAGCAGAAACTTCACATAAAGCATCCACAAGTCGCATTGGTAGTCAAAGTAGAGCTTCAAAAGATGCTAGACGCTGAAGTAATCAGACCAATTGATTATCTTGAATGGGTTTCTAATATTGTACTAGTAGGTAAGCCTACTAGGGGAATTTGCATCTACACTGATTTCAGAGACCTAAACCTTACATGTCCCAAGGATGATTTTCCACCCCCAAATATTGACATTATAGTGGATTTGATGACCGGACATGAAATGTTGTCACTTATGGATGGCTTCTCAGGTTACAATCAGATCATGATAGCACCAGAAGACTAGCACAAAGTAGCATTCACAACACCTTGGGGCACCTTCTGTTATCAGGTGATTCCTTTCAACCTCAAAAATGTCAGAGCTACTTATCAACTAGCAATAACTACCATCTTTCATGACCTTTTGCATGTCATCATGGAAGTTTATGTGGATGATCTTTTAGGCAAATCCAAAACAAGGGAATCACATATTCCTATTCTTACTACCATCTTTGAGCGATTAGAGAATTATAAGCTTAGGTTAAATCCTAAGAAGTATGTTTTTGGAGTACAATGTGGTAAGTTGCTAGGATACATTGTGTCATGGCGTGGAATAGAAGTTGATCCAAAGAAAGTGAAAGCAATCCTAGAGATGCCACCACCCAAAAAATTGAAGCAATTATACAGTTTACAAGGCAAACTACAATCAATCAAAAGATTCATGTCACAACTAGCAGATAAGGTGCATCCGTTCTCCCATCTCCTGTGCAAGAATATCAAGTTCCAGTGGGATTGCTTGTGTCAAAATGCATTTGAGAAACTGAAAGGCTATCTAGATAATCCACCCATGTTGGTACCACCTGTTGCTGGTCATCCTCTAATTTTGTACATATCTACAACAAAGGTCTCGTTGGGAGCCCTCCTGGCACAATTGGATGATACTGGCAAAGAGCAAGCAATTTACTATCTCAGTAGGACTCTTATTGGCTATGAGTTGAATTATTCCCTAATTGAGAAGGCATGTTTGGCCATTGTCTTCTATACACAAAAAATATTAAATTATATGCTTAATCATAAGATTCATCTTGTTTCCAAAATTGATCCACTGAAGTATCTCCTGGCACGTGCTGCTGTTATTGGTCATACAGCAAAATGGGTCATGATTCTTAGTGAGTTTGACATTGTTTATGTGGATCGAAAAGCCATCAAAGGACAAGTAATTGCAGATCAGTTAGCTGAAGCACCTATTGATGGTAAACATCCTCTGATCATAGATTTTCTAGATGAATCAGTCCTTAATCTTGCCCCGAGTCCACCATGGAATCTTTATTTCAATGGATCCTTCACTCAGAAAGGATCAAGGGCAGGAATCTTATTTGTTACACCAAAAGGGGATCTCAACCCTAAATATTTCAAATTATATTTTCCTTGTACCAACAACATTGTAGAATATGAAGCCCTTGTACTTCGACTTCAACAAGCCATACAATGAAACATTCTCACTTTATTGGTGCGCGTTGATTCACAATTGGTTATCAAACAAGTCATGGATGAATATCAAATGAAGGATGACAAGTTGCTTCCCAATCATCGTACAGTTGAAGATATCAAGACGCATTTCACTAAGCTGATCTTCCAACAGATCCCTCACATGAACAACAAAGAAGCAGATCCCATGGCAACAATTGGGTCCTTAATCACTATGCCAAAACACAACACATGGTTTGAGTTTCTTGTTGAGAATCTTATGATCCATGCCTATGACAAACCAAATTATGAAATGGTGTGTGAAATTGCTGATCCCAATTCCCCATGGTACCAAGAAGTGTATTCCTACCTATGCGATGGACATACCCCACTTACTTTAACCCCCAATCAACGTAAAACCTTCATTCATCACACTTCTCGATACACAATCCTTGCAAATACTCTCTTTCAAAAGCATTTCGATGGAACTCTTTTAAGGTGTCTGAATTTTAATGAAGCACAAATGTCCTTGGAGGAGGTACATCAAGAAATCTACAGGGCTCACTCTAGTGGACTTACTTTGGCCAAAAATTTGTTACACACTAGATATTATTGGCCTACTATGGAACAAGATGCCTACAATTATGTGAAGAAGTGTGTGCCTTGTCAGCAGCATGACAATTTGATACATGCTCCCTCCCAATCCCTCCAGCCCACCATCATCCCTTGGCCTTTTTCACGTTGGGGTCTCAACCTTGTTGGCCATATTTTCCCTAATTCTTCCAATGGCCATAAATACATCCTGGCTGCTACAGAGTACTTTACCAAGTGGGTTGAAGTTATTCCTCTCACCTACACTATTGGAAAATAGATTTTGAAGTTTATTTTGAACTATCTTATCTGTCGCTATGGCATTCCTTAGGACATTGTTACTGATAATGGAGGACCTTTCAAGACCAAGGATGTCATATAGCTATGTAGGAAATTCAGTATTACCCACCATACCTCTTCCAAGTACTTTCCATAAAGAAACGGTCAAGCTGAGGCTACGAATAAAACCATCCTCAGAATCCTCAAGAAAATGGTCGATGAAGCTGGCTGTGATTGGCACATTCATCTCAACCCTTCCCTTTGGGCTTACCATTCCTCCATTAAAACCTCCAAGGGAGCCACTCCCTTTGCCCTTGTTTATGGTACTGAGGCTATTCTACCCATTGAAATTGAGCTCCCTTCCCTCAGAATCTCTCTCAAGAATCTATTGTACAAAGAAGAATATAGAGTTGCCCGCTTGCAAGAGCTGGAACTCCTTGATGAGAGACATCTCAATGCCCTAGACCACCTCTATGTGTATCAAAATCACCTTCACCTTCAGTTCAACAAAAGGATCAAGCCTCGTCAGTTTGAGGTTGGTGATCTTGTCCTACAACATAATATGAAGAACCTCCAGAACCGTGAGAAGAAAGGAAAGTTTGAGCCTGTTTGGTTGGGGCCCTTCATTGTCATAGCAAAGTATGGTTCAGGCTCCTATCAGATTGAATCACAAGAGGGAGATCCACTCCCTGATCCTGTAAATATTGTACATCTCAAGTGCTTCTATGCTTGATCAGCCAGTAGTCCATTGTACAGTTGAAATTTTCAAAAATTCAAAAAAATTAGAAAAGAAGAAAATCCAAAAATATTCAAAAAGCAATCCGACAAGCAAAAAAACCAAAAGAGCACAAAATCTTGAAAAGAATATCACAAAAGTAAAAGAGAAAGAGAAATAAATCTATCCATCTATGAAAACCACTTCGGTGGCGCAATGGATAAGTACCATGGTGAAAACCTATTTTAGGTGCCATGTGTAGTCAGATCCACCATCAGTTTCCACCATTTGTCTATATAGCTTGCATCATCTTTCATAATAAGCATCACTACCCATATCTGTCCAAATAGTTCTTTGACCATCTTTCTGCTTTTGCAATAAAGATTCACACACAACTGAGCTTACCAAATCAAATACTGAGCTTTGTTCTAGACATAGTGATCGCAAACATTTTACACCAAATCAACAGATAGATTGACTTTCTTATGATCATTCTATCCATAAGAAATTGCTAGCGAATTCTTGTTCTTTATCAATCAATCTTTGGCCCATTAGGATGCATCCTTCTGGTGTTGGTTGTTCTATCAATCCTCACATCAAAATTGTTCATGGCAAGAACTTTTGGACTGAATGACCACTTCATCAGGATGCCTTTTTTTTTATTTTATCTTGTATTTTACTATGTCCTTATCGCGATAGCCTCGATCTTTTATATCTTGGTTTGTTATGGTGAGTATCTAGTGAAATACATGTCATTTGTGGTATGATCTTCTTGTCATAGTTTGCTAGTACATTTATATTTTGATATTTGGTTATGACTATGTATGCCTCACTGGGGGTAGGATTCATGCATCTCAAATCCCTCAACAGATCTGGATGTACTGCGTCTCTTCATGAGTAAACATTTCATAAGATCCATTATACCTGATATCTTGCATTCTTGTTCCTAACAACCTATTTATCTGAAAGTCTAGTCCACGCAAAGGAACCATGTCACTTGTGTTTTCTAGCACATGGTGCATAACTCCTTTTGCAATATCAAACTATAGCGTGCTCCCAACAGGTTAGATTCTAGCATGTACATTTTGGCACACCCAATCCCACACGGTATCAATCCCACTATCATCATATAGTTAGTCTTTGCATTATAGTTAGGTCATATTGCATTATGATTTTGCTCTTGGAAAAGGTTTCTATTTATCTCCCTATCCGGTCACATAAGTGATTTTATTAGACCTATTTGATACACACAAAAATAGTGTCCTCATATGTCTCATATTGCATTCATTTCTTATAGACACGTTGTTCATTTAGTTCATCAATCATTATTCATTTAGTTCATTAATCATTATTCATTATCAGTTGCCTTGTTCATTTTGGTTCATTAATCATTATTCATCTCCAGTTGCATTAATCATTTGCATTGTTCATTTAATTCATTAATCATTGTTCATTAAATTTGTTCATTTAGTTCATTAATCATTACTCATTTTTAGTTGCATTGTTACTACATTTATTAATCATTATTCATTAGCATTACACATTTCATTCATTTAGTTATATTGTTACTTCATTTAAATCATCATTTAGTACCATTGCATTTCATTCATTTAGTTGCATTGATAACATCCTTAACCTTTTTAGGATTCATTCATTCTAGATTCATCATATATACATTTACATTTATGCATCATCACATTACATCCATATATGATAAAATATAAGCATTAACACATCACATCTCTCTCTCTCTCTCTCTCTCTCTCTCTCTCTCTCTCTCTCTCTCTCACACACACACACACACACACACGCGCGCACACACACACACACACACACACACACACACACACACACACATATATATATATATATATCATCCCTACATCACAAATATGTCAGCATCATCATACATATATTCATCTCATCCTGCATGTTAGTCATAAACATCATATAATATATGTAATATAACATCATAGTGCATCCATACATCCTGCATAAACATCACATCATATCTATAGCATCATAAAAGTCTATAAATCAAAGTCCAATAGTCCCAAAATAGTCCATGTATATATATCAAAAGTGTCAATCTCATACATCATGTATAAAAAATTTGTATCCAAAAAGGTCTGAGAAGCATCATGGTTGTGGCCGCAATGGTCCTGCACCACTGTTGGGACATGGTGGTAACCCCACTGATCCCTGTCAGCCTCGTACGATGCTCTCTATTTGAGCTCTCTCTGTATAATCCAGCTATCGTGACCCCTCTGGAACTACACCATAATAGAGCCCCATGTAATATGCGACCTCTCGCCCTCTCTGTCCTGCCTCTCTCTGTGTCGCCATGGCATCTGCCATCATCTATCCAACTCCCGCAGCCCTGCCTGCTAGATGCGCTATATCGTGGTCTGCCCTATAATCCTCTGCATGTCTCCATGCTAGATCTCACTCTGCCATAAGAGCTGCTATCTTGGCTAACATCGGTGCCAACTCCTCATCACGATCCACATGCTCCTCAGTGATAGAGAACTCTCCGCTGTCCACCCAAGCCTGTAAAATATCTAGTGCTCTCTGAGCACTATCCCACTGAGCAGTCTCTGCTATCAGCTCCCCCTTTACTCAGGCTACCTCTATCTATAGGCTGCTAGTTGTGGCCTATGCTATAGCCAGTAATCCCTATAGTCACTAGATCTCAGCCTGTGCGCTCACCTCAGTCGCCTAAGATGTCACCAACAAGCCCTATACCCTACCTAGCTCGGTCTGAAGACTGTCATGCTCTGCTGTCACAATATCATGGAAATCCTTGGCTACATAGCCTGCTAGTGGTACCTATCCCTCTCTCGGTGGCCCCTGTCCCTATGGTAGATCCTGCCCCTGTACCTATACATCAGGAACAATGGGTGGCTACCCTCCTACGGGTACCTGTACCTGTCCCCTCCACCTCGGTGTTGCAACCCTAGGCTAGACTCTCCTCCCTTTGGCCCCTCCATCTCCTCCCTCCTCATCATCATCCCCATCCTGTCCTCCTCCGTCCCCTCCGACCCCCGGCTACTCATCCTCTTGTATGACTCCTTACACTGTCAGTCTAACAGGTCTATGTGCGGCCCACCACTGAGCGTATGTTGGCACTACACCTATATCCTGTAAAGACTCTTGGGCTTTGATCCATGGGACCTTGATCAACCCCATAAAATATTCTCATGCTATACAGGGATTAACCCCCATGCCCCAGATACTCCTAACCTCTCGGGTCACCAATGGATGTGGGAACCCATCCGACACTGCCTCTTGAATATGTCCCATCTACCTCTGTACCCTAGATGGCATGTACCTGGATATCATATAAGCTATCCTACCAATCAGCTAGTAGTCAGTCTGCACAAATCTCATATAGTACAAGTCATACAACTTATCCTCAGTGTATCAATCCTATTATGGGACCTCGTGACCCCAGGCCTCGTACCCCGCATAGGGTGCCCATAGTATA
The DNA here is from genome assembly GCA_018584345.1 of Thuja plicata. Taxonomy (NCBI): domain Eukaryota; kingdom Viridiplantae; phylum Streptophyta; class Pinopsida; order Cupressales; family Cupressaceae; genus Thuja; species Thuja plicata. Next base: position 1,351,749 of record MU227551.1, read on the forward strand.
TCCCCCATCTCATCCAATCTCTATCACCAGTAACCCACTAAATCTATGGCCTCATAATAGTGGCCTATACCTACATACAAATGACTCATAAGCTGCTCGGGTCTCCCGGTGTCCAATCGGTTGTATGATCAGAATATGCTCCCACGCCCATACCAGAAGAAGCATGCATCCGAGACCTAGTGCCCTACCCATGCAGTAGGTGCACATATGGAGATCGTAATACAACTGGCCGAGAATGGCGTTTCCATAGCAGAACTAGTCTCCATCCTCCACTATGTTGCTCAGTACTCGCACCCAACCTATCGAGAATCCCTTGCCTACATGATTAGGAATAATTCATCCCCCTATCAATCCAGCTAAGCATAACACCAACCGCCATGGTCGTGGCTCCATTGTCATAGCCCTTGTCCAGGACATCCACTACCATGTAACAGGAAAATCTACAAAACTCTGACCAAAAGTCATCTCCATGTAGGACTCTGAGCCCTTAACACAGTACTCAGGTATAATCCCCTGAATGGGCACTCTGTAGATCCTCCATACGTCATGGAGAGTGATACTAGCTTCCCCTGTAGGGAAGTGAAAGCTAGAAGTGGTGCTATGCCACCTCTCTATCAAAGCAGACATGAGCGCATTATGCACTCGCACATGTGGTCAATGTCGCACGTGCTCTAGACCACATAGTGTCACTAGTCCCCACTCAGCAGCCATCAACTGCTGCTCCAGCTCCATGGTCGCTGGATAGCACTCCCTTTCCTAGAAAGTGATGGTCTCCTCCCACAGTCAACAAGCAAATGTCAGCAATCAGATAGCATTCTTGGGCATCAAAAAATGTCCCAGGCCCGTCCGGAGCATCAAAAAATGCTCCCAAACCCTTGTCTTTCCTTTTCTTCCTTTCTTTTCTTCCATTTTTGGGTCAATCTGCGCAGATGCCGGTTGACCTTCATAGATGGTGGACTTTCAAGGTCACTAGTCTGTGGAGCCAGTGGAGCTTCACAAACGTCAGTCTGCGAAGATGGCAGTTTAGGTCACCACCCATTTGTCATGCAGATAGCAAAGTTCACACACTGCCATCTCCACTGTGCTCTTTTCCCTCCCCCTTCCCTCACAGATGGAGATTAGTCGATCTCCATATGCGTAGACATCGATCATCGATCGGCCATCTATGAGGACGGTGGTTAGGTGATCGTCGTCTGCACTGCGCGCCAGTTTGGGAGCATTTATTACCCTCTAAATTACCTACACAAGCAATAATTGTGTAAAATACTAGGCGTTTCTCAACTACTCACCTATGTTCTAGCATCTGCAGGTCACTGGTGCACCGGAATGTGCTCTCCAAGCTGTGCTCACTCTCGTTGTGCTGCCATTGCTCTCTTCTTCTTCTCTCTTTTTGCTCTTTGTGGGTGAAAGCGACTTGTCAATGGGCCCCAGTGGACTATTTATAACCCCTTGGGACCTATTTCTTCTGTCGGTCTCCCCATTCCCCATTCTAGTCCCCATTTTTCCTCCATTTTCCTTGGACACGCCATGCAATTGGTCCGCTTTCCCTATTTTCCTGCCTTTTCAAGAAAATTTTATTAAAAATTTGTATTTTTTTTCCTATTATTTTCTCGAGGGGACACACTCCTTCGCTCTCACTACCGTAGGTTTTTCTAACCTCTCACAAGCATCTTATTTTCTTTTCTTTGATGCGGCGCCACTTTCAATGCTGCATCAAAGAGGGGCAAAATGTAGATGTCTAAAATCATCCTTATATTAATTTAATTAATATTCCCATAATATTATAGTTAATTTTAATTAATTATATTTGTTATATTCTCCTATCTATTCAATTAAATATGGTTCACTTTCCTCAGTATTTGAATTTAATTTAAATACTACCCCTTTTTTATGTATTAAATCTTATTTAATACATTATCCCTCATTAATTTTCTTTAAATAAATTTTTAATTTATTTATTCCTCCACATGACTTAATTCTACTAAACCACAATTAATCTAAATCTAATTTGGATTAAACTAATTTAAACCTATATCCTACCCTACTTCACATCACTCTCACCAAATAAACCTACTCACTAATTAAGTAAGGTTAATTAGGCTAATTTCTTTATTCCTACACCAATTATCCTAATTATTTGCTCACACATGTGTGAGCAAATTTCCAAAAATTATCTTTTCCAAATAATCCTTATTTGGTGCCAACAAGATTTCTTACACCCGTGATGACACCTTCTTACACTTTCTAAAAGTGTTTCATTGGACTAAAACTCTTACACCCTCTTACACTCTCTTACAACATCCTTCACATGTGTACTTTAACTGCACTTTGACCCATTACATCCAAAGTTGCTCACACATGTGTGAGCAAAGTGGGCTTCTTTCATGGCTTATGTGTCCCTCATGTGGCACCTATGTGGATGCCACATGAGCTCCACCTCATCCAAACCCTCTTTCTCCTCCAAAAACTCTATAAATAGAGGTCTTTATCAAGAGCAAATCATCTCCCTTTTATGCATTGTTATCATGTTAGTTTAGTTCTAGAGCATTTTAGTATTTTCATAAGCAATTGTAGTTCTTAGTTTATGTTATTTTATTTTGAATCTAGATATTACATCTTAGGCTTATAATGGAATGAATCTTAGTTTAGACCTTGCATATCATACTAGTTTAATCATTAAATCTTCATCATAGTGTAGTTTTGCATATGCAATCATGGTGAGAACTTGAGACAAGTTTTCAATACTTGTTTCTTAAGTTTTTCATCCATCTTAATCATTTAGCTTGAATTCATAGATCAAAGTGGGATTAGTATATTGTGTTGGGAGAGCACACCCACACACCTCTCTAAGAGCAAATCAACAAGGTCTTGGGTACCCTTGTTCAGCTCATCGGAGGTCATGATGGAGTTTCTTGTTTTTGTAGTATACTTTAGACATGTTAGTGTAACTTATTGATTATATTTCTCTAACATTTGCATGTCTGAGCGTGCTCCCAATAGATTAGATTCTAGCATGTACAGACCCTTCTTATATATCTTGCAAGTACAGGTACATCTCTTTGTGTATCAGCTTGATCTTCATTACCTTGCACATTGTCTTGATCATTATCCTGACCATCGATAACAACATTTTGACCGTCGGTTGTAACTTTCTATTGTTCTGGAATTAAGCACTGTTGCTCGGGTAGAGTTATGGGTTCTTCACAATATACAAACTTGTTGTAGTCTTCTGGTTCTTTTGTGCTTTCCAGCTCATTCTTTTCTGCAAATTCATCAATCTTCACATTTGCACTTTCAACTATTTTGTTAGAAGCCTTGATTAGACATTTAAAAGCTTTTCTCTTGGTAGACTACCCCAGAAAAATACCTTCATCACTTTTGGCGTCAAGATTTCCATTTCTATCATCCTTTAAGACATAACACTGACTACCAAATATTTTGAAGTAACTTACATTGGGTGTTTTACTATACCATAGCTCATAAGGTGTCTTCTTTGTGTCCTTCTTTAATTGTACTCTATTAAGTGTATAAACAATAGTGTTGACAGCTTCCCTCTAGAAGATTTGGGTGATGTCCTCTTCTATCATCAGTGTTTTTGCACAATCAACTATTGATTTGTTCCTTCTCTCAACAATCCCATTTTGTTGTGGTGTTCTTGGTGCAGAAACTTGTCTTTTTATACCATGCTCATTAAAGAAATTAGTGAATTCATCTGATAAAAATTATCCTCCTGTATATGATCTTAAACATTTTAGATTCTTACCACTTTGTTTTTCTACCATAGCCTTATACCATTTAAACATCTTGAATGCTTCAGATTTCTCTTTTAGAAACATAACTTTCATCATTCTAGAGTAATCATCAACAAAGAGAGTAAAATATCTATCTCCATAATAGCTCTTTGTCCTCATAGGTCCACATAAATTAGTATGGACTAATTTTAGAATATCATCAGATGTATGGGTTTTACTTTTGAAACTAGACTTTGTCATTTTACCATTTTGACAATTTTTGCACATGATGTTGTCTGGCTTTGTCATCGTCGGTAAGCCTCTTACACTTTTTCTTCTACTTATTTTCATCATGTTGTCAAAATTCACATGACATAATATTTTGTGTCACAACCATATGTCTTTGTTTCTAATCATTAAGAAAGTAGTGTTAGTATCATTCAGATAGAATAAGTTACCTTTAGTCTGTTCACCAGTACCAATCAGTTTTCCTGATTTATTGAAGATCTTTGCCTTCTTGTTTTCAAATGCTACTCTGTGACCTGAATTATTGAGCTGAGAAACACTCAACAGATTATAATTCAATCCTTTTACCCAATAAGCATTTTCACATTTAATCAGGTTATTCAGCATTATTGTTCCTTTACCTTCAACTCGACAAGGTGTATCATTTCCCATTCTTACTATACCACCATTACAATATTCAAAAGTGTTAAAATTTTCTTTGTCACCGGTCATATGGTGAGCACATCCACTATATATAATCCAGATATCATTCTTACTAACCTTAGATATGAGTGCAGTTTCTTCATACCTTTCATCTTCATCTGAATCATCCTTCACAGCTACAAATACCATCTCGATGTCATCATCAGGTTTGGTGTCAGTATCTTTATCTTTGTAAGCAGCTAGATAGCTAGCCTTCTTGCCTTTATCCTTGTAGTCTCCAGTATCCTTTCTTTCTAATTATCGGTAACCTCTGTATTCTTTGTTATCACCTCTGTCAGATTTCTTCTCAAAAGATCTGTCATTACTTCTGTCATCTTTTCTTCTGTTAGGACATCTTGCAGCAAAGTGTCCAAAATCTTTACAATTAAAGCATACAAGTGGTAGCTTGCCTTTGTATTTACCTTTTCCTCTTTGCACTACTACATTTGGGGCCAAATTTTGACAGAAGTTTTCAACGGGTAACGTTTTCTTACAAATTTGGTTTTTTTTTTTGTAATAGGCCCCGATGATGTCGGTATTCTGATGGGTGTTTAATTGACCATCGAAACTCCGACAGATTCAGGGTATACATTAAAAAAAAATTGAAACAACCTCATCATTTTCATTTCGATTGGAGAGCGGGAGAAAAGGAGCGACAACTGAGCGCGAGAGAAGGTATGTGATTTCTTCATCTTTCGATCCTCTGGCATCATATTTGAACGCATTTCATTTTATTGTTGAGGGAGTTTCTCTCTGAAATGACCGCATTCTACTAGTGTCGTGCCCTAGCCAGTGCTTTATCTCTATTATTTGATGTTATTGGTGCTTGTGCTCAAGGATATCGATTCATTGTATTCAAATGTTTGGATTCACGCTTGTTGATATTACTGGCATATGTGTTTAATGACGCCATTGTATATTGTTGTCACTGAAATGACCGCATTCTACTGGTGTCATGCCCTAGCCCATGCTTTAACTCCATTATTTGATGTTATTGGTGCTTGTGCTCAAGGATATCCATTTTTGTGAAATGTTGACTATGGTTATCAAATGGACAACCCGTGAGCTTCTAGCTAGGCGCCATTTGTATTCAAAGCTTAGGGAATCAAATGTATTGTATCATTGATAGTTGAGACTTTGTTAAAAGTAAATAGGACAAAGAACGATTTTTATTTAGTTTCTCTATTTTGATCCCTAAGTGGCTTACAACCCTAGAGAAGTATATGCAGATTTACGGATCCAGTTGCAGGGTACATAGCAGCCGATAAGTCACAAGAAATCCATGCATCCAATTTGAATACAAATTAATATAAAGAACTAGGGTCCTCCAATGTCCTAATCATCCAGACCTTGACTATCCCCTCAATCGGTGACCATTCAAAACTGGGTTATCATGCAATCAGTGAGTAATCCTTCATTCTCCTAGTCTACCTGACATCCAAACATATTGGAAATATAGAATACAATGATAAGAAGTCTTTTACAATCCCCCTTCCCTCAAGGAACACTATCAACAAGTGACCCTTCTTCTTATCAGCCATATCCAATGTTTCATTGAAGTCATGGCCAAGAATGAAGGTCACCTTACCCATACCATTCATGAATTCTGAAATGTTGTTCCAAACTCTTGAAAACTTTTCTATTGCTTCTTGTTTCTTCTTTAAATACTTCTTCTACCACAATGTCCTCCTGCCCCATCTTCTTGATCTTCCTGGCTAAAGCGGATGAATCCACACACAATAACCCAAGATGAAGGGTTTTGTATCCTTTAATGAGTCTCAATCACTGGTAATGCATGGACAGTTAAACTAGTAGTCTCCAAAGCATTCAATAAGTGAATATGAATGTTTGAAAAATTTCCTATCAACTTCCCCAACCACTCCTAATTCGTTAAAGGGCTATTTCTAGAATCTCCACTACTCCTATCCTTACCAACAATTCTTAAACATACTTTATCTGATATGATAATAACATGCTAAACTGAACCAATGGCATGTTCTCCGTGTGGTTCAAGGAAGATTTGGCTATCAAATCTTCCTTCATGCAAGCTGAGCGTGAGAGAAGGTATGTGATTTCTTCATCTTTGATTGGTATCTTTGACGGGCAATGTCTTTCGAGCCTCTGGCATCATATTCGACCACAAATTTCAAATGCATTACATTTTATTTGATCATGAATGCTCACTAAAATGACCACATTCTACTAGTGTCGTGCCCTAGCCCATGCTTTATCTCCATTATTTGATGTTATTGGTGCTTATGCTCAAGGATATCGATTCACTATTTTCAAATGTTTGGATTCACGTTTGTTGATATTACAATTCATAATATCAGATAAAGCATGTTTAATAATTTTTAGTGTCTAAACTCTCAACCAATCCCTCTAACCGATTAGGATTGGTTGGGGAAGTTGAGATGAAATTTTTCAAACATTCATATTTACTTATTGAATGCTTTGGAGACTACTAGTTTGACTGTCCATGCGTTAATTTTTAGAAGAGATCAATGAATTATTCAAAGACATTCTTACATGTTTGGAGAGGTTTAAGAGGCACTTATCATGACTGTACCCTCACAAACAGCGACATAGACTAGTTTTACTAAGTTTCCTTTCTCTATTTTGAGGTTTCCTTTCTCTGTCGTAGGGGTACAGTCAGAGGGCTCATTGAAAAAATTATCCTTTGAATGGTTACTATGAATATGATTGAATTGATATAGCATATTGTTCATTTTACTTGAAGTTCAGAATAGCTTGTGCAAGGGTGAAAGTAGTTTTGATCGTTTTGGTCATGACTGTTCCTCTACACAGTCACAAAATGTAACTATCTAATGATTATATGTAATGTTGAATGGATTAAATGCTTTATTCTTGGTAGAAGTGAATGGAAGGAATAGTGTTGGTGTTAGGTTTCATTTATTGTTGAATTCAATGGTTTCCAAGATGTGTTGAGGAGTTTGCTCCTTGTTTAATGTTAATTGTTCCTGCACAATCCACTCATACAACAGTGGAATGCTATGTGATTGACAATTTTATACAACTGGTCCTTTTGGCATGTATTAAATATAATCCAGTCACTTATTGAATGCTTTGGAGACTACTGGTTTGACTGTCCATGTGTTACCAGTGTCTGAGATTCATTAAAGGATACAAAACCCTTCATTTTGGGGTTATTGTGTGTGGATTCAAATGTA
>MU227551.1:1365468-1387405 GCA_018584345.1 Thuja plicata
GTTTCATGTCCTTTCTTTTGATTACTATGGATGAGATATATATCTTAAATTTAACATTCAACTTCTTTACATTTTAGAACATGTAGTGTGTTTTTTGAGGATTTTACCAAATCAACTTTTAACATAATGGGAAGAAATCTTTTGAGCCTGGCCCTAGATCCTTCGACAATTGGGGTAGGATCCAGACCCAGGCTAAAAATATGTCTTCCTTTTTGTTGTGGAATATAGGCTCTGCTGCTGCAACAATGACAGACTGTGATGTACATATCACAACAGCTGAGAAACATAAATGTAGGCATCATGGTCACAATTTTTTGGAGACACAACATAATTGAGTGCTATTCCCAGATGATGCAAAGCAACCACTACTTTGCATCATCTCAGAAAACCACTCAATTGTGTTGTGTCTCCAGAAAATTGTGACTATGATGCCTACATTTAAGTTTCTCAGCTGTTGTGTCCCAGAGCCCCTAATGACCCTTTATGATCCCTAAGAATACATCTTAGAGGTCTTAAAATGTCGTAAAGGGTCATAAGAGGCTCCTAGGAGGGGATAGGTGAGCTTCCACCTTCACGTGGTTGGACCTGTTAAGTAGAGAATGTTAAACTATTCTCGAAACAAAGAGAAGCTCAATAATTTAAGGTCTTAGTCCACGGAGATGCTAAAAAAATAACGAGAATCAATGATGGAGAGTTTTTAGATTATGAGAAGATGTATATGGAGTGTTTCTCATCCATGCACTAAATGTGCTAGTGATCGTATAAAATTACTTTAGGCCTCCAGTATTGATGAGATGTACAAGTGTAAAATGTTTTTGTGAGACTGTTATCAATTTGTGCAGTGTACATAAATGCAAGGTGGTGATTATTCTCAACGATCGACAGGTAGCTAGGACAATAGCTAGGACTAAATATAACACAACTCAAGAGACCATCATAGGTTGTCTCTTTCTTCAGTCTATATTATTGACAGAATGTTTTACCTTTCATTAGCTCATCAAATTTGGGGATTTGAAAGAATTTAATAGAATATTTTCATGACAACGTATATTATTTAAGTTGGCGTTGTGCAAATTTATCTACTTCGCGCACTTGTATACTATGAAGATGGCCATGCTTCTTTATCGCCGTCCTCATAGTCTACAAGTGTGCGAAGTAGATAAATTCATGCAACATCAACTTAAATAATATACGTTGTCATGAAAATATTCTATTAAATTCTTTCAAATCCCCAGATTTGATGAGCTAATGAAAGGTAAAACATTCTATCAATAATATAGACCGAAGAAAGAGACAACCTATGATGGTCTCTTGAGCTGTGTTAACTTTAATGTGCCTATCTATCAGTTTTTTGACAATTTATAATTAATTCTGATGGTAGTGCTATTCTTTCGACAGACAAAATGTTAGAGAAAAATAATTTACGACATTTATTGCGATAGTAATGCTATACGTTCGACAAGGAAACCTGTCGGAGAAATGCTGCACAACTATCACTCTTCCGATAGTGTAAGTGTCGTAAATAGAAAAGTTTTGACAGACCCTTCAACATTAAAGCCATATCACCAACAGGTAGATCTGTCAGAATTTGGTGCAAATTGTCGCTATTCCAAAAGTACTAATGTCAGAAATATTTTTTGATAGTTTGTTCCGACATAGATTGTATATTTTTGATAGGTCTTGTTATCGAAATTTTGATGGATGAACCGCGGGAAATGCCATAATGAGGCCGTTGTCATGTGCAAGTTTCTGACATGACATGGTGTCGGTAAACTGATGGGTATGTCTTCTATCACAATTTCCAACGCAAAAATGGCGATGGACTCAAGTGTCAAAATTCTGACAAATGAGCATTGCAAATCTGACAAATGGTCGTCAGAATTTGACCTCAAATGTACTAGTGTTGTATTCTTCTAGCCATAAGTGCTTCTATTTCATCTAGATCTTCTTCTTCACTTTCACTGGCCCTTCTAGATGAGTATCTATGATTGAATTTGCTTATTTTTATAGAAGACTTAAATGCAGACTCTAAACTTGGTAAGATACTATTGTCAAAGTTATTCATTTCAAATGAAATCAGTCTACCAATTAAACTATCAAGAGTAACTATATTGTTTGCTACTGCTCTCATTTCTTGAATAGAATAAAATCTAATAGCATATACAAGAAATAAGGTTCTTAAGATTGTACTTACCACTATTTCCTCTTCAAGTGTACCTCCAACACCTTGTATAGCATTGACTACTTTTATTCTTGTGTTGTACTGTGTGATGTTTTCTCCTTCTTTCATTCTGAGATCATCAAATTTTCCTCTAAGGCTTTCTGCTTTGGCTCTCAGAACATTTGAATCACCTCCATGTACAAGCTTCAGTTTGTCCCACATTTTCTTTGCAGTTGTGCAATCTTTGACATCTTCAAATTTAGCATCGGAGAGAGAGGAAGAAAGCTCTAGAACCATGCAGTTATGCTCATGCTTCTCTCTCAATTGATCTACTATCAATACTCCTATAGGAAACACATATTCAATATCTAAGTATTGAGTAATATCATTACCAATACCTGATAAGTGGAGTCTTATCCTACTTTGCCATGAAGCAAAGTTGTCTTTGTTCAACTTGGGCACATCTCGTCTATTCATCTTGTGATCTTTACTTAGGCCTTGAACCTTCCTTCTAAGAACACAAGCTCTAATACCAATTGTTAGTAATAACTAAGAGGGGGGGTGAATCAGTGGCCTCAAATTTTATCCTTTAAACTTTAACCACCAATCAATATACTTCATATTATTAATTCCCTACAAGATGTATGCCATGAAATACTAATAATGATTTAACTGTCTGTCGATTTACCTTGTCTGTCCTTATTCTCCTTGATAACGAATAAGTAGTAAAACTATTTATCGATACTCAGTAAATATGCAGAGTATACCAATCAATCCAGAAATGCATATGCGAAATATAAAAAAGTAAAGTAATAAACCATACACACATAACACATGGATTTTAATGTGGAAACCTTGTTAAGGGAGAAACCACTGGGACCGGTACCCCAAATTTTCACTCTTCTGAAGTGAGCCCTGTTAGGATCCAACACTATTAAAGGTTACAAACACACTGTTAGGTGTGACCTTGTTAGACGATTTTAATATGAGTCTATCACTTGATATCTGGCATGTATATGCTACCAATATTGATCAACCTCTATGGGCACAATAGGTATCTGGCATATCTGGTGCTACCTAATTGCATCATTCTCCTTCTTAGACTATGTGTCGATATCAAGCACTCAATGCTATCTTCATGATAAAAATTTTGGCAATCTATAAGGATATACCTCAATTATAGAAGATGGTTAAGTCCTGCTTTGTTAAGAGACTTGATGCTTCAATGGTTAAAATAAAACATAATGACCTATTTCTAATGCAACTTGAATTGCAAATTTTCAGATCTATTTAAGTACAATACCTCTCTGATCAATGTATCAATTTAATTCCTTGTGCCCTACGCTTTCTGCTTTGTGATGCTATGCTTCACTGTTTGCCGGTGTGTGCAAAATTCTTTAGCTCTCCTTCAGCTTGATTAATCAGGACTGTATGAAGTTCTTCTTCACCATTTTCTCTTCAGCATCCTCTTTCTATTCACTCCCCTTCCTATGTATTTGATTGATTATATAAATTAATTACACTTGTCTCTTATATAGACATGATATTCCTTCATTCCTGATTCTTGATTCTTGATTATTGGTGTGAAAAATAATCCTGCCAATCTGATTTAAAGCATAACTCATGATTTACCTCATAGTTATCTTCTTGCCAACTGTACAAATCTTCTTTAAATCAATTACTTAACTTTGGTCAAATAAAACAAATAAAACAACTAGTTACGTCTATCTTTAAGCTCTGCCAGCTAGATATTTTATCATTTTCTAAACTCTTTGTTCTGTCGGTCAACTCTACAGTTAGTTGTCAGTAACAACTACCAGTTTTGTCGATGTGACTCTAGTTAGCTTTGGGATCTCCATCTGTCGGGCATCCTTGGATTTTACTCATCGGGTATCACTATGATTTTTCTTCGTCAGGCAACACTATCTTCTGCTCATCGGGCATTACTATGGCTTTTTCTTTGCCTTTACCGATGGTGTGCACTCTGTCGGTGTTGTCTGTCACTTAGTGAATACTTGACTTTTATGCATTGTTGAAAGCATAATCTCTATTCCATTGATTCTCTAAAGTCTTTGGCATTATGTACATGATCGTACAGATGATATCAAGTTGACATCAATGACAATACAAACCATTAAATGATTTAATGCCTTGCATTATCTTTAACATTATCAAATATTCAATCACTTACATGTCATCAATTTTTGTAGTAGCTCTGAAGGGGTGTCTAGAGGATAGGCTATATTTTAGAATCAATCTTGTTTTGAGTGTCAGCTACTAAAAGAGGATAAAAACTTCATTGCTGCTAACTTCTGGATTTTAAAAGACAACTTTTCTTGGACTTTAATTAATGTTTATGCTCCAAACAATAAAACTGGTAGACTTAAGCTTTGGAAGAAACTGCATCATTAGATGGAAGGTAGATAGGATAACAACTTCCTCATAATGGGAGACTTTAATACTCCATTAAAGAAGGAAGATAAAAAGGGATAAAATTTATCTCAAGTGGAAAATAGAGTTGATCTTATTGATTTCATAATCAATGAAGGATTGTTGGATGTTGATCTGGAAGGGATAAACTATACTTGGTCTAACTGTAGGGTGAGAGCGGATCTCATTCAAGTTAAGCTGGATAGGGTGTTGATTAATCTAGAATGGTATACTAAGTTCTCTTGTGCCCTTTCTTCCCTTACCAGAATTGGCTCGGATCATTTCCCTACTTCCTTTAATGTTATTCCTTTCACTGGTAAAAGAAATGCTCCTTTCAGATTTGAGAAGATGTGGCTAGATCATCTTGACCTGGAAAATAAAATCAGGGACTGGTGGAATATTAATGTGGAAGGAACAACTATGTTTAAAGTGGTGAAAAAAATTGCTAATGTGAAAGCTAATGTTAAAATTTGGAATAAGAACATCTATGGAGACATCTTCCAATCCAAAACTAAAGTCCAAAGGGAACTGAAAGAAATCCAGAAGGAAATTCAAAGGATTGGTTTATTTGAAAATCTGAAAACTCAAGAGAATGTTTCCCTTACTGACTTTCACAATATCATATTTACAGAGGAGACTTTCTGGAGACAGAGATCCAGATCTCTTTGGTTAAAAGCAGGAGATAAGAATACTATATTCTTCCATCTCACTGCTCTTAAACATAAGACAATAAATAGAATCCATTCCTTGTCCTCTATTAATGGTAAAATAACCAAAGAAGAATAAATAAGGGAAGAAATGTTGGGGTATTTTGCATCTGTATTATCTAAAGACCAAAATCTTAACTTAGAATACCAAAGGAAATTACTTACCATAGTTCCTTGCAAATTGGATCATTCTGCTAATGCTCTCCTAAAAGCTATCCCCTCGCATATAAAAATTAAGAAGGTTGTCTTTTCTTTTGAAGGAGATAAATCTCCAAGTCTGGATGGGTTTCAGATGTTTTTCTTCTAGCAATTCTGGTGCATTGCTGTGAAAAATGTTTGTTCAGCAGTTAAATAATTCTTTAGAACTAAATCTATTCTCAAGGAACTTAATTCAACTTTTATAGCTCTCATTCCTAAAAATACCTGGAGTGGACACGGTTGATGGCTTTAGACCTATAATTATATACAACTCCCTTTATAAAATCAACTCAAAGGTCATGACCTCCAGAATCCTGAGAATATTGCCTAATCTTATCTCTCCTCAATAGAATGGGTTTGTTCTTGGAAGACAAATTTTGGACTCTATTATGGTGGTGCATGAGAATATCCATTCCCTTCATGCTTCAAAAAAATAGGTATCCCTGATGAAACTGGACTTTTCTAAAGCCTATGACAGAGTAGATTGGTCTTTCCTATCTAAAATCCTAAGTTCTTTTGGCTTTTATAAAGATGTGATGAGAATCATAATGCAATTGGTGACAACAGTGTCCTTTTTGGTGTTTGTTAATGGATGTTCTTCCATTTTCTTCCACCCTACAAGAGGTCTAAGACAAGGTGATCCCATATCTCCCATTCTCTTTGATATAATGGAAAAAAGTCTAGGGAGATTCATCAATAGTATGGTTTTATCAGGTTAGATTTCTGGTCTCCAACCTTCCTCTGCCCTGCATAAGTGCTCCCATGAACAATTTGTGGATGACACTATTATGATGGGGAAGCCTCTGTTAAGGAAGAAAGGAACATGAAAAAGGCCCTGAACATTTATACAAATGCCTCAGGTCAATCAATTAACTGGGAGAAGAGTTATGTTTTTTTCTGCAATACTCCTGAAGAAAGACAAGGGATGATTTCTTCAATTTTGGGTTGCAAGGTAGGGAATCTTCCCTCCACCTATTTGGGTCTCCTTCTATGCCACAAACCCAATGAATCCTTCTAGAATGGTATCCTTGACCATTTTCACAATAATCTTGCTGGATGGAAAGGAGCCACTCTTAGTCAAGATGGAAAAGTTCATCTTTTAAAATCTACTCTCCAAAATCTTCCAGTCTATGCGCTCAATCTCTTTAAAATCCCTCAAAAGTATGCTGACTTGATTGAAAAAATTCAAAAAAGATTTATTTGGTCAGGAGTGGAAGAGAAGAAGAGGTTAAGTCTTGTGGCCTAAGAGGTGGTGTTAAAACCTAAGAAGCTGGGAGGGCTTGATATCATAAGTATTAAAAATACTAACAAGGCTTTGCTGGAAAAACAGTGCTGAAGAATCTTTGAAGAGGAGAAGGAATGGAATGCCATTATCAAGAGAAAGTATCATTTAACCTTCTTTGGAGGAAATGATAAGGAACCCTTTGGACATCAATGGTTCTTTCATTTGAAATAGTATTAGGAAAGGAAGTGACCTAATCAGAAAAGGGACAAGATGGAAGCTAGGAAATGGCAGGAAAATAAAATTATGGACTGATAAATGGCTGAAGGAAGAAGCTCTTAGTGAGAAGCAGGAATGGATGCCAGTGATTTTGGACTGTAAAGAAATAGTTAGAGAGAAGGTTTCTGATTACTAGATCAATGATAAATGGGTGGACCTTAGTTCCTTTGATGCTTCCCTCAATCTGGTCAATAAGTATCTTACTCCCTTGTTTGCTAGAGAAAATGAACATGACACTTTGATATGGGGCCCGAAGGCTAATGGAAAATATTATGTCTCTTCTTCTTCTTCCCTTCTCTTCCCGAAGGAAGATCACTCTTTGAGCTATCAGGTATGGAATAAAAAACTTATTCCTAAAATTAATATGTTCTTTTGACTTCTTGTTCAAAATAAAATTCTTACAGTGGACAATCTTTGTAAAAGGGGTTTTAGTATGCCTAACAGATGTATTATTTTCTTCTCTGAAGCTGACAACTGTACCCATCTTATGATTCATTGTACTTATACTTGTAAAGTGTGGAATTATTTTTTCAATTTCTTCAACCTGGATTGTGTTAAACCTAATAACTTCCAGGACATGGTAAAACAATGGCATTGCCCCCTTAATGGTAAAGAAGTCAAAGACCTTTGGAGAATGGTTCTGCCCCACTTCACTTGGAGAATCTGGAAGGAAAGAAACAATAGAATATTTAGAGAAAAAATCGCATCCTATCAAATTGTGGCCAATAGTATTTGCAGAAGTTTGCTGGAAAATTTTAAAAGTCAGCTTCCTAGAGATTCCCCTTGTAAGAACACTCAGTGTATAAATGATATTCTTAACAAGAATTTTTAGAAGCAGAAAGACAATGACTTAAACTTGAGGGAAAACACTAGATGGGTTTCTCCTCCAAGTGGTTGGGTCAAAGGTAATTTTGATGGGGAAGCCAAAGGGAATCTAGGAAAAGTAGGAGTGGGAGGTATTATAAGAGACTCTGCTAGTAATTTTCTAGGAGTTGTTTCTGCCCCTCTGGGAGTTCAGACTAATCATGTAGTGGAAGCCATGGCAGCCATTCATGTTGTTATGATGGCTAAAGACATGGGTTGCTCTAAATTTTGGTTGGAGGGAGACTCTCTTAACATAATAAACTGTATAAAGGGCAATCATGAAGATTCATGGACCACTATACACATCATTGAAAAAATCAAATCACTTATGCCCCGTTTTAAAGATTATCATATAACCCATGTTTTTAGAGAAGGTAATAAGCTGACGGATGGCTTAGCTAATGTGGGGGTTCAAACTGACGTTAACCAATCATGGAGAGGGGAAGTGGATCTCAATATGGAGGTTTTTTTGTCTTATCAGGTACGATAAGATTAACCATATTAAAGGCTCGATTAATAAACATGATTAATGATGAGGCCATCGCTTATGATGAAGTGTCATGTTAGCTATCAAGCGAGGGACACAAGATTAATAAATATTGTGACTCCACATGGATTATGGGTTTTAATGAGAATTTTGAAATTGAATAATCACAACAGTAGCGTCTTCCAGTGTATTGCGTTCCATACTTCTAATTTTCTATATTTTTAGAGCTCTTCAAGAATTATGGGGGGTGGGCTGAAGAGGGAGGAGCTGATGGATTGTACAAAGTGGAAACAGAAGAAGAAAGTATGGAAGAGGCTGAAGAAGGGAAGCATTTCCCATTATCTGGAGAAGCTTCATGGATGCAATATGGAGATAAATAAAAAATTTGCAGAGGGATAGAAGAACAGAATGGTAAACATGTGGGTAAAGTCCTTTACTTTGACTATGAGTGTTATCTCAGAAATCACAGGCCTTTCCTGAGATGGAATGAAATTTTACAGGGAGAACAAGAGGGCCAGGACTCAAGTATTCAAAATCTTCCTGAAAATAGAAGAAGAAGAAGCCCTTTTGAGCAAAGGAATGGGGGATTATGTGGATATCAAAAAAATTAAGTCTCACTGGGAAGATATTCTTACAGTGATGATTGAGTATTTTACACTGGATGATAGATACTCAAAAATTTATAATCTTCATTTTGTTTTGGAAAATCATTTTAGGCACAATAAAAAGGTTTTGTTTCCTTTTTATCTCTTGATCTTTCTGCATAATAGTGTGATGGAGCATAGGAAAAAAGTGAGTAACCCAGTGCTCCATGTGGGGCTTATTCTATTAATCTCAGAGTATGCTTGAAATCAAGTCCCGGGGCCTATCCCCAAAATGGTTAAAGGGAATGCTAGGCAAGCTAAGTTGGAAAACAAAAAATAGAGTTTGAAGAAAAGGGTAAGAACTAAAAAGAAGGCGAATCTGGAAAGGCAGGAGGATATTTAAGACCAAACCCTAGATAGTTAGGGTAATGATGATGATACTCAAAATGAGGAAAATGAGGAAATGCCTGTGATTGAAGAGGAAGCTCATGAGACAAAGGATGAGACTTTGGGTAGGGAAAAAGATGATCAGCTGAGTAAGGAGGATTCTCAGACTAACAAGGAAATTCCTATGACTGATGATGATGAGAGTAGGGATAATGATGTTGGGAACCAAGAGATGGATATAGAGGGAGAAGAAAAAGAGGGAGATGAAAAGGAGGAGAAAAAGAATCAAGACAAGGGAAAAGAGGATCAAATGGAGCAGGTGATCTTGAAGGCTGATAACAGGAATAAGAAGAAATAGAGAATGGATCCTGAAATGGTTGGATTTGATATTGATGAAAGAATTCATAAAAGCAAAGAGGACCATGGGGTGAGTATGGAGGACTGGCTTAGTGAGGAGATGAAAATAATGAAACAACACTTAACTAAGATGCAGGAAGCTATGGAGCCCTTCAAATCCAAGCCTGATGAAATGGAGAAGGACCTACAAATTAAGATTAAAAATAACAATAGCGATGAGGAGATCACTGCTAGAGTCAACGCTCTTGTGGATGAAAAGATGCAAGAAATGAAAAAGCAAATCAGCCACAACGGGCATATGATAAGCATCATTCTCAAACACAGTAATGTAGGGCTTCAAGTTTCTATTTAGAACCTGAAAGAATTATATGCTTACCTAGAAAGAAGCCTGCTGGAAAATACAACAATTACCATTGATGACAAGGCAAGGAGCTCAGGCCCAGGGTCAAGAGCCCGAAGTGACATTAAAAGGAAAGTCTCGGAGATCCCTAAAGAGATGAAAGAGCTAAAGGAGTCCATTGACAAGATGGAAGAAATGTAGAAGGAGGTAGAGGAAGCCTACCAAAGTATGATGTAGTTTCTTTTGTCTACTCTGGAATCTTTGCTGGAAGTTCTGCTAGAAATTATGCTAGAAACTGTGCATTTTTTTGGCAGTTCTTAACTTTTCTTTTTTTGGGTCTTGGGAGTTTGTAGGGGTCCTCCTTTTTGTTCGTAGTAGGATTTCTATGTTTTTAATGGGCTTATGATGTTGATCTCTAGTATTCTTTTGTAACAGGTTTCAGGTTCCTTTCAAAACCTATTTTTACCTTAATCAAAAATTATGGTTTCAGGAACCTAGGTTTATAACTCACCTTAGGTCCTTCACCTTACATCATAGACCCAGATAACCACACACACACAAGGGTGATCTAAAGGACACACCGTATTAAAAACATAAAGAAAGGAAAACAAGAACTTTAGGAGGTGCTCTGCACCAGATACATCTGAAGGAGTATCAAAAAGTTTGATCATGAAGATAGCGTGAGATGCTAGATACCATTTGACAAACCAAGGTTTGGTCAGAGAAGGTAGCATAGAGATGCCTGATATCAAGTGACAAACTAATCTTTTAAATCCTCTAACAAGGTCACACCTAACAGTGTGTTTGTAACCTTTAACAAGGTTGGCCCTTCACCGAGCTCACTTCAGAAGAGTGAAAATTTTGGGTTACCAGTCCCAAGTGGTTTTCCCCTTAACAGGGTTTCCATGATAAAAATCCACATTTCAATGTGTTTATGAGTCATTACTTTAGTATTTTTCATTACACATAAATAATCTGGATTGATCGATATACACTAAGCTATTTATTGTTATTCGATAAATTGAAAGATTGTTATTTGGTAAACATTAAGAATAAGGTTTAACAGAGCACTCCGAGTAGTAGTTATTTGATAAATATATTTAAAGGCATTCATCTTTTAGGACTGAAGATAACTAGAGGCTTAATATTGTGGTACTAACTTTTTGGGTTGATTAATTGGAATAATTTTGAGGCCATTGATTCACCCCCCGCCCCCTCTCAGTTATTACTAACTATTGGTATCAGAGCTTGTGTGCTTAGAAAGGGAGTTTAAAATCTCAAGCAAAAGATCACAAGATGAACAAATGAGATGTGCCCAAGTTGAATAAAGACAACTTTGCATCATGGAAAAGCAAGATAAGACTCCACCTATCAGGTATTGGTAATGATGTTACTCAACACCTTGATACTGAATATGTGTTTCCTACAAGACCTCATACTCTTGAGAAATTAAGAGAAAAGAATAAGCATAATTGCATGATGATATAATTTGCCTCATCACTCTCTGATGATGAGTTTGAAGATGTCAAAACCTGCACCTCTGCAAAGCAAATGTGGGATAAGTTGAAGCTGGTACATGGAGGAGATGATAATGTACTAAGAGCAAAGGTAGAAAGCCTAAGAGGGAGGTTTGATGACCTAAGGATGAAAGAAGGAGAAAATATCACTCAGTGTAGCTACAGAATCAAAGAGGTAGTCAATGCTATCCGAAGAGTTGGAGGTGTACTTGAAGAGGAGATAGTGGTAAGTTAAATCTTAAGAACCTTACTGTCTATATATGCTATTAGAGTTTCTGTTATTCAAGAAATGAGAGCAGTTGCAAACAATACAGTTACTTTAGATAGTCTGATTGGTAGACTAATTTCATTGGAGATGAATAAATTTGATAATAATGTCTTACCATCTATAGAATATGAATTCAAATCTTCTTTGAAAATAAGTAAGTCAAGTCATAGACATGCTATTAGAAATGATAGTGAAAGTGATAATGAGGTTCAAGGACTTGATGATATTGAAGGACTAATGGCAAGAAGACTGCAGAGAGGTAAAGGTAGATACAAAGGTAAATTACCACTTGTATGTTTTAATTGTAAAGAGGTTGGAAACTTTATTGCAAGATTTCCTAATAGAAGAAAACATGATAGGAGTAATGACAAAACATATGAAAAGAAGTTTGACCGAGGTGATAATAGAGATTACCGAAGCAACCGACAGTCTAAAAGAAGAGATAAAAAAGACTACAAGGAAAAAGGAAAGAAAGCTTGTTACCTTGCTGAGAATAGAGCTGATGATACTGACACTGAATCTGAAGAAGACATTGAGATGATATTTGTAGCCATGAAATATTAGTCAGACGAAGAAGAAGAAAGGTATGTAGAAACTGCACTCATATCTAAGGTTAGTAAGAATGATGTCTGAATCATAGATAGTGGCTGCACTCACCACATGACCGGTGATAAGAAAAAGTTTGAAACTTTTGAATACTATAATGGTGGTTCAATAAGAATGGGTAATGACACACCTTGTCCAGTTGAAGGTAAAGGAACCATAATGTTGAATAACCTTATCAAATGTGAAAATGCTTACTGGGTAAAAGGACTAAATTATAATTTGTTAAGTGTTTCACAGCTGAATAATATAGGTCACCAAGTAGCATTTGAAAATAAGAAGGCAAAGATATTCAACAAATCAGGAAGGTTGATTGGAACGGGTGAGCAAACAAAAGCTAACCTTTTCTATCTTGATGACATTAACATGACTTGTTTAATGGCTAGAAATGAAGATATATGGTTGTGGCACAAAAAATTGTGTTATGTGAATTTTGACAACATGATAAAGATAAGCAATAAAAGGAATGTCATAGTCTTATCGAGCATGACAAAGCTCGACCATATCATGTGCAAGAACTGTCAAAAAGGTAAGATGAAAAAGTCTAGTTTCAAGATTAAAACCCATACATCTAATGCAATTCTAGAATTAGTCCATACTGATCTATGTGGACCCATGAGGACAAAGAGTTACTATGGAGATAGGTATTTCATTCTCTTTGTTTATGATTATTCTAGATTGATGATAGTTATGTTCTTAAAATATAAATCAAAAGCATTCAAGATGTTTAAATGGCATAAATCTATGGTAGAAAAACAAAGTGATAAGAAATTGAAATGGTTAAGGTTAGATAGAGGAGGGGAATTTATTTAAGATGAATTCACTAATTTTGTAATGAGCATGGAATTAAAATACAAGTTTCTGCACCAAGAACACCACAGTAAAATGTAATTGTTGAGAGAAGAAACAGATCAATAGTTGATTGTGCAAGAACATTGATGATTGAGAAAAGCATCGCTCAAAATTTCTAGAGGGAAGATGTCAGTACTGTTGTCTACACATTGAATAGGGTACAATTAAAGAAGCACACAAAGAAGAAACCCTATGAGCTTTGGTATGGTTACACACCCAATGTAAGTTACTTCAGAATCTTTGGTAGTCAATATTATATTTTGAAGGATGATAGAAATGGAAAGCTTGACTCCAAAAGTGATGAAGGTATCTTTATACCAAAAGCAATGCTTATAAATGTCTTAATAATTCATCTAACAAGATCATTGAAAGTGCAATTGTAAAGATAGATGAATTTGCAGAAAAGAATGATAAGGAAATAAGAAGAGAACCAGAGGACTACAACAGGTTTGTTTATACTAAAGAATCTGACACTCTACCTGAGTAGCAGTGTATCACTCTTGAGCAATTGAACATTGCACCCAAGCATCAGGATGCAGTTACCAAAAATTAGGATAATACTCAAGATGATGTACCAAGCGATGGAGATCAGAACGAAGGTCAAGAAGATGATCTGAATGATGGACAAAGAGCTGAACTGAAACTTTCCAAGTATGTTACAAGACATCATCCATAGAATCAATTCATTGGAGACAAGAAGGTTGGAATGAAAACAAGAAGTAAGTCACTAAACACTAGATGTATACTTTGTGATTTTGAGCCTAAATTTTTTAATGCTGCACTTGAAAATGAAGAATGGATTAGTGTTATGAATGAAAAAATAGAACATATTGAGAGGAACAATACATGGGCACTAGTACTAAGACCATATGACAAGAATGTCATCGGTACCAAATGGATATTTAGAAACAAGCTGAATGAGAATGGAGAAGTCACAAGAAATAAAGAAAGATTAGAATGCAAGGGGTATGCACTAGAAGAAGGTATTGATTATGCAAAAACCTTTAGACCCGTTGCTAGACTAGAAGGAGTAAGAATCTTACTTGCTTATGCTTCATTCAAAGGATTCAAGGTATACCAGATGGATGTCAAATCTACATTCCTAAATGGAATATTGGAAGAAGAGGTGTACATTGAACAACCAGAAGGGTTTGTTGATCCAGACAAGAGGAACATGGTATGTAGACTACATAAAGCCTTGTATGGATTGAAACGAGCACCTAGAGCCTGGCATGAAAGACTTCACTCCTATCTCATTAGCATTGAATTTGTAAGAACAAGTGAAAATAGAAATCTGTACTTAAAAGAAGATACCGATGGTAATATTCTGATTGTTGAAATATTTGTTGATGATATCATTTTTGGGGGAAATGAAATGGTATGCAAATCATTTTCTAATGAAATGAGCAAAGAATTTGAAATGTCTATGTTTGGGGGGATCAAATTATTTCTTGGTCCAAGGATTATTCAACAAGATACAAGCATATATATCACTCAGTCCAAATACATCAAGGAAGTGTTGAAGATATTCAAGATGGAGGACTCCAAACTAGTTGGAACACCTATGGCTACCGGATGTAAGATGACAAAAGAAGACAAATAAAATGAGGTAAATTAGACCTTGTATAGATCAATGATTGGAAAACTAATGTATGTTTTTCATACCAGACCAGATATAGCACATGTAGTTGGAATAGTTGCAAGATTCTCTACTAATCCCAAAGAATCACATATGACTGTTGTCAAGAGAATTCTAAGATATCTAAAGAACACCAAGGACTATGGATTATGATATAAAAGAGAAGGTAAATTTGAGCTACAAGTCTATACAGATGTTGATTGGGCTTGAAAAATTGATGACCGAAAGAGCACAACTGGAGGATCATTCTTCATGGGTGATAGACTTGTCACATGGATCAGCAAGAAGCAAGGATGCATCTCTCAGTCTACTGTAGAAGCAGAGTATGTGGCTCCTACTACAAATTTCTCCAATATTGCATGGATCAAACAATTGCTGGAAGGTATGAATATTAAAATTCTTGAACCAGTGATTATATATTGTGATAATACTAGTGCAATTAAAATTTCTAAGAATCTAGTCATGCATGCTAAGACTAAGCATATTGCTATCAACTATCACTATCTAAGAGAATAAGTGTAATAAAAGGAGGTGATACTAGAATATGTTCAATCAAAGGAACAATTAGCTGATATATTCACCAAGTCCTTACCAAAAGATACATTTGAGTACTTGAGACAGAGACTAGGGGTACAACCCTTGTCTATCAGTCAATAAGCTGACTAGGAGGCTACATCAACCTACATACAATCAGAAGATCATTCATGTTGATGCAAGCACTGAGATGAATAGCAACAGATACATCTATACACAGCAAGGTACAAATCTACATCGAACACCAGAGATAATGTATTGTTGATGGATAGGGAAATTCAAGGAATACATTATATAAAGGGATGGAAGATGATATAGAAGAATTTTTTGGCATTGTTGTCAAAGGGAGAGATGATCTCATTATCATAAGGGAGAGAGATTCTCATTATTATAAGGGAGAGATGATCTCATTATTAGGAAAATATTATATCATTATCCATGAAGAGAAGTTCCTAAGAATCAAAAGGAAAAGTTAATCCTTATCCATAGGGAGAGATTACATATGAAATATCCATCTAAGGGAGAGAAGTAACAAAAGGAGAGAGTACATACAAAGGGAGAGATTTCTATCAAAGGAAAAAGAGTTTATCAAGAAGAGGAACAGTCAAGGTAGAGCACATATCAAAATAGAGAAAGAAGCTACTACATCTATCCAGTAAAGGGATTGGAGATTGAAGACTCCACTCTGCAAGAAACAAATCTATGTTATTTGAGCTTACCGAGAGCCAAAAATTTGTAAAATTTACAATAGGAGAGATTGATGAAACTGTTATATTTCATATTGTATTAGTAATAATATAATGTCATAATGTAGTGTGTTGCCATCAATGCCAAAGGGAGAGATTGATGACATGTAACTAATTGAATGTTTGAAGATGTTAAGTTGATCACCAAAATGCAAAAAGATAATGCAAGATATTAAATCAGTTTATGGATTGTATTGTAATTAATGTCAACTTGATATAATATAATCTGTTATGATCAAAGTGTTAAAGACTTTAGAGAATCAGAGAGAAAAAATATTATGCTTTCAGTATTGCATAAAAGACAAGCATTCACTAGGTGACTTCAAACACTGACAGCTAGTGGAACCTGATGGACAAAGATAACCAAAAGATAAGTCACAGTGATTCTCGAGCAAAGAAACTAACGAGCATTATCGAAGAGAAAAATCATAAGCATTATCGATGACCAGAATTACAGTGTTAACCAATGAGCATAACTTTACAGTGAAGCCTAAAGGAAAAACAACCCTGATGAACAGTCAACACTGACAGAGAAGCCTGAGGAGAACTAAAGTGTTGACCAATGATATCAAAGAGTTAAAACATAGAAGTTAACTAAAGTTTAGAAATGAAAAAATATCTAGCTGGCAGAGCTAAAAATAGACTTAAGTGGTTGCTATCATTGTTTTCATCGACAAGATAAAGCCAAAGATAAGTAAAGGATTTAAAGTTGTTTTGTCCAGTTGGAAAGAAGATTTCTACGAGATAAAACAAGAGTTATGCTTTAAATCAAGATTGGATAAGATTGCAGATCACGCCAAGAACAAGAAAATCAAGAAGAGAGAAACGATGATATCATGTCTATAAAGAGACAACTTAATTCATTATGAATTAAGGGGAGTGAATGAAAAATAGGATGTTGAAGAGAAACTGATGAAGAACAACTTCTTACAGTCCTGATCAATCAAGCTAAGGAAAGAGCTAAAGATTTCTGCAGACACCAAGCAACAGAGCATAGCATCACCGAGTAGAAACAAAAGTGGAGAAAAGGTATTGAAAAGTTATATTGATCAGAATGGTTTAATGAGCTTACAATAGATCTAAAAATCTGCAAGTATAAGTTGTATATGTGAACAGATCATTTATTGTTTCAGTTTAACAATTGATTCATAAAGTCTCTTAACCGAGTGGGATTTAAAGATCCTTTCTATATTGAGATACATCCCAAGGAGTATCAAAAAGTTTGATCATGAAGATAGCATGAGATGCCAGATAGCATTTGAAAAACTAGGGTTTGGTCATTGAAGGTAGCATAGAGATGCCCGATATCAAGTGACAAACTAATCTTTTAAATCCTCTAACAAAGGCACACCTAACAGTGTTTTTGTAACCTTTAATAGGGTTGGCTCTTCACCGAGCTCACTTTAGAAGAGTGAAAATTTTGGGTCACCGGTCCAAAGTGGTTTTTCGCCTAATAGGGTTTCCACATTAAAAATCCATGTGTCAATGTGTTTATGAGTCATTACTTTAGTGTTTTTCATTACACATAACTAATCTAGATTGATTGGTATACACTAAGGTATTTACTGTTATTCGGTAAATTCAAAGACTGCTATTTGATAAACATTAAGAATAAGTTTTAACAGAGCACTCCGAGCAGTAGTTATTTGATACGTATATTTGAAGGCATTCATCTTGTAGCACTGAAGCTAACTAGAGGCTTAATATTGTGGTAGTAAGTTTTTGGGTTGATTAATTGGAATATTTTTTAGGCCACTGATTCACCACTCCCCCCTCCCAGTTATTACTAACACTAATTAGGTCTTAAAGGTTCTAATTGGATCTAATTAGGTCCTAAAGGATCTAATTGGATCTAATTAGGTCCTAATAGGTATAATTAGGTCCTAATAACTTCTAATTGGTCCTAAAGGGTCCAATTGGATTGAATAAGGTCTTAATGGGTCTAACTAGATCTAATTAGGTCCTAAAGGGTCTAATTGGATCTAATTAGGTCCTAAAGGGTCTAATTGGCTCTAATTGTGTCTAATTAGGTCTTAAAGGGTCTAATTGGATCTAATTGGGTTAGGTAAAGGGTCTAATTGGATCTAATTAGGTCCTAAAGGGTCTAATTGGATCTAAGTGGGTCCTAATAGGTATAATAAAGGGTCTAATTGGGTCTAAGTAGGTCTAATGGGGTCTTAAGGGGTCATATAACCTATCATAGGCCTCGATAGGTCTAATTGGGTCTAATTGGGTCCTAAAGGGTATAATTGGATCTAATTAGGTCCTAATACATTCTAATTGGATATAATTAGGTCCTAAAGGTCTAATTGGATCTAATTAGGTCCCAAAGGGTCTAATTGGATCTAAGCAGGTCCTATTGCAAATATTAGGAACTAGTAGGTCTATTACTCATATTAGGTATTAATTAGTTGTATTAAAGGTCTAATTAAGTCTTAAATTATTTATGCACTAATTAGTCTTGAGTATTTGGTCTTAAGGAGTATCTTACGTCTTATTACTAAATAAAAAATTATGTCATAATTTAGTTCCTATTAGTTCAGGACTATTATGAGAACATGTATTAGGTCTTAATATAGGTCCTAATAGATCTCTAATTAGGTCTTAGGGATAATTAGGTTATAATTAGGTCTATAATTATGTCTTAGGTCTAATTATGTCCTAATCTAGGTGTAATTAGGTAGGGTTTCTAGGGTTTAGGGTTTAGGGTCTTAGGTCTAATTAGGTAGGGTTTAGAGTTTAGAGTTTAGGGTTTAGGGTCTTAGGTCTAATTAGGTAGGGTTTAGGGTTTAGTGTCTTAGGTCTAATTAGGTAGGTTTTAGGGTCTTAGGTCTAATTATGTCCTAATAGGTCTAATTAGGTATTCTTTATCAAATTAGGTATTGCAATATCATGCTTACATGTTTCATTAAGACAAGTCATAATCATCAACTTAAAATATGGACAGAGAGAGAGATAAAGAGATATAGACATGTACCTTGTTTTGTATGATAATATCTTTCTTGAGATTCTTCACATAGTCTTTGTTCAGTCTCTTCTGAATAATGTCATGTACTCTTATTTAGCCTTCTCTTTTTATTTCCCATCACAAGTTGCAAAATTGTCTTCCTTTTCCAAAATGCGAATTATTTTAGAACTTTTGAATTAATAAGATGACGAAAACATATATTTATTTATATGTAATCGTTCTGAACCCAAAACAACACTTAATAGGCTGACATAGGTTTCTATCAAAATTCATCTCTGAATTTCTATCGAAATTGCTAACTTTCGATCAAAAGTGATTTGATAAATGGTAAAAAAATGCCAAATCATGAAACTACTTTCGATAGAAAGTAGTTTTGATCTAAACTAAATAGTTTTGATCGAAAATATTTTCTATCGAAACCCTCTAAATAGAGGCCATTTGCAGAGGCTAACAAAAATCTACAGTTTTCATGGCTTCGGGGCTCAAGCGCGGGGCTCAAATGGAAGAATACGGAGATTTCTGTTTGCATTGCATAAGTACTCTGAACGAGCTTTCTAACGAATATAGATTTGATAATTTTTGAATTAATTAG
The DNA here is from genome assembly GCA_018584345.1 of Thuja plicata. Taxonomy (NCBI): domain Eukaryota; kingdom Viridiplantae; phylum Streptophyta; class Pinopsida; order Cupressales; family Cupressaceae; genus Thuja; species Thuja plicata. Next base: position 1,385,204 of record MU227551.1, read on the forward strand.
GTCTATGTTTTTTGATGTGCATGGAATGTAGGTTTTTTATCGAATATAAACCTCCAAGTTTTACGTTCAATGAAGAACAGTAGAAAAGAGAAAAAAATTGAAAAATAACAGTGCCCTTCGGCTTCGATTCTACTTTCTATCAAAAAAAATAAAATTTGATAAATACACAAGTTATAAGCTATGCAGTCAAGGTATGTCAAAATTATAGTTTACTCTACTTCAAACATTCATAAAATATGCAATAATCATGATAATGTCATCAAACCAATTGCATGTCCTCCATATGGATGTTACAAAACCAAATTCGAAAGAAGTGCATTGATATCTATTTTAGAAAAAAGGTTATGCTCTATGAAGTCAATGTAACTTTTTGAAAATGACATTTTCAGCAACATAGTAGTTTTAGTGGGAGAAAAAAACCATTAAAATCAATTCAAAAAAAAAAGAAAAATACATATTTAGAATCTAGACAGAAAATCCTAAAAGACTCTAGTTTACTTCATCTTCTGATTTCAAACAGTTTAATGACAATATGCATCCGAATCTGAATATTTTTTTCAAAATGTAGACTTCAATGTCCGTTTAGGAAAAAAAATGTAACCCACTATTGTGGGATCACCTGTATGTATTGCCTAAAATTGACACTATAAGCATCCTCTTCTAACCCTCTTAAGATTTTGTCAATCAAGATCTTCCTACAAAGCTCTACAGTTTCAACCTTACTATTCCCTGCTCTAAGGTGACAGGAAATAAAAAATCCTACTATTTCCTCATTAGTTTGTAGAATGAAGCTATAGTCAATGTGTGAGTCCCCCAAAGCCAACTCCACTGCCATTCTGGTCATATCGTCTGCTGGTTTCAAGATTCTATTCCATCTCTCTTGTTTGATGCACTCGGGAAACACCATTCCCGCTTGCTCAAGGTATGGAAAGTTCAGAGGTTAGTGTACATTTTTTGTAGAGAATATGACCATAAATAAATATCGAGATAAACTAAACTAGAATATTGAATGCATATTAGAGCTTCTTACCATTATGTTGTCTCTTCCTAATTGTTCTGGATTTTCCCTAAAAAATGAATACATCGCTTACTTTAAATAGACAATTTGAAATGTTTAAATTAGGGTAGTTTGCAATCCTTAGTTATCAGAGATGTTATTGAACCAGGTTGTAAAGATTAACTATTAATGATTGATAATTCTGGCTTAAATTTATGTATTAATCATGGCACACTTCATCTTTAAAGAATGAATATGATTGATAGTTTAAGTAAATCTTTCTTAGATTTGTCTTCGCATAGAACTCAAGACATGATTTTATTGCCTTTTATATTCCCTCTATTAATGGATCGATATGGGTGAATGTGTACACTTTACTACTATGAGTTATATTCTGGATTTTCCTAAATGTAATATATTATGAGTGTTACATTTATGTTTATTTGTACCTACATGTTATGTTATCTTTTAAAATAAATCCATTATTAAATCTTAATAGAATACAATATTTTGAAAATTGTCCCCTTTTCAAAGTATGCCCCTAAATTAACCTAATCTTTAAGGGATATGTACAAATATATACCTATATAACTGAATAGGTGTAAATGTCTATAATGTTTCCTCCATATCTATCAATATATATAGCTACCCCTATAAAAATATGTGTTAGGATTAAGTAATACTGAGAGGGGGGGTTAATCAGTAATACAACACTTGAAATAAACATTAAGCTAATTCAACATAAACCATAAGCATACTAAAATCAAAAGAACATAAACAAATAACACAGTACTCATAAAACCATTATTTGTTGTCGAGGAAATCCTGGCCAAGGCAAAACCCTGGTGGGGATGGCACCCACAAGTATGCACTAAAGTATAATGTCCCTGTTAGGAGACCTAGCCCTGTTAGGAACTGAATATTACATAGTACAATTCCTTGTTAGGGGAATACAACCTTGTTAAAGGTATACAACACCCTGTTAGCGGCCAACTGAGCTTACAACTCTTACAATATACTTTTGTTATAAAGTGTTCTCAGTAATGAACAAAACAAGCATCTTCAATGCTTAGATAGCTCCAATCATAGCTCTTTAATGATATCTTTCAACCCTCTACTTTGTCATTCATATCTCTCATATCACATATTTCATCAGTACCTCAATTCCTACTTCACTGTTCAAACTTCTTCATATATATATATAT
>MU227551.1:1387461-1399398 GCA_018584345.1 Thuja plicata
ACCAAATATTACATAGTCGGTTCTCAATACAAAAATATAATTAATAATGCAAATATCAAATACATAGTCAATGCTCTTACATAATCAAAATATAGATATCAACAATCATAACCTATCTTAGATTTCCAAGATTCCATGTCATACTCCCCAAATCATCACTTCAATTCAATTTCTATGTATCACTGTTCTGTTGTTGTCGCCTGTCTTCATTTCACTGTAACTCTCTGTAAACTTAACCAAAATCAAATAGATCTTAGATGTAGGTCATACATACCCCATAGTATCTCCCTATAATCTCACTCTTTTTAACTCATCGATCTCGATCTTCGATACCCAAAATACCTCTGTATCTCTACTCTATACTTAGTCAATTCCAGCATATAATCACCAAAACATAACTCCAGATCAATCGATCAATATACCATATGTTTTGCCATAAATGACAACCAAAAAGTGAATCATAGCACACAAAATTGATAACTTTCCAACAATACAAATATATACATATTAGTCATATGTTCTTAATTAATTATATGGATTTATACCTATTCTAATATAGCTATATATATCTACATATCTAAGGACAGAGCTTTTAAGAATATATGTTTGTTCATTACTCATATAATTTTTAGAAAAACATAGCCATTGTGGTACAATATTATAATTATACAACTTTAGCTTAACTAATGATTGACCTACTTTGCTTCTTATACATGTTAAAGTTCTATTACTTACTATAATTAATGATTTAAGAGTTTACACATTAAATAGGTTTTGTATATCTCTTTTTCCAAAGACCCCTTGAATTCAATATCTTACTATGTATGAGGAATTCTTAATGGTTTAAAACTTGTTGGGAGAAAGCTCAAACATGCAAGATTAGTGGGTTAGCACATATAATCAATTCAAAATCATATGGAAAAGCAAGCAGGCAACAAAGAACACCAAATAACATCAGATAGAGCTAAAACAAGTTGCACCCATGAGGCTTGTTTGATTTTCTCTTTTGGATGGGATGTGGGTGTGCTCTCTCAAACACACAAATGCAATGGATCCCCAAGTGGAATGATTAAAATTGATAAAAGATTGGATGAAGGGAGAAGGATTCAAGAACTAGTATGGAGTAACTAGTCTCAAACTTCAAATGATTAAACTACTATGATTGAAATGCAAGACAATGCAAGAAAATATGATTGATTTTAGCCAAAAGAACCTAGCATGTGATTTCTAAATGATTTTAGTATAACAATATGAAACTAGCAATGAAAATCTAAATTAATTCTAGCATAATAACAATGCACAATGAGAGATGAAAAATGAAGAGGAGAAGGCCTCTATTTATAGAATTTCGGGAGAGAAGAGGAGGGATTGAATGATGTGTCATTTATGTGGAATTCACATAAGACCCACATAAGGGACACATAGGCTTGGAAGAGATGGCTAATTTTGAGTCAAACTTGGCATTAAATTTTGAGTGGCTCAAGATTTCCAAGTGGGCGACAAACTTGTAAGAGAAATTTAAGAGGGATGGGTGCCCATTTTGGAGAGGATTTCCCCATGTGGGTGAGCATTCCATTAGCCTTAAAAAGGTTAGGAATCACCCTTTAAGTATGATCATAGGACAGTTATGTAGGGAAACATGTTTAGGAAGTGAGGTGATGGGAGTAGAGTAGGAATAGGGTAGGCTTAGGGTAGGTCTCTAGGTTGGATTAATAGGTTCCTAGCTAGGGTTTAGATTATAATTCAAATTAGATTTGAATAAATCATAGTTTAGAAGAATTAGGAGTATGGAGGGATTTTAATAAATATAAATTTATTAAAAAGGGGATTTTGTGTGGCAAATGTATTTAAATAAAATACGTTGGAATAGTATTTGATCATTTATAAATACCAACTATGAAACTATTTAATTGATTGAATTAAATAGTTAGAGGAATAAGAGGGAATTTAATATTAATTATTTTGGACGTCTACATTTTTCCCCTTTTTGACGTGGCATTGCAAGTGATGTTACGTCAGAGAAAATAAAATAAGTTGCCCCAAAGGAAGAGGGTTTCTAGGAGTCGTGCTGAAGAAACAACAATATAGAGTTGTGCCCCCTCGAGAAAAGAATGTAACAAAGACAATATTGTAGGATTTTCTCAAAAAAGGATGCAATGGGAAGGGGGAAGGGAGAGGAGGAAATAAATAGAAGCCTTCTAAAATGCAACTAAGAGTGCAATAAAGAATGCAAATGCAATGAAATTAAATGCAACTAACGAGCCTTGGGGATCCATTTGTGTGAAAAATATGGAGAGCACATCCGATTTTGGTATTGTAAGAGGAGGTATGCATCAGGTGTTAGAAAATATAGATGATAGAATTCCTTTGTGTGGACTAGATGCTCAAACAAAAGCATACTACAAAAGACACATGTATCAGTTGCCACCAGTCACAACGCACCAAGATATAGCAGATTGAGGTAGTGGTGAGTAGGTTTAAACTGACATAAAAAGATAAAATCAATAAAGAAGGCCTCATGACCAAGCAGTCATTCAGTCCAAAGTTCTTGTCATGAATAGGATTGGTGTGATGCAGGATTTGATAAGCCGACGCCGGAAGGATGCATCCTGACGAGCAAAGATTGGATTTGATGTGATTAAAAGATATTCACTGGCAAAAGCAGTGAACAGAATGAAGAGAAAGGACAATCAGTCGCAAAACTAATTTGTTGAAAAACATAGTCGTAATCGCAAGAGGCAAAACGTCACTAAAAATCTAAAAACTAAGTGATGTAGAAATAAACGATGGTTTATTGCAAAAAATTTTGAGAATATTTGATTTTTTTTTTGAGGTTTTTGGAATTTTTGAATTTTTTGGATTTTTGCAAATTTTTAAATGTTTTTTAGAATTTTCAACATTTTTAGGCTGTACAATAGGACGAATAATACAAAAATATACAATCGGGAGAAGAAAATGGGTGGAGAAAATTTTGGGGGAAAATGGTGGGCTATAAGAGGGGCTGGGGGGCTTAAAGAAGGTCATTTGTGAATAGTGATTAGGAAAAATAAGAGCTCTAAAGTGAAAATTATGGCTAACAAGAGGATGAAGGGGTAGTTGGGAGAGCGCGTACGGACATACGAGAGACCCATGGAGCAACTAGTACCGGTGAGTGACTCAACATTACCTTGCTTTTGGTTTTGTCAAAGTTTAACACTTTTGGGAGGGTTAGGCGGGTCATTAATGAGGGTAGATGACTCAGCGGACTGGAGAGGTCAGTTCCTAAACTGGCATCTGTGAAGATGCCAATCCCTGGATCAACGTCTTTGTAGACATCGATCCTCAAACCTACATCTCTGAAGACATCAGTGTCGAACTAGCATCTTCAAAGATGTTAGACCCCGATCTGCGTCTTCGAAGATGGTGATCTACAAGGTAAAGAAGGAAGAGATGCTAGTGTAAGAACTGGCATTTTTAGCTGAACCGGTGTCTGTGCCCAAAGGGGCAGACACCGAGCGGATGGGAAATGGAGGGACCCAATTGGGGCCAAGGATGGGTTGGCAAAGGACCTAGGGACAAGATGCCCCAGTTTGGGAGGGTTAAGGCTAGGAATAGAAAGGATATGGGCTGACATGGTGGATTTTGAATGTTTGCAGGAGCAATTCCCACCATTGGAATCTCGGGAGCACTGGCTGTCGACCATGGAGTTGGAGGCTCAGCTCACAAAGGTAGACTAGGGGGTGTTAGCACTGGTTGGGTTGGACTATGTGCCTCATTGGCCTAGGCTACGAGCGCACAACAGGGTGATCACCGCCTTGATCGAGTGGTGGTACAGTGATACGACTACCTTCCATCTACCTACTGAAGAGGCCACGATCACTCTTGAGGATGTGTGGTGAATTCTTTGGATACCAATCTGAGGGGCGATACCATAGTATAGACTATAGGACAGTGATCATTATATGGAGATCGCATTTAGGAGACCGATGAGGAGGATCCTGATATACAGGACCTAGATGCCCTAGCAACTAGCAATTGATAGGCGACTGAGGTGGTTAGCATTGTTTTTGGCTAGACTGATTGGAGGATAGATGCTAGCAGATTTGGATAGTCATGTTTTGGTATGGGATCGTCTCAGGTACTAGCCAGGATGCTGGCATGACATACTACTGGGGGTATGTTTTCCTAGGACAGTTGTACCATGACCTACACATGGCTATAGACCATAGGGTGCACAACATGGGGACTAGAGTTACTCTGCTGTTAGTATGGGCTTGGGAGCATATTTTAGTTTTTCAACCTATGAGAGTTTGAGAGGCTCAGGAGCTGGGAGAGCCATATGCATGTAGGTACAGGATTCCATTGAGGTATACCTCTGTTGGTCAGACTGGATATAGGCGACGATTACTAGATGAGGTTTAGGTTTTCTGTTGGACTCCATACAGACTCTGTGAGCTATGGGGACCTATGGACTAGGAGGCGGGAGTTGAGGATGGCTTTGAGGACTTCTTATACCTCTCTTATGTATAGAATGATTGCTTTCTAATGGGGAGGACCATCCACCAGATAGAGAGATATATGTCATCCAGGGTTAAGAGGCAGTTTAGACTGCAGCAGGGGGTGGTGGTAGAGGATGATTTAAATCCTCATATCACCAGGGAGGTGGGGGCATGGGGGAGATACATTGATGCTCTCATAGTGAGGGCATCCTGGAGGACTATGGCACAGATAGACATCATGGTGCGACCAGATGTTATTGACGCAGGTATGACTGCAAAGTATGTAGCATGGTGGGCCGTACATGTCCCCTTACAACTCACAGACCCAGCTCAGGTCACAGCTCATGAGCAGCCGACAGGGGACACAGAGGTGGATGATGGGACAACCATAAGATATGCCCCTGAGACTTCAGCAGTAGGTCAGAGGAGGCCACAGCAGAGGATGCATAGGATCAGGGGTCACAGGGGCCACCATAGGGATAGGTACAGGAACCTCATGTGCTAGCACAAGTATAGGTACAAGCACCTCAGGTGCCAGCATAGGGGCCACCAGAAGGGTTCATTGCACAAGATACCCATGACACTGTCATCGCAAAGCGAGACAGTTTGCAGACTGAGTGTGTGAGACTATGACGGTTGCTGGGGATAGTAGAGGTATCGGAGGCTAGCATGCAGACTGAGATGACCCGGATACAGGGGCTATTATCTATAGAGATAGCATGGGCAGATAGGGCTGAGGGTGCTCTTGACACCTTGTAGGGCAGGGTTGAAGCGGGAGAGTTTTCTATGGTCGACTTGACTCAGGATGTTGTTGAGTTACGTACCGAGATAGGTACGCATACAAGTCAGCTGGGTACTTTGACCCTACAAATGGATTAGGCCACAGAGTAGATCATTACATTGACCTTAGATAGGGATGTGGCATAGAGGTGGGCCGAGGCGTATAGGATTGAGTGAGATATTGTGAAGGTAGGAAACTAGTGCAGGTGGTATGAGATAGGTTGTGGTAGAGGCTTTTGCTGCCCATGGGGATGCAACTAGGGAAGGTAGAGAGGTAGCTCATTATTGGGAATTATATTTTGATTTAGTCCCTGAGGCCCAGAGACATGTATTCACTGAGAGATCGCAGTCACAGAGCAGAGGGCGGGCATCACAATCTCAGGGATCCAGCGGGATGCCACCACGTCCACCACCAGGGTAGGGAGGTGGATCATCACAGCCACCTACATGATTCATTAGAGGATTATGTGACACAATTTTTTTCCTTTTGAGATGTACATGTATATCAGCACCATCAGTGTACGACTTATGTATTTAATTGATCACATACATTATATTTATGGAAATTTATTATATATATATATATATATGATGATCGATGAGGACTCTATGATTCTATGATGTATGATTCTCATGCTTTGATCTATATGATGTTATGATGTATATGCCTATATGATTACTGACATGGATGCTTGTAGGATGTGACACATATGTATGACAAATTGTGTATGCAGGATGGTTTTATGCTTATGTATATATGACGTATGATTGATGCAGGGTGGATGATGCTTATATAATGTATTAACGTGTGTGGATGCAGGATGTGATGTGATATTATGATGTATGTACATGTGGATGTTTAATGAATATGAATATGGATGCACAATGAATCTAAATGAATCTTAACAATGCAAGACTATAATGATTTAAATGAGTTAACAATGCCAGATGTAAAATGAATCTAAATGATTTAACAATCCAAGACTAAAATGATTTAAATGATTTATCGATGCAGTCTAAATGATTTAATAATGCAAGATTAAAATGAATCTAAATGATTTAACAATACAAGATGATAAAATGAATCTAAATGATTTATCAATGCAGTCTAAATGATTTACCAATGCAAGATTAAAATGAATCTAAATGATATAACAATGAATCTAAATAATTTAACAATGCAAGATGAATGATTTAAATTATGCAATTAAACAATGATCTTAATGCAACCAAATGATGACCAATGCAATTTAATGATGAACCTAATGCAATAACCAGATGCAATGGATGTGATGGATGCAATGAGACTCATATTTTTGGTGTGTGTCACAATCAATTGATGAACTAGCTAGGAGGACTATGAAGGACCAGGCAAGGAATGTTAGCATGATGATGACTCAGGATGTTAGTACGATGGCAAGAGGACTGGACACGTCATGAATATACAAGGGCCAAACCAAACGAACAATTACAAGCGATTTATGTACAATGGTCACTGTCGAGATTTTGATTGGTCATGTTGTTTTGATGCATGCAATAGTTTAGTATGTTGATTGATTAGTTCAAGAGGAAGGATACATCCTATGAGAACCCAGAGATGTTGATGATCTAGATTTAGGTCAACAAGAGGAAGGAGACATCCTCAAATGACCCATTTCTAGAAAGATGGGATTCGTAAATCTGATTGGTCAAAGGCACACTGTGATCAAACTACAGAATCAAGATGTCAGTGAAAGGAACTTGCTGAAACATAGGATTCTAAAAGTGTAACTGGATCATGTTCTGCAAGGAGACCAACAGAGGACAGGAGATATATACAAGCAACACTAAGTAGAAGACCAGACAGAATATGTATAGGACTGAAGCTCAGGGGTTGAGATAGCACAATGTATGGACAATAACATACAAGATTAAGTGTACAAAAAAGCTCAAGACACGAGATAGGAGGATCATTTTGGACTAGTGCGTGTGATATGCAAACACCCAGGGAATACTAGCGAGATTTAGGTGAAAGTGGATGCAATAGGGGAGATGACATTTTGATAGATTATGGAACAGTCCATTATGTGTGATGCCTATTGCCAGTTTTTCATCACGCATACTTGTCCAATGCACCTGATTGCCAAGTTTTTTCCATTGGATGAAATATTTCTCTTTATTCTTCTTTTTTATTTGTTTGATCTTTTTGATGTTTTTGATGTCGTCCAAGCGCCTGTTTGCCATTTTTTCACCAAGACAACCATTTTTTCAGCTTCATTTTTCTTCTTTTTAGAGATTTTTTCAGGACTGGTTTGCATTGTTTTTGTACTTTTTTTTCAGGACTTTTTATACTTTTAATGGATTTTCTCAGATAACTGGGATGAGCAACCAATTGTTAGGCATAGAAGTGCCTGAGATGAATTATGTTGATAGGATCATTCAATGGTTCTCCTTCAGGAGTGGAAAGTTGATATGCCCCAGAACTGAAGCATGCAGTGACAACATAGGGACCTTGCCAGGTGACTTCAAACTTACCTTTCTTTTCCCAATCAGTACCCACTTTTTGATTTTCCTTTAGTGCAATGTCCCCCACCTGGAAGTGGCGTGGGTGGTGTAACCACCTAGATTTGATCTATTCTGACTTTAGACCCTATTTTCCCTAAGTGTGATCATACCCCCAATTATGTTCAAACGACTCTGTTGCTGCTTGACATAAATCTTTTGAAATCAATTTAATCTCCTAAGGTGATCAAATCACTAAATTAATTACTTTTAGCCAAAATCAAAATCAAATACATGGCTAAAATGATTAATTTACTAGGAATTAAATAAGGTCCTAAATCAATTGCTCACTTGAAAATGAACCCATTCCCCTAGCCTAATTAATTTAATTAAATTGGCTATAGTCCTATTGATTATTAAAAAGCAATTAAATGTTTAAATAATTAATATTCCTATTTTTGAAAGAATTAAAAAAGTTTTATTTATTTCATTAATATTCCTCTAAACCCCTAACCTAACCCACTTCAACCACTTTGACTCTGGGTTTGAACCTATCCCAACCCATTCACCCTTGCTAAATCTAATTCTAATCCTAATTCTATCCTAACCCACCTCCTAATGTTATCACATTCCATTAAGGAATGATTAAGGACTCCACCCACTTGAGAAAGTCAAGGAATCTCAAGATTCATTTCCTCAAGTCCACCTTCTCAAGCTTGCCTTAAACCCTTCCCATGCTTCTTTAAGGCTCTCATTAATGCCTCATTAATGGAGATTACTTAAGCCCATGTCTCCACCATGCCTCATTAATGCCCAAGGAATTAATACCTCTTACACATGATTAATGAATTTTTCAACTCCATTAATATACCTTGTCCCCCCTCTCTCTCCTCATTCTTCTATAAATAGAAGGTGTTTTTGAGCACAAATAAGCCCATAATTTTGAAATCAAATGCATTTTTATGCTGTTAGAATAAACATAGACTCATATCATATTTTATATTTCATGTTTATGCATTGTTAGTTTCATGCTTTTTAGAGCTAGAATGCATGCCATTTAGATATCTTTCTTGTTTTAACTCAAATATTTCATGCTAAGTTGTATATCTCACTGATAGTAGCATAATCTAAGGGTTGTTATGTTACTTATCATACTCTTCTTAGTTAGAAAGAAATAGGTCAATTTTAGTGTTTTATATGCTCTTCTAACCATGTTTTCCACTAATGCAATGATCTATTGAAGTGTTGTGTCGCAGCTAACAGGTGCACATTTTAACACACATATTTTTGGTGCCCACCATGGGGCAGATTCAAGATTGGCCTCATTTTTCACTAATATTTCCTCCCATTTTTTAGGTCTAGAATCGCATCTGGTCATTTTGGCTTGCATCCAGGATACGCCCTTGCACCGCAGAAAATGAGGCTTGTATCTGAGATTTCTTGGATCGTTTTCAGTTAAGGATTACATCTGGGAAACATTCAGTCACATCTGATGACAAGGGATTGCATCGGGTATATGGTATCACATCCTGTTATTTTAGGCTCGCATCTGGTTAAAAAGTTTGCATACTTCATTTGCCTAACTTCTAACAGTTTGATCATTTTGGTTTTTGTCTTTTAAAAGCAACCTAACTAGTGTTTGCAAGTTGCCATCAAATATTTATTGGGAGTTTAACGAAGAATACTAACATGATTTTTTAGGTTTCCCAACGCCCATCTTAACCTCTATTTACATGATTTTTACACTAAGAACATTTTCTAATCTTCTACTAAACTGACTAGAGGACTATGCTCTTTTCCTTTTAAGGAAAATCAGAAACTCACACATCAGTTTATGGGTTGAAAGGAATTTGGAGATAACTAAACCAAGCAAACAAAACTAAATTTCTTTTGGATCAATAAATGAACAACTCAAAGCACTAAATTTTTGGACTAAATGAACAATGTCATTGTCTAATTTTGGGAATTAGAAATTGAACAAGCTAATTTAAATATTGCGGCTAAATTGAACAACACAAACTTTACCTTCAAGCATTTTGTTTTCCATAAAGTAGGAACATCTTAAATCAAGCACAACATTGCTTGAGGGAATGAACTATTTGCCTAAATCTATTTTGGGAGAAAATGGCATGGATTAGGAGAGTATGCTCTTCTTCTTCAGAGGAATCAGAAATCTAGACGTCCTATGCTCACCAATCCTTTGTATGCTTATTTAATAGTAAAGGGCCTACAGGTTGAGGAAAAATCTCCTGGGAATGACCCAAGTGAGGACAAGTTTTACGCCAAGCCTTCCAACTCACTATAAATAATTGCTTCCTCGTAGGCCAAAGCCTTGGAAGATTGAGTTGGTTTTGTTCATGGAATTTTGACATCATTCTTTGAACATGCTTGGGTATGTGTAGAGCGGAGCCGCTTGAATCTTTCTTGCAAGACTACACATATTTAGGTACTCATAAGGCTCTTCACCTCAATTTTTCCTTGTGCAATTCTATGGGGGATGGTTTCGAATGGATTACTCGATAATAGACAACACTTGAACTGAAAGAATTCCTGATTCACCCCTGAAAAGGTGATAATCCTTGTGCAAGGAGAAAAGAAATTGCCCCAAGACACTCATCATATCGTGCTCTCACTTACGTTTGTAGTCAAATAATACAGCATCATGACTTAAGCCATTGCATTCTTGGTGATGGTTGTATTCTAATTAGCATTTGATTGTGTACCTAAGTCAACGAGCAAGGATTTTCATCCTCCACCTAGAAAAAAGGGATAAGATATGTTCCTGTTTCACCCTTTAACAATGCAAAAATGCTTGACGTAACTGAAAGATCACTAAAAAGATAATGTTTTCAAAACAAGAAAAAAATTTCAATCCTAGGTCTACACATGTTTTCATTCACTGACAAGTCTCAGAACGCAAATTTGCAATTAGACAAACTTCACGCACTTCCAAGACAAATTTTTCAAAACTGATCAAATCATACAGAGACATCAGAAAATCATGTCCCATATTTCTTGGCTCATTTTTGGTATCCTAGCTCGCATCTAGTATCCTGGTTCGCATCTGGTTAACACATCATCACATCTAGGGTTTCAGCTTGCATCTAGGGTCATTAGTAGCTCACATCTCATATTTTTAGGCTCGCATCTGGGAGCTCATGTCTAGGACAGTGGACACTTGTAGAATAGTTTATCAAGAAAACTCAGTTGATTTGGGTACCCTTTTGGCTCTTTATTCTGTCCCTATTGTCTTTTTTGGTCTCCCTGTCGTTGTGTCAAAATAATTTTTCAAACGTCTACCTTGCATGTCTGGTTAATTTTTCATTATCTATCTCAATACGTATGGTCTATCTACTTATTACAACAACTTGGTTCCCAGCTCACTATCAGGGCATTCTAACCCTTTGATGCTGGAATCATTTACTTCCACCAAAACTCAAATGATACTTCCACCTAGACACACTCACTTAAATGATTTGGAATACTGCCTGACACTCTTGCAAAAATTTAACAAAGTTGAGGTACAACCACATGGTTAACACAAGATGTAACAAGTACACGTCTAAAAGATCAAAAGTACCTCCTAAATCACCACACTTTCAAGGAGAAACATCTTGTAGTTCCCTACTTGATCTAGAATCTCCAGAGATGGATAGGTCCACTTGCAGATGGAGTGAAGCTTTTGACGAATATGACAATAGGAAGAATCAAAAGCACAAAGATATTGATGAAGATGAAGAACCCACATTGGAACATCCTCTATTTGAATCAGGCTATGAGGAAGACATCATTGAAGATGAGTACAACAAACTCAAATAGAGCAATAAATTCCAAAAGACGATGGAAAAGATGATTGATGAAGATAAAGAGAAATACTTTCTTCACCTAGCATCCACCAGCGTAAAATTACCCCCAGATTATGATGTTAAAAAACTCAAGGAAAAAGAAGTGCCAACTCCTATATCTATTCTTGCTAACCTATTGGAATTATATTGGAATGATGTACTGAGAGGGGAGGGGTGAATCAGTACCTCTAAAAATTTTCTTTGGTTAGCCCACTAACCCATAATTATTAGTTTGTAAATTATCTTATCTAACTGTTCATCTTTCTTTATGTATATGCAATCATATCATAAGTTCTTTTAGTATGTAACCATAATAGAAACATTCATGAAAATAGATAACACATAACACAAGA
>MU227551.1:1406522-1417016 GCA_018584345.1 Thuja plicata
TCCTTCATGCTAGGATAGTATTGGTCACTGATTTAGGAGCATATTCTGAGGGTTGATATGCAACTAATCACACTCTTTTCTAGTTAGAAGGCAATAGATCGATTTTAGTGGGTTTCCTATGTTTTTCGTGTTTTTCACTAACCCCATGTTGCTAATATAACGATCTATTGAAGTGTTTGTGTTGATCTGACAGGTACCCATTTACACACACACACATGCAAGCAAGAAAAGAGATCAAGGTAACACCTCCCATACCTAAAGCAAACAATGATAATAGAAAGGGTCGGCAATGGAATTCAAAACCTCAAAGAACATTCACTCCTTTTGGAGAGCCTCTCGAGACTGTTTTGAAGACACTTCTAGACAACAAAGTTTTCACAATCCCATATTCTAAACCATGGGAACCAGCGGTCAAACCAAGGTGGTGGGATGATAATTCTTACTGTGTCTTTCACAAGAACAAAGGACACATGACTAACAATTGCCTTAAGCTTAAACATGTTATTCAGGACCTCATTGAAGGAGGAAAGATCAAAGTAGATGGACACACTACCAACGAAGATCACATGGAATTTAACAAACCATTTCCTAATTATGAGAAAGGGGAGGCATCTAAAGGGAAAGGTAGTGAAGTTAACTACACCTATTCCAACAATGATAATGTGATCAATATGCTAGACATTAAAATTGAATCAATCAATGTGGTCACAATCAAAGGTGTTTCTTTCCAATCAAATGCAGTGACACAGAGTCAAGCGCAAGTTACCATCAAAGGACCTAGTTCCTCCTCAAAACCAATGTCAACGTCCAAGGTTCCTATTATTACTATCCCTAAACCAGAAGCAAAACCTGTGGCTACTAATCCTACAACAAAGTATGACTTGGTGGACCAATTGCAATGGACCTCTACCAAAATTTCCATTTTTGAGTTGCTTCAAATATCCACAGTGCATAGGGAAATACTAGAATAGGCCCTACATGCAGCAAATGTCCCAAAGGACCTTGACATAGACAAATTCCAAGCGATGGTTAATCACATTTCAATGCCACATTATCTCTCCTTTTCTGAAGAGGATGATAAATCATTGACACATCCACATAATCAACCCCTCCATATTGAAGTTCTCATTCATGAATCCTATGTTAGACGTGTCTTGATAGATGGAGGTGCAAGATTAAATATTTGTACCCTTAATCTCATCAGAAATTTGGGTCTTTCAGAACAAACAATTGATTCTAGAAGCAAGATAACCATCAAAGCTTATGATGAGGAAGAAATATCCTCTAAATGTCTTATTGTTCTGTCCATCAGAGTCAGACCAATTGAAAGGAATGTCACATGTTAAGTTTTGGATCTACCCTTGGCCTACAACATCCTATTAGGGAGACCATGGATTCACAAAATGCAAGCTGTACCATCTACTTACCACCAATGTATCAAGTTCCCACATAATGGGGTGGAGGTAACGATTCCTGCATATGCTAATTATACTTGCAACAACATCAAGACAGGCAGTATGATTCCACATAACAAGGAAGCTATGGATGAGATTGCTCCCATGACTACAAAAGACATGGTGATGAAAAGTTTTGGAAAAACCTTGAAACTTGAAGAAACAAGTATGGTAGAGTACAAACTGGACCCGACTCCCTCACTGACAAAATTACCAATATCACCAAGATCCTATGGAAGACCCTCCTCATCTTTCACACTTGCTACATTAAAAGAACTAGAGATCCACAAGGCAACTGGCATGGTTAAGGCATCCACATCTTCTTTAGATAACACAGAAGAACAGGCAGTCTTGGACTGGCTTTACAAAGGAGAACCAACGGACGCTGAGGTAAAACATGTAGAAATATCCCCAAAGCAGTATGGTAAAGGCTATGATCTACTCAAGAAAATGGGATACAAAGGAAAAGGACCTCTAAGCGACACAGGAAGAAGACTTATTGAACCTGTACACATGGAGTTTAGGAATACCAGAGATAAAATAGGACTAGGTTTTAATACCGAATCTGAAAAACCTGCTTCAAAAGATATTTCAATCTTTGACAAAGGGAGTGATGAAACAGATGAGATAATAATAGAACCGTGGCCTTATGAATGATTATTACATGTTGGCACAGAGAATCCTGAATATCAAGGAGAGCACTATGTACCCAGGTTTGAGGTACCTCAATATATTCACATACCTTTGTTAACACAACCTCCTATTCAAGAGGTAGGAGACATAACAACAGCTAATCCAGAGGTACCATTAATAGAAATAGCTACAGAGAGCACACCCCGATGGCCGGATTCACATCCTAATTGGGGGTAGTTAGTCACAATCACACATGTCCTTGATTTACCACACTTTGATCCACAGATAGCTAACCGAGTACACCAGATAACTATTTCTGAATACTTAAACAGATTTGATGATGAAATTAGTGACTCTCATGATTATGAATGGGATGAGCTATCTATCACCACCGAAGACATTGAAATACATGTTTGCAACTCCCTCAGCACCTCGTGAACATTCTAACACCACTCCCAACAACACTGATATTCCTGAAGTAAAGGAGGAATTCCTTCTCCCAATCATTGATGGGGAAACTGGTGTTTTCCTAAGTCTAGAAGAAGTTCAAAGGCGACAAGCCAGAAGCCTCCTTTTACAGAGAGATGATGAAATTTCCACTGACGAGTCACTAGAGTTTGGTCCACATATAACTAACAATGACCCTTTTTATGATGATCTAACTCTTATTGATCTAAATATCAAAGAACTTAACCTAACAGAATATGTCTTGTCAGTTAATAGTCATGACGCTAATGCAATGTTGTCCTTCCCAAAGTCTGATTCCTTATCGCTGTTAATACCAGACCTTATTGATTGGACTAGTATAGATCCTACCCCTATACTTGACTTTCCCAATGACTAAACATTGGCTTGCTATCTAAATGCTTGTGAACCTTATCCTTCTTCCACCAATGCAAGGAGTGAGCACATGTCAAAGGAGGATATCAAATTTCTTAATCAAAAATTGAAAAATAAAAAAGAAGAACAAAACTAATGGTGAAAACCATGCTGTGGCAGTATCAAATTCTAAAAAAGTAAAAACAAAAGATGTATCTGATGGTGAAAACCTCTCAGAGGCACCAAAGAATGGGATTCTTGATATCCTCCCTTAGCACTTTCAGGAAAGGTCTTCAGTATTGATAGAACCAACGAAACCAGTCAACTTGGACACAGTTGAGTCACCTCAAATTATTCACCTGGCACAATCTTTATCAGCAGAAGAAAAGGTAGAATTCACTGAGTTCCTAAAAGAAAAGAAAAGAAACTTTGCATGGTCCTATACTGATATGCCTAGACTAGATATGGAGTTAATCATGCATCATTTGTCTATAGCTCCCTGGATCAAACCCGTGAAACAAAAACTTAGAAAGATGCATCCTCATGTTGCATTGCTAGTAAAAGAGGAGCTAGAGAAATTGTTGAAGGTTGGATTCATCAGAGTCATCGCTTACGCAGGATGGATCTCCAATGTGGTCCCAGTATCTAAATCTGATAAATCTATCAGGATCTGTACAGACTTCAGGGACTTAAACAAAGCATGTCCTAAGGATGACTTCCCACTTCCTAATATTGATATGATCATAGACCTCACAACAGGCTACCAAATGTATTTATTAATGGATGGATTCTTGGGATATAATCAAATCAAAATTGCCCCAGAGGATCAAGAGAAGACCGCATTTACATGCGCATGGGGAACCTTTTGCTGGAACGTCATGCCATTTGGGTTAAAGAATGTCGGCACCACATATCAAAGAGAAATGACCACTATATTCCATGATACGATGCATAAAAATATGGAGGATTACATAGATGACACATTAGCTAAATCAAAGGAAAGGAGCACTCATATTGATGACTTAAGAAAGATATTGAATCGAATGGAGAAATTTCAACTCAGGCTCAATCCAAAGAAATGTGCCTATGGAGTCCAATTAGGGAAGTTGCCAGGATTCATTGTTTCTACAAAGGGAATTGAAGTAGATCCTGCAAAAGTCAAATCTATTCTAGAGATGACTCCTCCACGCAACATCAGTCAAATGAGGAAATTACAAGGGAGGCTTCAATCAATCAGGAGGTTCATGTCACAACTTGCTGACAAAGCACAACCCTTTACCAAATTACTACATAAAGGGGTCACCTTCAAATGGGATGAGCACTATGAAGCCAACTTTAGGGAATTAAAAGGGTGCCCAACTACTCCTCCTATTCTTATGGTGCCTATTCATGGAAAGCCATTACTCCTCTATATTTTAGCTATAGCTACATCACTAGGAGTATTTATAGCACAAGAGGATGAAACTAAGAAAGAAAGAGCAATCTACTACATCAGTAGAATGATAGTGGCCTATGAGCTCAATTACAACATTATTTGAAAAGCATGCTTAGCAGTTGTCTTTGCATCATAGAAATTGAGACACTACATGCTCTCACATACCGTAAAGCTTATTGCTAAGATTGATCCTCTGAAGTACCTTTTAAGCAAAACAACATTCACAAGGCAATTGGTAAAATGGGTCCTTATTCTAAGTGAATTTTACATTGAATATGTGGATAGCAAGGCTATTAAGGGACAAGTCCTCGTGGATCAATTAGCTGATTCACTGCTCCAAGATGATGAACCTTTAAAGATTGAATTCCCTGATGAGACAATTATGCATCTAATGAGCATCCATGGAAGATGTACTTTCATGTCTATTTCATGCAAAAAGGCTCCAGAGTGGGGGTGTTGTTCATAACTCCTCAAGGCTACAAGATACCAAAGTCCTATAAATTAATGTTTCCATGCACAAACAACATTTCTGAATATGAGGCATTGGTAAACAGCCTTAAACTTGCTATGGAGTGGAAGATTGTAGAGTTACATGTGTATGGTGACTCCTAGTTCATTATCAATCAAGTCAATGGAGATTACCAGATGAAAGATGAGAAGTTGACACCCTACAAACAACTAGTTGATGACCTCAAGAAGTACTTCATCTTCGTCACATTCCAACAGATACCTAGAATGGAGAATAAGGATGTAGATGCTCTGGCTACATTGGCGTCCATGTTACAACTGGAGGAACATTGATTCCACTATGACTTATTGGTAGAAGAACTATACTATCCTGCCTTTGACACCCTTGAATGCCAAGTAATTTGTGCTTTGAACACCCCAGACTAGTCTCGGCATGCTAATATCATTGCTTACCTAACTGACCGAACCATTCCTAATAATCTATCCCAAAATGAGAAAAGAGCCCTGATTAGGAAAGAATCACGTTATGTCCTCATAACTAATAACTTATATCAATGAGTTTTTGATGGTATGCTTCTTATATGTAATTTAGAACTCGAAGATTCAGATCATGCGTTAAAAGAAGTTCACGAAGGTGTATGTGGATCACATTCAAACATATTTTTGTTGGCAAAGAAACTACTCAGAGTAGGCTATTTCTAGCCTACCATAGAAAAAGATGCTATTCAATTTTCGAAAACATGTCATAAATTCCAGACACATGGAAATCTCATCCATGCTCCTACCAGGGAACTTATACCTTTTATAACACATTGGCCATTTCAGCAATGGGCCTTTGACTTGGTTGGACAAATATATCCCAATTCTTCACATGGACACAAGTTCATCATTACGGCCATAGAGTATTTCAAAAAGTGGGTTGAGTTCATGCCGCTAATCAAAGCCACTGGCAAATAGGTGGCTATGTGCATTCCGAACTACATTATTTGTAGATATGGGATACCCTCTTCAATTGTAACAGACAATGGAGGCCAATTTAAAAATCAAGACATTGATGACCTTTGTAAAAAATCCCACATCTCTCAACATTGCTCCTCAATCTATTACCCTCAAGGTAATGGACAGGCTGAGGCATCTAATATGAATATTCTCAAGATCCTACACAGAACTGTGAGTAAGTCTGGCAAAGACTGGCATCTACAACTGAATCTAGCACTATGGGCCTAGAGAACAAGCATTAGAACACCAATTGAAGCCATTCCATTTGTGCTAGTCTATGGCGTTGAAGCAGTACTACCCATTGAGGTTGAAATCCCATCTTTACAGGATATCTTTACAAGGTCTTGTTATTGATGAACAATACCGCATCAATCAGGTGAATTCTTTAGACCTACTAGATGAGTGCAGGAAACTGGCATTCGATCACTTAAAATTGTACCAAGCACACATGTCCAAGGGGTACAATAAAAAGGTAAAGCCACGAAAATTTTAAAGTGGGGGATCTCATCCTCAAGGAGAATCCTAAGAACCAGCCTAACAGAGAATAGAAAGGAAAATTTGAACCTAACTGGCTGGGACCTTATGTTATCACTGCTACTTTTGGGACTGGAGCTTATCAACTGGCTACACCTGAGGGAGATTTCCTTCTAGATCCTATCAATACTCTACATTTGAAGTGGTTCTACGCTTGATGTTCGGCTAGCAGAGCCTATACAGTGAAATAGTTCTCAGAAAATACCAAAAACATTTAGAAATTGATCCTGAAGAAATCCAAAAATAGTGGGAAAAGTCCTAAAGAAAGATATCCTTGGTGAAAACCTAGTAAACAGGCACCTTGATACTACAAAAACATTCAAAAAAGAAAAAAAGAAAAAAAATTGAAAAAGAGAAAAAAAAAAAAAAAATTACCTTGATGAAAACCTGGCAATCAGGCATCACTTGTGTTCTTCGCTCCATCTATCAATACGTTGTTGATACTAGACCTTCACGATTACACCTGTGCTATGAGCTGACTTTGTTTCCTCACAACAATCTTATCCTTTCTTGGGATTTGTCTATATTTCTATCTTAGGATCAAGTCATTTTGCATTGGGGGCATCTTTTCCAGTATGATAGGTTGCGTCTTCTAGGTCATCATAGCTTGGTTTGTCTTGTGATACAATGCTTCTCGATACTTTCACTAAACTATCACTTTCACAACACATGGATGACACAAACATTGCACTAACATGAACGATGTTCCTAAGACCTCCATTGGATTGCAAAATAGGAAGAAAGATATACACAGACATGGAACACAAATTTCTTGAATTCTAACTTTTTGATTGATGAATCTATACTGCGCTTGAAAAATGAATCAATAGTATTTCTCAATACTACCGAAACACAGTTTGTTCTTGGTTTGATTGTGACTCTTTTATGTACCCATGATGTTTTCACTGGGGGCATCTAAGCAGTTATGAATTTTATTTTCTTGATTCATAATTGATAGTTGTTTTGTCTTCCGAGTTACTCCATGACGTCTGTGCAAAGACAAAGAGTCACAAGGATAGGGAGCATAATGTTTTCTTGTTTTTCTACATATGGTGCTTGTTCTAAATAATCCTATAAATTTCACCTAACTTGGATATTTATGGTAAGAGCTTCCAACATAAATGGATAGCTGCATATATCTTGATCTTTGTTATGTGTAAACTACGATGAGGTTGGAACAATTTCCTTGTCTGTTTTCTAAACCTCAGATTCTCTCTAAGGTATATGAAGCATAATGTACCCAAGGATATAAATTTTCAAGGTCATCACGGGTCCAATATCTTTCCTTACTCAAAATCTGATATATTAAAAGGAAGGTGACCAGCTTTTCATCCTGGCTTCTATGCCTTGATGCCTGAGTCTATTTTCGACATTCCAATAAAATATAGTATTCCTACTTTCATAAATATCAGTGGGTATTAGTGATTTTTGTACTATCAGGTGGTATCCATTTCGAAAATAACCCAATGATGATAAAAATGTTAATATATCTGCACATCAGTGACAAGTCCTAAGAGTTTGCATGTAGCTGCATTTAGAGATTGCATGATGCATCTGTGAAAGAAGTAAAAGCATAAGGAATTTGGGCTCAAAAATGATTTCTATCTTCTAAAAACAAGTTAATTACCTTAATTCACTATTACTGATATCAAATATCATTGCACATCCATAACATACATTTTGCATTCATTGAAAGAGATAAAGGCAAAATACAAAAACAAAGCATCACATGTTTACATCATAAGTGCATCCATACATTTTGCTTGCATAAGAAAAATCAAAAACATACATTTGCATCTTCACATAGTGTCATTTACAACATATTATATATCAGTGATAAATCCAAAAATGCATAAATGATGTCATCATCTAATCTAACTCATCATAAAACCAAGATATAATCACATGTGCAAATAAATCTATCAAATCAAAGTGACATCATGAAACATGTAAGAATCAGAAGCAGCTGCATCAGATATATATATCAACATAGTACAACTCAAAATGGCACAAGTCCACACAAAGAGTATCAGAGTACATGGATGAATCAGATGTGTGTGTGTGTGTGTGCGCACGTGCGTGCGTGCGTGTGTGTGTTTCAAATACAAAAGAAAGATCTCAGAAGGATCTAGATATACAATATACATGTGTAAATATAGAATCAGCTCTAGCTCCCCCCTCTCCCTGATCTGGAAGAGGAGGTGGTGGTACAAATGGTGGTGGTGGAGGCATGGCCCCCTCTAACTGCTAGGCCAACAGTGAAAATGACACTGCTCTTTGTCCCTCTGGTAGCCTTGCACGATAAAGAGAATAATAATAAGTCGCTCTCTGGCCCTGGTGAACAGCAGTACAGGCCTGCATATCTCACTTTGTCCTAAGTCTCTCCATCTATCTATCCCTATCTATGAGAAATGCATCTGATATAGCAATCCTAGACTCAGCTCTAGTACGCCTACCCTCTAGAGCTGCGATCTGTGCCCTAAGCTTCTCTAACTCCCGCTCACACTGAGAAAGTGGGTCTCCATCTTTGCTAGAACCCTTTTAGCTCTTTTTCTTGTGGAATCAATTACAATGGAAATAAATGCCAGACCCTCCTATACCCAAGTTGGATTTTCACAGGGAAAAGGCTAATAAACAAGGATGGAAAATCCTTCTACACTTTGGGCTCCACATACCCAGGCGGGTGCACCTTTGACAAAATATTATTTTTAGTAGTTTTTAACAGTGGATTAAGGATTGGTAATCCTTCTTCTTTTTATGCCATTTAGGCCTAGGAAGGCTAACCTGTTGATTCACTCTTCAAGGAATCACTAAGATGAATTGTAATGAATACAATTAACTAGACATGTACTTGAAATAACAAAAATATAAAGATTGATTGAATTTGAATTAATGATAACAACCACTTGTCAGCATTTTGACCAGTGCCTAATCATGGGTGATAGAGTCAAAATAGAGCATACACATATTAAATATAATCAATAGAAATACAAATGAACCCCAGATAGAATGCCTTATAGACTATCCTATCATCCTCACACCCCTGTATCAAATCCCTGCATAAACCCTAACCCCGTGCAATTATCTGCAAGATTTAAAACTCTCCTTGAAAGCAACTTACAGACAAGAACATGGCTACTTTATAACCAGTATACTCAAAATTCCTTACAAATTGAACATACAAGAATTAATAGAAAATGCAAGAAGACATCATTGATATCAAAATGGAGATTCCATTGTATTTTATTGATGTAAAATTTGATATCATTACATTCAAAGACTCAAAAACCAATATTCAGACATAATTTAGTAATCTGCCTTGTAGTTTTATTTTACCATCCTTCTTACAATATTACAACTTGATACTTATAGATAGCCACAGCCATCTTGGAATCCTTTTGGAAAATAAGGAATCAACAAGCTATGGATGACTGGGCTAGTGGACAAAATAGAGTTTATAGATGAGACAAAATTTCAGGCGGATGGGGGTAACAAATCTTTGCTCTTAGCCATGTAATCTTTTGTCCTGTGACCGCCTGAATGCTTGAAGTTGCTCTGAGGTGGCTGGGTCCTTGTCATCTAGAAATTGTTCTCTTATTGGTGTAGAGGCCCCAATATTTAATTTGTTCAAACTTCTTGTACGCCTCTCTCTCCGGTTTCCCACAGCTTTCCAAGGGCAGGGGTTAGTAGCCAAGGTTCACAATTGAATGCAAATCTATTACACAATAACTACTAAACGAATGATCAAAACGTAAGCAATAAAATGTACAAACAACGAAAAGGAAGACAGATGAATGCAAACCCTTCGAAGCTTGAAGCTTCTATTGTTTCTCTCTACTCCTTCCGAAACGCTGTTCTTGATTCTCAGTATTGGCTGGGCAGCGTCTATGACTTGAGAAGCGTCAAGATGTTGATAGTTGCAAAGTGTGTGTGTGTGATCGCAGGATGGCCTGAATGCTGACAGAGTAATGGCGCTTGTAAACTTGAAATCCTGGATCCTTTAAATGGTTATGAAGGGTTTATTATAGAGGAATTGGTGATGAAATGAGTGGTTGAGATCAATCCCAGAGATGGGGAGATGAACGGTTGTGATCAAAAGGAACAGGAGAGATCCACAGTAAACTCCACCTCTTTATTTGGTTAAGAGGAGAT
>MU227551.1:1417338-1438727 GCA_018584345.1 Thuja plicata
TTAAATAATGGTAAATAATCATTTAAAGGTTAATTAATTAAATAAAATTAATTATTTAATTAATTTTGAGAATTGGATTAGATGATTTGGGAAATGAATTTAGAAGAAAATAGATGATTAATTAATGATTAAGAAACCATTAATTAATAGATGAAAATTAGTGTTTTTAATGTAAAGTCGCAAGCCTGTCCATTTTAGGGTGTCTACACTTCTCAACCTCTTTGGTGTTAGCTGTCCCCTTTATGTTTATTGTCTCATGCTACCGGGGTGACTATTTCATACTTGCTAACCCATGTGGTGAACACCTCATCACTCGGCCAACTAAAACTAAGGACTTCATATTTTTGATTGTTGAACTCTTCCCAGTCATTATTAGCTTTCTCAACTTCTGCCTCCCAAGATTCAAAAAATGCTTTGGCTTTGCTTAAGATATCAATAGTCAACACAAACCAGCCAGTATTTGCCAATGTAACAATACTTTTTGTCCTGCTGGTTAGTGCTTCATTCAATTGTCTCATCCATAAGGCTTCATTCTTTATGTTCCCATCTTCTTTGAACATATTAGGATACATATCATATCTATCCCTGGAAAACTCTTCTCTCAGAATTGTGACCCTTTTGATGATCATGTTCTTCTTGATGTCCAAATTAACCATCAGTTTGAGACATTTATGGGTGCTTGTCAGGATAATATCAATATTATTTTGTTCCTTTGAGAGAGAGTAAAAGGATTTCACATGGGCTGCCTTCCCTTTCCAATTATTCACTATCAAATCCCACTGCTTCTTTTCATCCTCATGTTTGTTGGTGATGCTTGCAATCTTCTTTCCCAGTAAATAGAGGTTAGAAAGGTTAACCTCACTAGCACACCTTTTGAGGTTGGAAAATATCTGATCTGAACATTTTTGCTTTACCAATTCCTCAACCTCTTTGTATGCTGGGGAATCTTCAAGATCCCTTTTACCCTCTTCTTCTAGCCTTGTTCTTTCACTGATCAACCTGTTCTTCTCAGCCTCTAATTATGCTCTTTTAGCATCAATGGCTTCTTGGGTAGTAGGACTTAAAGGTGCAGGGGATGGGGGATATGTTACAAATGGACTAGAGGAGGAGGGCTGATGAGGTTCCTGAGCAATTACCCCTTGGGGCACAAATTGGATCTTTTTTTTACCCTCCAGCTCTGCTATTCTATTATCTTTCATCAAAGATTTAACCTTTTCCTCATTATAAGATTTAAGTACAAATTCATATCTCTCAGTTAAGCTGACATAGGCCTCCTTTTCTCTCTCAGCTACCTTCGTGATTAAATTAGTTGTTTGAACCACAAGGTTTGCAGCTTCAATTCCTGAAGTGTCAGAAACCCTCTTTACAATTAGGCTGCCTGTATCTTCAACATCATCATCTTCCTTTATTCTCCTCTTGTCTTTTTTCTTGAATGACCAGATTGCCAGAGCTGCATGATCTTCACTAAACTGGGCACCAATTGATGTCCCAGCAGTGCTCATAGGTTTATCTTGCTTTCTTATAGCATCAAAGACCACTGCATCTGCTAGATCCCATTGTGGCAATATGAGAACTCCCTGGCTTTTAACCATTTGTCTTCTCTCTTCAGGGGTAATCTTATCAAAATTTGATATCATTTCCTTCTTAACTTCTTTCTCTACATCCTCCTTGGCAGAGTTGGGTTGAGCTTATAGCATCTTTTGGCACTTGTGATTGTATTCATCAATATGGCACCTCCATAGAAATTGAATGAAAGCCCTGGTTTTGATGAAATTGTCATCAGACAAGAATTCATCACTGGCCTATTTGGTTATAGGATCTAACTCCTTACCAACAAACTCTTCTACTATGAAGTCAGTTGTTGTATATCTAGGTGCCTCTTGCAGCTCTTGAGTGGTAACAACTACTTCACCAGCATTCCTCAATTGTACTAGTTGTTCAGCAATGGCTTGATCATCATACTGCATGGGGGATTGGGAAGGAGAGTATAATTCACTCTCTTGTTCTTTGGTTTCCACACTTTGCATTTTGGGAGAGGGCACCGCTTGAACATTGATATCTGGTGGTCTCTTTCCCTTATGTTGAAGAGGCTGGTCAGCTTTGGGAGCAATAGTAGTGTATCCTCTCCTTTTATATACTACATAATTCCCTAGTGGGACTATTCTGCTCTGTGGAAATCTATTTAGGAAAGAAAGAGCCCTTTCTGGATCATTTTCAACTACTCTCTACCTCTTCTCATTTAGGGTTTTCATAATTCCCTCAAAAAGATTCATTAGGGAATCAATTTTGTAAGACCATGGGAAAAAATCCTTTAAAGGATCATAAGTCTTGTCAAAATTTCATACAAAGTCCAAAGACTTCTTTCATGCCATCCATTTCTCCTTCCTGACTTCCTAAACACCAAGGTCAAAAATATTTCTAATGATATCCTCTCGATAATTGAATTGATGTTCTAACATCAAACATTTAGTCCTCTTCCTAAACATACCCATAATAAAATCTTCATTGTCTACACATCTGGACACTAAAGTGGCTAAATGATAGGGCTCAAAATACTTATCAAACTGTGTCCACCCACCTTTGGTTATGATGAAGTGATGGGCTCTGGTGAGGGTAGGAAAGATACTTCCCTTCATCTTTTCGGTCAAGAATTCTTCTTGTAGCCCACCCAACTGCCTTATAATTTTTGCTACTCCAATTTTGAGTGGGACTTTGTAGGGAAGCACATAAGGAGTTCCTCTGAAACCATAAACCCTAATTATTGTAGAAAAAGGGTACAAAATTAAATCTCCCCAATTGTGAGCAATGTTTAGCTTTGGGGCATATTCCATAGGACTTAAAAGCCTCATCATTTCATTATGGACCCTAGCATTCTGGTTGCTCAGCAGTGACTTGAGTCTAGTTGCAAATACCTTATCAAAATACACGTAGCTAGCACCCTTCCTATCCCATGACAAATCTACACTCCACATTTGAACAGGCAATTCTTTACCATCTTGGAATTTCTATAGTTCCATTTCTTCCTCAAAGAAGTTTGCACTGTTGAACAAGAACATATGCATCATGAGGGAATACCAACCCATTGGTATCTATATGTTGACATCTTGAATTTTTGATAGATCCTTATGCATCTCCTAAGCAATATAAGATGAAAAATCAAATACTACTGACAAGTGGGGATGCATAATTTGAACAACCATCAGCATTATATGGACAGGCATTGCCACATCTTCATCTATCCCCAAAACATTGCACAAAGCACTGTACATCTTTCTAGCCTTGCCATTAAAAAGATCCAACTTGAAGGGTTCTGGGGTCCTAGGCCCTACTACAACCAAGTTCCCTATTTTATTGATATACCCCTTCAATGCTTCATCCCTGTAATAGTCCTTCTGATTATGTTATACTTCTTTAATGTATTCAAAATCAATATCATCCATATGTTGAGAGGTATCAGTCAGCTTGAAGATCCTTCTAATTTCATTAGTTGATACAGTCAATAGTATATTTCCCTGAGTGTCCCTAATAACCCTAGCCACCTTATCATAAGTGTTTGCAATCAAGATGAACAAATTAGTGTCCATGAACACACTAGGTGCTATCAGTTTTCCCACATCTAATTTCCAAATATTATAGTCTGGGTTAGGGGCATTCCTCTGGCTATAGGCCATTCTGAATAGAATGAGGCCATCAAAATTGTTATTGGCATCTTTCACCCATCTACCAGAATCATATAACCCTTCTCCGATTTTGAAGCAGGGATGTGGTGGAACTACCCTTTTAATTTGTGTGGCGTCCCCTAAGGTCAGTGGTAATTGTTGCAACAAATCTTCCCTAACATTTCTCTTTTGGTAATCAACCTCTCCAGAAACTTCAACTCTAGAGACCATTCTGAGGTTTTTTCTCTTGATACTAGACTCAGATTCTGAAACAAAGCACTAAAACCTTTCTGAACTACAAATTCCACCATAATTTGAATGCTAGTGAATCAGTAAGCTTACCCATTCTGCATAGAAGTCACGTGAAGCCAAGTTTCTCTGTAATCCCATTTTTGCTCGAATGATTTTGATGAATCATTGTGACTACAAGTTGACTTAATCAATTCTACGACCTTAATCAAATCAATCTTTCAAATTAAATTCAACTGGAGTTGTCACATGTTTTGTAATTAATTCACAGGCTTCAATTTTGTGGCTTAACGTCTCTCTGCAACATATTTTACCAACTTTGAATTTGAGC
Source organism: Thuja plicata (assembly GCA_018584345.1). Taxonomy (NCBI): domain Eukaryota; kingdom Viridiplantae; phylum Streptophyta; class Pinopsida; order Cupressales; family Cupressaceae; genus Thuja; species Thuja plicata. The sequence goes on from MU227551.1 coordinate 1,421,578, forward strand.
TGTTGATTCTGGACATCATTCTCTGCATCTGACGGCTATCTTATTTTCCCAAAAACAACTGTCCACTAAGGACACGTGTTTCCACCACTTAATCACTTACTCGCTAGATGTCGAGCACTTTCCCTTTAAGCGATTAAGTGAGTTGTTGGATATGAAACAACTTAACTCTGGTTTAAGTTCTTGCCAGCTTTGAATGCCTGGGTCCACTAGCTGCCAGATGTCATCACCGCTTAATGGCTTTCCTGATAGATGTCGTGCATGTTTAGTATAAGCCATTAAGCCAACTGTTAGATCTTTATGAGATTTAACACCTTTTATACTTGTCTACGACTGGACCCACACTCTTTCCTGGATAGGTGTCACCTCCACTTAATCACTTGCCCGTTAGATACCATGCACTTTTCCTTTAAGCCATTAAGCAGGCCGTTTGATCTTTTCATACTTGCGCACTATTTAACTAAGAACCTTTATGACTTGTTCAGCCCCACCAAGGACACGCATCACCTTCGCTTAATCACTTAACCGATAGATGTCGTGCACCTTTTGATTAAGCCATTAAGCGAGCCGTCAGATTTAAAACAACTTGCCCACTGTTTAACTAAGAACTCTTACAACTATTCGGCCCCACCAAGGACACATGTCATCACTGCTTAATCACTTGCTTGATAGATGTCATGCACTTTCTGATTAAGCCATTAAGCCGACCGTTTGATCAAAGCTGACTTGCTCGACACATAAGGTGATGATGTAAAAGGGACTTTTCATGGCGTGACTTAAGAATTATTAAAGCAGTTAGGAATCACAATCTTTTTGTAAAAAGCAATCCATTTAACATGGACACATGACTTGAGGTGACTTAAGTGACCAAAAAAGTAACGTGAAAATAGAATCGGCCAAGATAATTAGGATTTTTAGTCATTTTCCACCATTTTCAACTAGGTTAAGGGTTTGAACAAAATTTGCAGAGGCATAAGGACAATTTTGATCTTCATTTCGAAGCCTTAGACACTACTAATGACAAGGGACCCTAGGAAAATTGCAAGGCACAATCTAAACAGGAAATAACACCATCAAACCCCTGCCAGAATCTTGTCCTAAAGGCCTATCCTGAGATCTATCCTGTGATCTATCAGGCTATTTCTATTGTCTCTGTTGATCTCCTGTAAGTAATGGACCTGGATCTATCTAGGGAGAAACAAATCTAAATAGGGTGCATCGACCCTCTCCACTACCACTGGAAACACCTGTGTGGCCACCCACAGCACCACCACCCCTATCATCTCCACCATTGTCCCCCTCATCTGGAGGAGGACGTCTCCCATCTCGCCCTCCATCTCTGCCACCATCTCTCCTCCATTCCTACCAGTGCCCCTGTCTCTCTGAGCTCTTCCTCTCCCTTTGGTGAGATGATCATCAAGATCATAATCTAGCAGCTCCTCTATACGAGGAATGACCTCCTCTAGCACTGTGAATTGAGGGAATGGATACTAGAGCATTTCTACTGTGTACCCATCTGAGAAACCTACATCTACAACATCCAAATGGAGATCCCAATCTACCCCAACCATGTCTCTGATCTCCTGGTGGGTGGTCTTGTATCTCAGTTGGGCACCCTATAATGGTGCCTCATCATGGATACGGATATATACAGTAATGTCCTATGTCTTGCCCTGCCATCGGTCGTACTATCTCAGAACTCGGGTATGCACAACCGCTCTACAATATATCTAGTCCTCCCAATGAGGTGCCTTCTCTAAAACAAAAATGGAACCTGTCAAGCATCTGAGGTCCACTCCTCACAATCTAAATATGGCCGCCAAATGACCTCCGTCATATCATCAAAAAGTCATCGCCAATACTCTACCTTGCCCAGATGGGGTTGCTGAATAAGACCTGCATACATATATACATAATCCTGCTTTGGTGCACGTTGTCTATCAACTATCTATTGTGTAATAGGGATATGCTCCCAAGCCCAGATCTAAAGAATCAAGATACCCACAGTCATGCTCTGGGTATAGTGGTACACAATCTCATGAAGCTCTTAATACATGTGGGTTAGGATACAACTACCCCATGCAAATCTTTGTCTGTGGATGACCATCTTCTCTAGAATGTCCACCTATCCGACTATGAACCCGTGTTGTCCTTTGTCTAGCATCAGGATGCCACCGATCAAGCCTGCTAAGTACATAGATAATTTATCATAATGATCAACCATATAGTCCCATGAAAGGTATCTCCGATCGATGGTGTCATTCTGGAAAAATAGTCAAGCTGCTCCAATCGCCATGACAGACGTCACCTCAAAGCGCACTTCATGACCAATAATAGGAACACGTAGTATGTGCCATATGTCCTCTAGAGTAACTATCATCTCCCTTTTTGGGAGATGGAAGGTGTTGTTCTCTGAGTGCCATCTCTCGGCAAGAGAAGTCAACAACCCCTGATTTACCCCTATATAAGGTAAACCAATCAACGATCGTAATTCACAATGGATCACTGTTGCCTACTCATCATCTGAGAGTAGTCCAGACAAGGCAAGCACATGACTTGGATATGTGCCTCTAAATGTGACTACCTCAAAATATGCCTATTTTAACACATAAAAGGATACATCATTGTTTTATCTACAACAAAGATGCAGACTCTTGATTAGCCAAGTAATTCAAAGTCTGCCATAGACAAATAGGTCAAAATGGATAAATTTCTAAGTCTAAAAATGAGATGCGATCCTGGAAGGATAGGGTGTGACCTCTTTTACTGGATGCAATCCTGGAAATATAGGATGTGATTGAAACCATAGGGTGCGATCTTGGAAATCCCAAATGCGACCTAAAAAATAGGGTACGATCCTACATGAATAGGGTACGACACAAAACCAAAATTCAACTAAAACTAATTTAAAAACAAACAAACTAGATGCGATCCCAGAAATCTTGGATACAATGCAGAAATCTAGAAAAACTAGATACAATCCTAGAAAAATAGGATGCGACGCGGGTTTGACAAGGTGCGATCTAGAATCCCGGATGCGACCCATAATTGCAAAGGCTCTCCAAGCTACAAAAATGCATAAAATTCAAATTTGCAAATTTTACTGGAAGTTTTGCGGGTACTTACCGGAGGTGCGTAATTGGTCAGGTGCTGATGTCGATGGCTGAGCTCAAAATGATGTTTCTACATGGGGACCACCATCTTCTCTATAGAGCTCTCAGAATTACTATGGATAAGAATGAAAATGAATAGTAAAATGGTAATTTTTGAGACATATATTGGTCTTTTGAGCTGTTTAGGGGTTCTGAAACCCCTCCTAGGAAATTGAAACTCCATTTTTGTTCTCTTTTTGATCAATCGGGAACCAAATCAAAGGTGCCTAAGGTGTTCTATACAGTACAGTAAAATTTTGTGATAGTCCCTGAAAATATAGAATTGCTTCGTTTATTCTGAAAATTTGTTCAAATTGCACAGTTCATCATAAATCTTGGTCCGACATTATTTAAACGGTCTCACCACTCACATTTTTGCTTAATCAACTTGGTATACCATGCGTTTATTCTTAAACACACTCTCTTTTTCACTTCTTCTACTCCATTCTTTCATTCCCCTACCCGATCACTGCAAGCGATACATTATTTCAAAAGAGGGATTTTATTCTTTTCCTTCAATTTTGTTCCCAAGGGGGCATGATCACAATATCATCAATCAAATTCTTGCTCAAAACAACATTAAAATGACTTCATTATCAAACAACTAGGGGCATGACAGTTTCCTTGACTAAGTCAGAACTATTGGATAGAAAGCTTTGATTCTCATAAGCTGGATATCTTGTGTTTCCTCATTTTAAAAGATTCTTATTGAAGCTCCTAGCAACGTCATACTGACTCTTGGATGACAACCAAGTTTAGAATCAGTATTATCAATCTTTGGATGACAACCAAGTTCAAAATTGGTATCTTTAAAATCTTTTATTAACCTTTGGATGACAACCAAATTCAAAGTCAATTCTATCAATTTAGTTCAATCAAGTGCAAGATTGATCTCATCAGGCATTTCATTCGATCATGAGTGAAATTCTCAATCTTTCTGAAGTCAAAATCAAAAACTTTCTTTGAATCAATGCGTTGCTCACACATCAATTCAAAGAGGGGCAAATATAACCACCTGGATTTGGTTTGTTCCAACGTTAGACCCTATTTTCCCTAAGTGTGATCATACCCCCAATTATGTTCAAATGACCCTGTTACTGCTTGACATAATTCTTTTGAAATCAATTTAATCTCCTAAGGTGATCAAATCACTAAATTAATTACTTTTAGCCAAAATCAAAATCAATCAAATACATGGCTAAAATGATTAATTTACTAGGAATTAATTAAGGTCCTAAATCAATTGCTCACTTGCAAATGAACCCATTCCCCTAGCGTAATTAATTTAATTAAATTGTCTATAGTCCTATTGATTATTAAAAAGAAATTAAATGTTTAAATAATTAATATTCCTATTTTTGAATGAATTAAATAATTTTTATTCACTTTATTGATATTCCTCTAAACCCCTAACCTAACCAACTTCAACCACTTTGACTCTGGGTTTGAACCTATCCCAACCCATTCACCCTTGCTAAATCTAATTCTAATCCTAATTCTATCCTAACCCACCTCCTAATGTTGTCGTATTCCATTAAGGAATGATTAAGGACTCCACCCACTTGAGAAAGTCAAGGAATCTCAAGATTCCTTTCCTCAAGTCCACCTTCCCAAGCTTTCCTTACACCCTTCCCATGCTTCTTTAAGGCTCTCATTAATACCACATTAATGGAAATTCCTTAAGCCCATATCTCCACCATGCCTCATTAATGCCCAAGGCATTAATACCTCTTACACACCATTAATGAGTTTTTCAGCTCCATTAATGCACCTTGTCCCCCATCTCTCTCCTCAATCTTCTATAAATAGAAGGTGTTTTTGAGCACAAATAAGCCCATAATTTTAGAATCAAATGCATTGTTATGTTGTTAGAATAAACATAGACTTATATCATATTTTAGATTTCATGTTTATGCATTGTTAGTTTCATGCTTTTTAGAGCTAGAATGCATGCCATTTAGATATCTTTCTTGTTTTAACTCAAATCTTTCATGCTAAGTCGTATATGTCACTAATAGTAGCATAATATGAGGGTTTTTATGTTACTTATCATACTCTTCTTATTTAGAAAGAAATAGGTCAATTTTAGTGTTTTATATGCTCTTCTAACCATGTTTTCCACTAATGCAATGATTTATTGAAGTGTTGTGTCACAGATAACAGGTGCACATTTTAACACACACAGGTGGACCTTCTTATTATAGTTCTACTTGAGTCTATTTTGGTAGACAATTAGGTGATCATAGGATTGTTGGTGCTTTTCATCTAGTAGATCAAGTTGTGTGAGTCGTGCTACTCGGTAATCTTCATCATCAACTAGGCTTCTCAGTGATTCTCAGAGGGATGGTAGTTTGACCTCAATTGGTAAGACTGCTTCAGCACCATAGATTAGGGAATATGGAGTGGTGCATGTAGGAGTATGGTAGGAAGTGTGATATGCTCAGAGGGTGAGATTGATCTAGAGATGCTAGTCATGAACAAGATTATTGACAACTTTCTTGAGGATTTTGAGGAGGGTTTTATTAGCTGCCTCAGCTTGGCCGTTACCTTGAGGGAAATATGGACTAGAGAAATGGTGATGGATATGGAGGCGAGCACATAGATCAATGATGTGTTTATTTTAAAATGGTGTTCCATGATCCATGAAGATAATGGAGGGTATGCAGAAGTGGCAGACAATGTGATAGAGGATGAATTTGGATATCTGGACACCTGTAGTGAGAGTGAGTGGAATTTCTTCAACCCACTTTGTAAAGCACTCTGTTGCTATGATTATGTATTTGTGGCCTTCAGAAGAGAGGGGAGTAATCTTACCTATGAGGTCAAAACCCCAACAAGAGAAAGGCCAAGGAGGCGTAATCAGTCTTAGGTCCTGTGCAGGAGCATGGATCAGATTAGCATGTTGTTGGCAAGGTAGACACTTCTTGATGAACTCACAGGCATCATGTTCCATTGTAGGCCAATAGTACCCTGTACATAGAAGTTTCTTTTCTAGGACCATGCCACTCATGTGAGAACCACAGATTCCAGCATGTACCTCTTGTAGAGCCTAGGTGGCTTCATTTTCATTTAGACACCTAGAGAGCACGTTGTGATAGCCTTGATGATAAAGGGTGTTGGCTACGAGGGTGTAGCAGGAAGCTCTACGAATAAATTTTTGACATTGGGTTGTAGTGAGATGAGGGGATATGATACCATTTTGTAGGTAAGCTTAGATATCATGGTACCATGGGGACTGGGGACCAACCAAGACACATACATGATTTGATTCATCATTCTCATAGGTGGGAGCATGAAGTTTCTCAACTAAGAACTCGTATTGCATAGACTCATGAGGAATCTCTAAAAGGGAGCCAATTGTGGCCATTGCATCAGAAGTCTTGTTCTGCAAGCGTGGTACTTGTGTTATCTGCAAGTGGAGGAAATTCTCTTTCATCTTGTCAACCATCTGCTTATATGGCATTAATTTGTTGTCCTTGGTTTGATGCTCATCTAGGACTTGTTTGATGATGAGTTGGGAATCACCAAAGACGTGTAAATCTATGATATTCCATTATATAGTGATGCGGAGCCCTGCAATTAGTGCCTCATATTCTGCAATGTTGTTCATGCAAGGGAATCCCAATTTGAATGACATAGGGATTTAGTCACCTTCAGGTGTGACAAAAAGTATTCCTACTCCTACACCATGAGTTGTGTAGGATCCATCAAAGTAGAGTTGCCAAGTAGGTTGCTCTTCTATCATGCATAAATGCTCATCTAGAAATTATGTGATCAAAGGATATGCATCTAGCTATGGCACTTCTGCTATTTGATCTATGATGACTTGTCCTTTAATGGCTTTTCTGTCTACATATTGAATATCAAACTCGCTTAGTAACATAACCCATTTTTCCATTCGTCCTATGAGAGTAGTCTTGGAGAGTAGGTACTTGAGAGGATCCACTTTTGAAATGAGCTTGGTTGTATGACTAAGCATATAGTGGAAAAAATTTTGAGTGGTGAAGACCACCGCCAGACATGCTTTTTCCATAGGTGAATAATTGAGCTCATAACCCACTAAGGTCCGACTGATGTAATAAATAGCTCTTTCTTTGCCTTCATCATCCAACTGAGAAAGGAATGCCCCTAGTGCTGTTGTAGTAGCAAAAATATATAGGATGAGTCATCGGCCAGGTACAAGTGGTACCAAGGTGGGTGGATTAGCCAAATATTCTTTGATCTTGGCAAAACTCTTCTGACACTGAGGATCCCATTTGAATTTGTTATCTTTTTGCAGGAGATGAGTGAATGGTTGGCACTTGTCTGCTAGTTGAGAGATAAAATGATGCACAGATTGTAGCTTTCCTTGGAGGTTGCACAGTTGTCAGAGTGTTTTTGGTGGAGGAATTTCTATGATAGCTTGTACCTTCTTTGGATCTATTCCAACATCTGGATACAATGAACCCAAGAAGTTTGCTTGACATGACCCCGAAGACACACTTCTTAGGGTTGAGCATTAGGCAGTAGTGTCCAATCCTATCAAAGACGCATTCCAAAATGTCTAGGTGATCTTCCCTTTTTACTGATTTTGCCAAGATATCATTGACATAGTCTTCAAGAATCTTGTGTATCATGTCATGAAAAATGGCAGTCATGGCCCTTTGAAAGGTTGCCCCAGCGTTCTTCAAGCCAAAATGCATCATGTTATAACAGAAGGTGCCCTAGGGGGTTGTGAATTTTGTCTTGTGCTAATCTTCTTCTGTGATACATATCTGATTATATGCGGAAAAGTCATCCATGAGTGACAACATCTCATGTCTTGTTGTGAGATCCACAATCATGTCTATGTTTGGCAATGGGAAATCATCCTTGGGACATGCCTTATTGAGATCTCAGAAGTTTATACATATCCTAATTGATTTATTAGTTTTAGACACTGGTGCTATGTTAGAAATCCAATTAGAGTAGTCAATGGGGAGGATGATCTTGGCTTGGAGTAACTTTTCTAGCTCTGCTTTGATAAGTAGTGCCACTTTAGGGTGCATCTTTCTGAGATTTTTTTTGACAGGCTTGATGTTTGGGTCCACTGCTGAATGGTGAACCACCAAATTGGGGTCTAATCCCGACATGTGGGAATAAGACCATGCAAACTTATTGATGGATTCCTTCAAGAGGGTGACAAGATCTCATTCTTCTTCTTCAGTCAAAGATGCTGCAATGTATGTGATGGCGGGATTCTCTTTGGTGCCCAGGTTAACAAGTTTTGTTTCTTCAATGAGAATCGATGACTACTCAGGCATGTAATCATGAATCAGAGGAAGAGGAGAATCTTCATCCTCTGGTGTCTCAGGGAGGTTTTCACCAGGGGATACACCCTTTGTTTTTACTATTTTATGATCAGATAGCACCCCAGAGGGGTTTTCGCTAGGGGATCAATTTTTCTCTTTTTTATTTTTGTTTTCTTCTTTATTTTTGTGGCTAAAGTTCTCCTCTTCCCCAAATTATGCCTTTGGGTCCAATTTGTAGACATATGTTGAGTCTTGCCCCCAGTCATTTCTTTGTTCAATTGCTCCCATAAAACTTAGGAGTGCTTCCTCACTTTGGAACTCGTCTACATGTATGAAAATTGGTTGGTCCCAGTCTATGAGTTTAGGGTGGCGGAGGGGAAGGTCAATGAAGAGAATGGAAAGTTGGTGCAGGACAGAATTGCCTAGGAAGGTTACATTGTCAAAGACATCATCATAGGCTCTCACAACTTTCTCTTCTAGGACCTCGATGTCAGCACTTTCACCCAGGGAAGGATAAGAGGCATAGATGTTCTCATTGGTGCCCCCATTCATGTCAGAGTCCAAACCAAGGCCTAGGTTCTTTTTTCATCGAGTAGGTAGAATAGGATCTTTCATTCCTCCCTCTTCATAACCAAGGCCACCTCCTTGGTAGTTCCATTTTTCTGTCACCAACTTGTGAGTTGCAGGGTACTTACCTTTGAAGTAATTGAGGCAACTTGTGTCCTTGGGTGGTGGATCCTTATAGAGCCATTGGTTGTTGTTTGATGTCATTTCCTGGCCATTCAAAGAACCCTTTGAGATAAAAGTGGTAGGACCGAACTGTATCACCTTGGTTGTCTTTGGTTTTGTCTTGCTTAGATTAGGTTGGCGGCATTGCGTGTGTGGATCAATTGGAAGTGCTCCAACTGTGAAAGCATCAAATAAACTGTACTCTCAACAACCTTTGTTGTTGATCTTGACCATGGACAGGGTGGAAGAGAGGATTGTTTCTGGGTCTGAATGGGTTCGAGATGAACTGGCGATAGAGGTGCCAATGTCGATCGCAGGACAATGATTGGAATGTGGGAAGGAAGTTTCCAAAGCATTGCAGTATGTGAAGGGCTTGGGATCTGCGCAGATGGTGATCTCAGTGTCGTTATATGGGAATTTGATGCATTGATGGTAGGTGGAGGGGATGGATTGCATAGAATGAATCCATGGGCGTCCAAGGAGGATGTTGAAGGGAAGTTCAAGATCAACAACATGACATAGTGTATCCTGGATAACAAGGCCCACTTGGATGGGTAATGATATGGTGCCTTCAGAAGTACGCTCCAGATTGTCATAGGCTTTGATTGTTATGACCTCATTTGTTATATCTGCTTCAGTATAGCCCAACTTTTTATGAATTTCAAAGTACATAGATTTAGGGCCAAACCATTATCTATCATGACCCATTTGATAGAAAAATATTTGACCATGACAGAAATACGGAGTGGGAGATTATGATTGAGTTCTTCTGAGGGTACATCTGTTGGTTTAAAGGAGACCCCACAAGATGCAGATAGGTGTCCAACAAGATTCTAGAATTCAGTGAGGTTGATGTCACTGGGAACATGGGATTCTTGTAGGGCTTTATTGAGGATCTCTTGATAGGTGGGTGAAGTGCGGAGGAGATCCAAGATGGAAATTTGGGTAGGATTATTCCCTAGGTGTTCCAAAATATTGTATTGGGTACCAGCAGATGGAATGGTACTCACACCTACAGCTGTTATTCGACCTTGACGAGTGGTGACTGCACATTGGTTATCGGCACCCTTGACATGAATGACATTAACAAATTACTAGACTTGGGATATGCAGCTGATGAGATTATCATAGTTGATATATGCATTTGTATAATCTTTTCTGTTGGCATTTTCTTCTTGCTTACCCTTCCCCTGATCGGAGGATTGAGTAAGATTTCCTGGGCCTTTACGTGAGGTGTGTTCAGGAAATGCATTTTGATAGATTTTAAGGCCTGTGTTTGGTGATGGTTGAGCAGGAGAGTCCACTTTGATCTCTTTGCGGTCGATGAGATCCTAGATGTAATGTTTTAGCATCATGCATTTGAGGGTGGTGTGTCCCTTAACACGGTGGTTTTCATAGTACTCATTGTCTTTATACCAGGCAGGCTTAGGTGTTGAGTCATCAAATGGCTATATTTTTGGATACATGACTTGGTTAGCTTGGACCATTCTATGGAAGATTATATCTATAGGTTCACCCAAAGGGGTAAACATGCGTTGTGGCACATTCAAAGCGCAAGGCCTTTGTTGTCTATGTGGGACTGATATGTCATTTGTTTGGTTCATAGGACCTTGGTAGTTGGGTTGATATGATGTCCCTGGAGGGGGCTAGATAGTCACACCTTGAGGGCATGTCTTTTTCTGGTATGTTGGTTGGTGATATGTGGGAGTGGGTTGTTGATACATGGGAGGAGGTTGATGGTATACTGGTGGTGCTTGCTAACAAGTTTGGGTAGGTGCATTGGCACTGGCTACCACAACCTAAATGTGTTTGGTGTTAGTGGCTCCGTCAATTACTGCGTTCTTATTCTTGTTCCAGTACCATGATCAATCATTGTTATGTTTGTAAGGTTGGGCTTCTTTGTAGTGTTTGATGGCACCATCTTCTATGATACCTCTCTCAAGATCCATGTCTTTGATTCGGATGTCTTGATAAGTTTGTATGCAATTCATGCGCATGTGATAGGCGAGCTTAGGATGGAGGTTGTTAATGAAGATTTTGATAAGATGTTTCTTGGGGGGTTCATAAGATAACCTTGTAGTGAGCCCTTTCTAGCGCTTAAGGTAATCGGCTAGGCTCTCTCCTCCCTTTTATTTGGAATTGCATAGGTCAAGGAGTGAGTTCATTTTCGACGTTATATGTGTATTGGGCCACAAACCTTTCAGATAGTTCAGCGAAAGTAGAGACTATGTCGTAAGGGATATTGTAGAACCATTCAATAGTGGTCCCTCCTAAGCTCTTGGGGAATAGTCTCATGAGGAAATTATCGCTATAGGCCACTTTTTGACATACCATGTAGAATTCCTTCACGTGACTCATAGGATCTCCCTTCCCCCGATATTTATCAAATTTGGGTGTCTCAAAATGCTTGGGGAAGGGTATGGCAGTGATAGATCGATTAAACGAATAAGGACATACCTCTTCAAACTTGAATGTTTTGGCCTTTGTCCCTACTTTTAACTCCTTGAGAGCATTCTTCATTTCCTCCCACTCATGGTTGATTTGTGGGGGAGGATTATTAACCGTGATTGCATGGGTTCCTTGAACCTGGTATGGATCAAATAGAAAATATGGGGGGTTTTGTGGGGGATACTATGGTGTTTGGTATGATGGTTTCTGGTCAGCGTATATAGGCTATTGTGGTGGAAGTTGCGGCTGAGGGGAATATTGTAGTGGAGGAGTTGGTAGCGCTTGATAAGGTTGTTGCAACTGCTGGAAGTATGCTTGTATTTGTTGTGGCGTTGGATAACTGAGCTGAACTTGTTGCACACTTGCATGAGGTGGAGGATAAGTGTTTTGTTGTGGAATGCCCTCAGTGGCTGTAGCAAGGTAACTGGTATTACTGGGAACAGTAGATTGTTGTGGCGGTGGAATGGTTTGTGATGCAACAAAGGATGGCATGGCTAGGTAGTTGGTAGAATGAGTTTGTTGTTGTTGCATGGGTTGGATGAAAGGATTAGCAAACTATTGTAGTGGTTGTGTCATGAAGGGATTTTCCCCCTACATTTGTGGTTGCGACTGTTGTGTAACTTGGAGGGTAGACTGCGCAGCTGCGAAAGGGTTGATTTTTTGTGGTTGTGCTTGGGATGTGAATGGGTTGGTAATTTACTGCTATGGTTGTTGTTGTTGGGATGGTTGCTAGATGATTTGTTGCTGCTGAATAGGTTGTTGCTGATGTTGTATAGGTTGTTGTTGTTGGATAGGTTGTTGTTTTAGATAGATTGGTTGTTGTTGTTGGATAGGTTGGATGGGAATTTGGGGTATGACGAAGGGATTGGTGGATGGTTGCATGGGAGGATTTGAATTGGTTTGCATTTTCAGAAAAATTGTTGACATACATTGTGATTGTGTTGCTTGTGGAGCAGGGAAAGTGGACCCTTGTAGAAATAAGGGTTGGTTATAGGCGCTAGTAGGTGGCATGCCTGTGGTAAAGAAAGGCAGAACAGGCATGGAGACTTGGGTGCTTTGATTCTGCGAATTGGTTGTTGCACTTTGAATGGGCTGAGTAGGGATGGGTGGAATGGTGGTTTGCTAAGTGCTAACCAGTGGTGGTGGGAATTGTGCTACGAACATTGGGAATGTTTGCGAAAGTGGAGAAGTTGTGGTCTGAGGAGGTGCTTGTGTAGCGATGGGGGTATTGTTTGTGTTGCTGATGTTGGATCAGGAAGTGGGGCTCCCGAGGTAGATGAAGGTGATTTGTACATGATGGAGGGTGGGATAGAAGGTTGAACTACTTGCATGATAAGAGTTCCCACTTGTAGAGCTCGCTAAAGTGTATCACAAACTTCATTTCTAGTGGGAGGCTAATGTTCCCCTAGAAGTGCCATAGGTCATGTTACAATTGTGGGTATAATCCAAGGTGGGAATTGAAGTCCTTGTTGTTGAATGTCTAAGAGTACCTAATTATTGTTACATCTACTCATGGAGTTCACCATATGGACATGTCCTAGATGATTGATAGATGTTTCTATGGTACACATAGTGGGAGTCTCATTACTATCTACCTAGAGGTGCTCAATTTGTGCATTGGGCTGAGGCACATAGGTAACCATGGCGTTAGTGTTGTCAGTCATAGGATTAGATGAACTAGTGAAAATATTAGGGTCCATGTTATTCCTCTTCTTAGTGGCTAGTGTGATAGGTGGCATGAAATGACTACCCTAAGGGGATATGAGATGCAAGATGTAATGCAAGGATGTGCTTAGGAAGCTAAGGATGATGATGCTAGGATTAGGATGCATCTAGGATGATGAATATGCTCCTACACATTAAGGATGACTTGATGTATGCAAGGATTAAGGGATTCTTTCCCTTGTGTAAGATCAGGTGGATGCGATTGTCTACCTAAGATAGACTTGTGGTCTTTGGCAGATGGGATTCTTTGTCAATGTGAACCAACCTTTTGATAAAGGTGATGAGGTTACAAAGGCAAAGGGGATTATCCTAAACAATGCTTAGTTTAAGGACATTCAAGGATGGGGTTTGATTAAGATATAGGCTCTAAGCAACTCAAAATGGGATGCAATACCAAGTGAAGGATGTGATTAGGGATGCTTTGGATGATGATTAAGATGATGCTAGACTGATTAGGATTGGATTTGGATTAATGCAGGATTATGTTGGGATGAGTGTGTGATGTGTTTCTAAAGATGACAACCTAAGGGAGGTCCTAAAATGTAAGCTAAGTGAGCTTAAGAAGAGGAGGGATGTTTGTTTGTTGTGTTGGACCAACTAGTCATATTGCTCAAATCTAACAAAAGCAACGTTTAGATGATATTTGCCCATGAAACGAGTAACCTTGTTGTTGTAGATCACTTTATTGAATTCTTCCTGTTTATGAATTTCTTCTAGGATGGAATCAATGATGTGTTGGTACTTGTTAGCTTGTCGGGTTGTATTCTTCTGTTCTCTTTGCACGGGTGGTAAAAGATTTTTTACCTTCTTATGCTTCTTGGAATTGGTCATGTCCTATAAACAGATTTGACTTGGGATGAGCAATTGGAAGTTTTTGCAAAAGGTCAAATTTTGAAGATTGGAGCTCACGATAATCTGCAAAAGGACGTTGTTTTGAATGATTTGGCAAAAGTTTGATCTCGTTTTAATTTTTAGTAGATTTTGTTCCATGGCAAGAACCAATTTCAACATAGTCAAATTAGAAAATAACAAGCATGTGTCTGAAAACAATCTGACAAGGGACAAAACAACCTTGAAGGACACAAACAAGTGACAAATTGATATGTTGGGTATTCCATTCATGTTTTGGATTTTCCAATGTTGTTCAAACACTTCAAGAATGTATCTACCTAAGGAATTGGCTTTGGATGAAATATTATAGACCCATTTCTTGGTAGTCCTTCAGCTCACACAGCAGTGTCACCCCCGAAAGGGTGCCTGTGTTTTTTCCTTTTTCCTGGTATTGTTGTCGTGCTACGAAGATCTCTTTCACAACATAATACCTTGGGACACATATGATGGGGTCTTGGGGGAGACTCTTCCCTCCCCTCGCACTATAATAAATCACCGTTGGGAGGTGAATCGGGTAGCTTCTATGCTTAGAGTGTTTAGTAAGGTTCTCCGTTCGATTGTATCCTCTATGTCCACGCAAGAACGATTCAGGTGTATATCCCCATAGAGTATCTTGACAAAAGTGGTCACATAAACATGATTAAGACCGCGAGGCCACACTTAAGTTAGATGAGAGCTGATTATAAGCTCAAATGTCAATCGACTCTCGATGCTTTAACCCCAAAGAGAAAATTTTATTAACGTGAGTTATAGTGGTGTGTCTTACACCTCGTTCTCATGTGGGTCATTCCCAAGAGATTTTTTCCTTGACTGACAGGCCCAACTAAAGGATTAATTTGAAAAACATGGATTGGCGATGAGAGGGGTCTAGATTTCTAATTTTCCCTCAAGGGGAAAAGAGCATACTCTCCTACCCAATGTCATTTTCTCCTAGACCCACAAGACAAGTTTGTTCTTTCCTGAAGATTTATTTGTTTAACACAAAGCAAGTGCTTCTAGGTTTTTGATCTTCCCAAAAGGGAAGAGAGCATAATCCCCTAACACTTTCTTCAGATTAGACAACTAAATCTCCCTATTTAAGCTAGGTGCCTAAGAAAAATTAAAGCAAACATGATCGTTTGGTCAATTTTGGAGTAAGGCAACCTGCAAGACAAACGTGAGTAGTCTTTTGAACTTGTGTCTTTGGTTAGTGGTCCTGCAAAACAACTGGTTAGTAGTTTCAATTTTAGCCTTTGACAAGCGTTTGAAAACACAAAAACCACTTAAACAGTTGTTAGCAAATAATAAAAAAGTTTGACAGAGCTCAGACAGCAACGCAGGGCACAGATGTTGGTTCTGTGTTTCAACTCAAAAATGATAGAAGCAGCAAAGGAAACCAAAAAACATAGAGAACCAGGAAAAATGATATACCAACGCAGATGCCAATTTGTGAATCACAGACGTCAGTTAAGTGCAAAAGCTAGTTTGTGAATCGCAGACACTGGTTTATGAACCAGTATTTTTGTAGATGCCATTGTACCTGCAAGTTCACAAAAACCCAGCAAAGACAGCAAACAAAGTTACTTTTCCTTCTTTCTTAATCTTCAATTTGATCAAACTTAGCTATTTGAGATTATCCAAACGATTAAAAGCAAGTGTTCTTTAATATTTTATCAAGATTTGTTCCCTTAGTAAAATTTTTGTATTATAATTGCTTGTTAGATTGATCTCTGCTAAAAAATAGAAAGCTTGAATACTGAAAAGCAGTGGGAAAGACAAAAATCTTGATAAATAACAACTTATGTTCAGAAAAAGCTCAAATTAACAATGCCAGGTGGAGACACCAATTCAGGTCTTAGACGTTGGTTTAGTGCAGACGTTGAACGATAGTGTAGAGAGAAATGACATTTGCACAGATGCCTCTGCATAAAATGCAGACGCCGATCCTCGTGTTTGGCAAAATTTGAAGAAATAGACAAGAATTTAAAATGTTTTTAGGGACATGGGTCCCATCGGGCGTGCCAGAATGTGTATGAGGAATTCTTAATGGTTTAAAACATATTGGCAGAAAGCTCAAACATGCAATATTAGTGGGTTATCACATATAATCAATTCAAAATCATATGGAAGAGCAAGCAGGCAACAAAGAACACCAAATAACATCAGATAGAGCTAAAACAAGTTGCACCCATGAGGCTTGTTTGATTTTCTCTTTTGGATGGGATGTGGGTGTGCTCTCTCAAACACACAAATGCAATGGATCCCCAAGTGGAATGATTAAAATCGATGAAAGATTGGATGAAGGGAGAAGGATTCAAGAACTAGTATGGAGTAACTAGTCTCAAACTTCTCCAAATGATTAAACTACTATGATTGATTTTAGCCAAAAGAACCTAGCATGTGATTTCTAAGTGATTTTAGCATAACAATATGAAACTAGCAATGAAAATCTAAAGTAATTCTAGCATAATAACACTACACAATGAGAGATGAAAAATAAAGAGGAGAAGACCTCTATTTATAGAATTTTGGGAGAGAAGAGGAGGGCTTGAATGATGTGTCATCTATGTGGCATCCACATAAGATCCACATAAGGGACACATAGGCTTGGAAGAGATGGATAATTTTGAGTCAAACTTGGCATTAAATGTTGAGTGGCTCAAGATTTCCAAGTGGGAGACAAAATTGTAAGAGGAATTTAAGAGGGATGGGTGCCCATTTTGGAGAGGATTTCCCCATGTGGGTGAGCATTCCATTAGCCTTAAAAAGGTTAGGAATCACCCTTTAAGTATGATCATAGGACAGTTAGGTAGGGAAACATGTTTAGGAAGCGAGGTGATGGGAGTAGAGTAGGAATAGGGTAGGCTTAGGGTAGGTCTCTAGGTTGGATTAATAGGTTCCTAGCCAGGGTTTAGATTATAATTCAAATTAGATTTGAATAAATCATAGTTTAGAAGAA
>MU227551.1:1438777-1459778 GCA_018584345.1 Thuja plicata
CATTGGAATAGTATTTGATCATTGATAAATACCAACTATGAAACTATTTAATTGATTGAATTAAATAGTTAGAGGAATAAGAGGGAATTTAATATTAATAATAATATTAATATTTTTGGACATCTACACTTACTATCACATTTATTCATTTCTATTTCTACTTATAGTCGACATATATACTTTAGTCTCTTTGTAACAGTATTGCGAATAGGAGATATTCTGAGATAAAGAGATACATTCATACAATGAAGTCTTGCTCCATTTTCATAACCATTCCATTCCATAGACCACTTACAATGCAAAAAATATTATATTTATTAAAATATATATCAATATGTATGCAATAATATTTAATAAACAATGTATAATTTTGATTCTCATACATATGTAAGAATTGCATTCTTATGAGGTTTCCTCATCATACTTTTCATCACAATCAATAATTATTCCAACCTCATATTCTAGAACAAAGTAGTCAAACTAGTTTGGTTCAGGCGGGTACCTAATATGCATGAAATGCAATAAGAAATCTAAATTTCTTCTTATTGTGGGAGTTTCTTCAATATATCTCTCCCAGTCTTCAACAACTAGAATGGGAAAAGTTGGAATCCTTCTGTTATTCATCATGAGATGTCAGTAATACCTTAGTTAGGGTATCATCATGTCTTCCCTGACACTAGCTAACACTTTATTTAGATCCTTTAAATACTTCTTTTGAAGACACTTCTACACAATCTTCCTATAGATTGTATATTAGGATCAACTTGTAATGCTGAACCAATAAGCATTACAGGAATATCAGAGTTAACTTGATACTTGTTATCACTTTCTATAAACTCACCCCTGAGGATTATATATACTGCTCTTACTATTATATCAAGGGTCATCATCATCATTTTCTTGATCCTTTTCATTGTTATTCTTCCCTCAAAGGCTACATGTGGTTTCATACATCTAAGCTTAATTGGGGTAGCCATATCTCCAGCTCTTGACAATCGATTGTTTAACTACTTTTCTGATATTCTAAGAGACATACAATATATTTATACATCCATTCTTCACCCTGCCTTTTGAGTTTCCAAGACACAAAACCGACCTTTCAGTATTTAACACACTTTTCTACTAACACTTGTAATTTTTTTCTTCATAGTTTGATTCCTAAACCGCGCCTTCTCTTAATCTTATATATGTCATTTCTTAATTTCCCAATCCTAATCAAAGTTTACAATAACTATAATAATGACAATGTGATTAATTTATATCTTCTCATATTGCAGCCTAAAATTGAACGTAATGTTTCACGGATGGAATCTACCTATATTTAATTCCCTAGAACTTCAGAAAGGTTAATAATATTAGTTTATAATACCTTATCCTATTATCATTTTAATTTTATCAACCCCTAGATTAGCTAATTTATCTGCCTCTTGATTTCCCTCTTTGTAAATATGATTAATGGCATAATGATCTATATATGTTAAAATACCCATGGCCTATCTTACATATCCATTAAGTTTCCAACTAGGTGTTTCCCCTTTTCTGATTGCATTAATAATTAATGTAGAATCACCCTCAATTTCTAATTTCTTAACACCTTTACTTTTACTTAGTTTTAAACCTTCAATTAAGGCAAGAAATTCTGCCTCATTGTTAGTTTTGATACCTATTGGTTAAGCTATACTGGCTATTAAGTCCCCTTTACTATCATGGACACATGCTCCTATTCTTGCCACTCCACGATTTCCTCTCGAAGCCCCATCAAAATTAATCTTACACCATCCATGTTCCGAAGGTTTCCATTTACATTCTAGTCTCAATTTGTCAACATCTTTTTAAGTGTCTATGTATATTGGTGGTACTTTTAATCCTGACCAGATATTTCTCATTCTGTCATCTCGAGTAGAAAAATTCCTTGGCTTCTTAATGAAAAAATTCCTACTATTCACTACTTCTATGATAGAAAGTTCTTCTAATTTATTTTAAAATTGACTAATTTGTATTTACTCCTCCTTAAAAATCCTTTGATTCCTTTCTTTCCATACTTTCCAAAGAATAATTGAGGGGGCTAAAATCTAGAAACTACTATAAAGATCATCATTTCCAGGTCTAGGCCACCCTTTCAAAAATTCAACTAGTCTAACTGGGTAAGAAGAATGTCAATTTAGTCTTTTTGTCAGCTAACTCCAACACTTCATTGTAAAATTACAATTTAGAAGAAGGTGATCAATACTTTCTTCCTCTTGCTTACATAACACACATCTGGATGGGCCATTATATCCTCTCTTACAGAATTAAAATATGAAAAATGGTTGCCTCGATGAAAACCTGGTAAAAAGGCATATTAGCACACAAACATAGAAATCAAGAGAAAAATCCCATCCACAAGTGAAAACCTGGCAAACAAGCGCTTTGGGAAAGTACCATGGTGAAAACCTGGCAAACAGGCGCCACGCATAGTAAGTTGTTGCTCCAATGTCTATCATGATTCCACCTGGTAATATGATGTCCTTTCCTGATCACATCTTTCACTTTGCATCGACCCTAGTGCCCCTTTATAGCCTATAACTGGTTTATTTTCCTTTGTCTTACCCTTGGTATACTTAGTCTATCTATCTCTTTGGCCTCTGTACATAGTCTCTCTTTTGTCTGGGGGCAGATTCCTGGCACTGTGCGTCTTTGAATTTGAATTCGAACTGGGGGCAAGACCTTGAACGTGGTTTATCCATGTGATTCCTCGACTATCAGATTGGAGATAACAACTTGTAAATATCTTAATGACCTGAAAAAATTATAAAAATCCAAATAAGAAGCTCAAAATACCAAAAAAATCAAATAATGTCTTGACAATCTCTAAAAATCAAATAATATCCTGAAAAAAAAATTCCAAAAAATAAATCCAATAATGTCCTAAAAAAAATCTTTAAAAATCAAATACGATCCTGAAAAAAAAGATCCTAAAAATCAAATATGATGATGCTGAAAAAATCCTAAAAATCCTAAAAAGTCTTGAAAAAAGATCACAAAAAAATTCAAATATCTCAAAAATCCTAAAAAATTGCAAAAATCTCTTCAAAAATATGCAATAAATTTGTACATACTTGTCTTCTTTTTGTGAAATGATCATCATGTTTGCAGACATCAGTGGTAGATTCACTAATTTTGTGCTTAATGAAATCATGCTCTCACAAACACAATCTGACTAATTATGACTCAACATTCAATCTAACCAGTCTTTTTTTGCCTTATTTTCTACATGTTTGATGATCTCATGAAATTCTGGGGATGTATGCTATATGCTTCAGGACGGAGAAGTTCATCCTCTGTCTGCATCATGTTTGTTTACGCAACAGGATGACTTCTCACTTTGGCTTTTGTGCCATGATGCGCATCATCCAGTTTTGGAATATCAAAATAAGATCTTATGACATAATTGCACTTTTGAAAGCCAAAATCTTTCTATCTTACCAACATTTCTTCGTCTAATTTCCACGTTTTGCTAACACTTCTTCAGTCAGTCCTCGTAGTCATCTTGGTCTAGTACTCTAGTATATCAAAAACATGTACATCCTGCATACATACATTCATAAAAAGGAAAAATGCCAAAAACATGTGCATTTTGCATTCATTCATAAAAAAGCAAAAAACTCCAAAAATACATTTGCATTTTGCATTCATACATTTCAAATAGAAAAAAAGACAAAAATAATGCTTGCATTCATAACATATATGGCGTAACAAAAGACATACATTGCAATATCTAAACATCATCATATAACAGGAAAGTAAAAGCATGTACATAAGTATCCATCATGTGCATCATAGAGTAGTTGCATATCATATATCTATCTCAAAAAGTATCAGAGTACAAAAATCAAGGTGTCTATATACACTGAGGCCCGAAGGCTCATAATCTATAACATGTCTATCAAAAAATGTCCCTCTGCTAGAGAGAACCTCCTATCAACCCCTGCTCTCTCGGTCCTCTTGATCCCTGTCATGTCTGGAAGATGAGGCCCATCCTACCTGGTGCCCTGTCTGCCCTGATCTAGGTGGCCCCCTCAGTCCTAGCACTCCCCTGTTGTCCTGTGTTCTCTGGGAGTGCGATATGCTAGAAGACACTCTGTAACTCGATACCCACTGATCCCATGGCACATCTCTCTCATGTATATCCCACTAGTACCTCTTCTCCTCTTGGGAATCTTTGAGAATCCCTGCAATCTCCTAGAATCCCTGCAATCTCATGCACACCTACATCTCTGATGGTACTGATAAACTATCGTGACTCCTCCACAGCTCTTTGTGCCCTAGAAATAGTTGTATCTCGAGAGGTGAGAAACATATCCCTCTCTACTGTCAATCTATCCACCTGTGCTACAAGTGATCCTTGCTCTACAGCCCATGCAGCTATATCTATGTCTCTCTCAAGTGCCAGTCGGTCTATCTGGCTCGTATGCTCTGCAATGCACTATCTTTGATCCTCAAACTGGTCATCAGGCACATGTATGTCATCCTCATATAGAGGATCATCCCTATCCTCATCCATCTATACCGAAATATCACCAAGATCCCTATTAGCATCATCCCCATCCTCATCACTCTCCTCATCCTCCTCATCATCCTCCTCATCCTCCTCCTCCGTGCTCTCATCCCTGGCCATTTTCACTCTCGGTACTAACACCTCCAGATCTGTCAAAGGAGTAGGCCTATTCTCAGTGAACCATCTGTTGTACTCATTTGTAGTCCCCACATGTGCAACATCTGCACCTACTCCCACTCTCTAGACCGTAACTTCTCAAACTTTGCATATGCCACCTGAGGCCAGAGCACTGCACCCCATGCCCTGAGCTCAGCCCTCAATCGAGCAAACAATGTTGCACCTATAGGTACTCCCTATCTCTCTCCAAACTACCTGTGTACTCTCTCTGGCAGTTAAACCTTGATGACCATGTGACCCATGATAGTCCTCCCAATGAGGTACCTCTTGCGTCGGTATTAGGGTAGGTGATCTTTGTCATCATCCCATCCGGGGCAATCTCTATATGGTTGCCATGTGAAATCTCTAAGTAGGTCTATCTCATGCCTGAAATACAATGTGTATCCTAGCAGCGCTTGTGCAAGCGCTCCTTGATAACAGTACACGTATGACATCTCTGGTTGTACGATCATCTAAGAAATGGGCTGGAAGATAGCTATATGCTCATATGCCCACACCTATAGTAGTGTGATCCCACAACTGATAGATAATCCTCCCATATATGCTAACTGATGGATCTGGTACTATATCATCGCCAACATACATGGACCCCATGCGAACATTGTACCATCCATGATCATGCACTCTAGAACTCTCCCCCAGCTAATAGGGAAGCCATGGCCTCATCTGTCAAGCACTAGTAGACATGAAATCACCCCACATATCACTACAATCAGCCTATCATGTTGTCTCGCAACTGTCTCCCACCGGATCTCATAGTCCCAGATCTCAAGGTCATCATCATCGCTATCGAACAATCTATGGAGTGTTGATCTCCCTGATGCAGGGTCATACTCTGCTAAGTCACCATGGAAAGGAACCTTGAGGATGCACCACACATCCTCCAAGGTCACTGTCGCCTCACTTGTCGATAGGTGGAACAAGCTCGTCTCTGAATGCCACTGCTTTGCAAGCACTGTTATCAAACCTCAATTTTCCCTAATCTCTAGCATGTAAGTGATATAGTACAGTCCTAGCAAGGCTAGGATCTACCTCTCATGACTGCTCAGTTGGTGTCAGATGTCTAGACACATCGGCTTTCTCTCCCATGTCTATGGAATCGTGAGCTCCTCCTGCGATCACCGTGCAACTTTGGTCAACTTTTTGTACTTTTTGTTACTTGTTGACCAACCTAGGACCTATTTTGACCAACTTTGACCTAATTTTGACCTTGTCCTAGGGTCATGACCTATTTAGGAAAGTTTGGGATGGTTTAGGACCCCCCAGACTCTATTTGCAAACCTCTTTACCAACTATGTACTTTGGCTTACCAACTGCACAAATTGGCTTACCACCTGCATAGGTAGCGCAGGTGGTCATCCCACCTGCACTTGCTACATAGGTGGGCATGTGACGTGTGTAGGTGGTCATGTGAGTTGCATAGGTGGCATGTGTGGACCCCCTGCAGACCCTGTTTGACCATTCTTTGACCCCTAAACTGTCTAAAAATGCGTGCAAACCTAGAAATCACTAAGGGGCTCAAATGTACTCACCTCAGGTCCCATGTCAGCTAGCCGTCGGTAGTTGCACACTCATTCTCCGCACTGATTCTCTACTGGCATTCGATCCATCCTCCTTGCTCCAGAGCTGATTTCTTCCAAATGAGAGAGTAAAAATGACCTCCAAATCCCTCTCCAAGCCCTTTTATAGCCTCTTGGTTGCCTAGATGGACGTGCAACCCTTGCCTTTTGTATTAGTCGCGATGCTTTTTGCACTTTGCACCTCATATCTTTTACATTTGGGCTTTGATTTTTGATCTGTTCATTGATGTGGATCCATCTCGTCATTGTCAACAAATCGACCTATCATTTGCATTTTCTGGTCGATTTCTCGAGGGGGTACCTATGTATCCCGCTATCACTAGGGCATATTTTAATGTGATTTTCTTCAAGATTCATTGACACAACGCTCATAATCGCATTGTATCAAAGAGGGGCAAAATGTAGACACCTAAAAATGGTTCGAACCTGCTACTCTACATGTTTTCACATTTTTAGCATTACAATTGAAATGTTGTTTTGCGACCTAATTATTCCTCTATGTTGCGCATATTATCTTTATTATATGACAACATTGTGTCTTTCGTCGATGATTGAATATTGCAAAATTGTTCAATTATTTACTAATATTTCTACTCTCTTTATCAAATCGATCACTTTCCCAATCGATTTTGATCAACCCTAAACTGATCCTATTTGATCCCAAACTGATCCTATTTGATCCTAAACTGATCCTTTTCAATCCTAAACCGATCCTATTCGATCCAAAACCATTCTAAATCATCCTAAATCAAGTCAAACCTATTCTATTCCATTCCTAATCATTTTCAGAATTGTTTGGATTCATTCCAACCATTGTGGGGCATTGTCCAAGATCATCAATGCCTAATTAACTTGATTCTCAAATCGATCAAACCCTCTTCCAAATTTGAT
This sequence comes from Thuja plicata, assembly GCA_018584345.1. NCBI lineage: Eukaryota > Viridiplantae > Streptophyta > Pinopsida > Cupressales > Cupressaceae > Thuja > Thuja plicata. The sequence goes on from MU227551.1 coordinate 1,445,963, forward strand.
CAATCTTGTCATCATTCTAGGATAATTGTCAAATTTCATCGATGTTATCATTATCAATCCATCATTATCAATCCAATAGTGTTGACAAAGATCATCAATACTATTTCTGATCGTTATTGTCTCGGGAACATTGTCCAAGTTAATCGATGTTTCTCCATTTCTATTTCAATCCTATGGTGTCATCAAAGTTCATTGGTGCTATTCAATCATTTCCAAACATCATTATTCAGGCACATTGTCAAAGCTCATCAATGCCTTGTGATTTCCTAAACTATTCCAGAATCCTCAGAATTGATCCTAATCCTTATCAGTGTCATTAAAATCATTTAAATCCAACATTAATACCTCCAATTTGATCGATAATCCACTAATCTATCCTCTTGGGATGAATAACCTATAGTTTATCCCTATGTCCTAATTGAATAAATAAATTGACTTTATTTATTCCCTTTTTCCTAAGTCTTCACAATTAATTAATTGCCTAATTCTAAATTTATGGGATTTTGTAATTTCATAAATACTAATTTAGATTTGTGAGGAATATTGATTTATTATTTGAATTAATATCCTCCTAACTCACCTAATTTTCATATCCATTAATTGAGGATTCACATCCCTATTAAGGCGCTTCTTCAAAATCTTCAATATCTCCTTCATTCATTCTCCCCCATATCATGCTTCCAAATATCCTACCCACCTTTCCCTTCATTATGCATTGATTCTATGCAATCTTCACCTAATTGCCTCTCGTTTTCTATAAATTCAGATGCGTTCTTCTCATTCAAGGTTAGAACCACTATCTCCTAGTATTCTCACTTTTCAACTTGTGCTTTCAAGTTCTTTGTGCAATTTCTTTATTGTCAAAGAGAAACATAATCCACCTTTATGGAGAAAAAAGGAGGACATGGGAGCTTCATTTGAAGGGAGTTTTAAGTGTTTTCATGCTTTATGTTATACTCTCATTTCAAATGGTTTTCATGATAGATTAGATAGGTTTGCATATCTTTAGGGTTTTGTGGTTTCCTTGATATGCTATTCATGCCTTTTTTTGGTCTTACAATATCTTTTTTCAATATTCTCCCATGCAAGGCTGACCAAGTGAACATGCCAGCCTTAGGTAAGAACAATTTATTCTAGCATGGATCTATGGGAAAATAAGTAGTTTCATAACCTTTCCTATTATTCAACCATCTATACCCATCTTTAGAATTATATTCCCTTATTTTTACTGGAACCCAGATCACCTTATCCTTATCATTACTAGGGTTTATAGGTCTTTTTTTAATTAAGAATTTTCATCGGCTTATTTATGAAATCATTATAAATTTATTCTTTCTTATTAATATTCTATTCCCATCCTAACATCGGATTATCAAAAGGAAATTTGATGTAATCTTTAGCATATAACCCCATATAAATTTTTAATCTATCAATAGTTTCTTTATCACTAATTACTTTAGTAATGGGATGGTAACCTTCCCATTAATCATCCTAGAATAAGGCTTCCTTACCATTTCCAATATTCCAAGTAACATTCTCCCTAATAAAGTTTCAACAATTTCTCATAAAATTCCAAATCCTAGAGCCTTTAGGAGGATTTTCATGTCTTAGTATACTTAGAGGATCATAACCATCTAAATATTTATGTTTAATAATTTTTACCCATTTTAGTTCTGGAAACCTTATAATTTTCCAGATTAATTTAGTCCCTAGAGAAATATTCTTATCTTTAATATATTTTATGTGTACTCCTTCATCTTCCTTTGCCTTACATATAGTATCACGGGCTATTAATGCAGTTCTTTTTTTGTCATTAACTCCTTTCCAAAAGAAGGATCTAAAGTTTTGAATAATTTTTTGTCTTATACTAACAAGAAACTATTGACATGACATCTGATAAATCATTATTGCAAATATAACAAATTTTATCATAGTTGATCTTCTTGCTGATGTTAACCATTTACCTTTCCATGAATCTTCTTTTTATCTACTTTTTGAATAATACTATCCCAAAGGTTAGAGTCCTCAAACCCTTTGTCTAACGGCAAACCTAAGTATTTATTGTGTAACCTACCCTTTTTAAAATCTATCCTTAGGATCTCATTTTTAGTACAGACCTGGGTGTTGAAGAAAAAATCTCTAATTTGTTTTTGTTAATAATTTGGCCAGAAGCAATAGAATACTTATCTAAAACAAATTTTAAATTTTCTACTTCTACTTTATCAGCATGTCCATATAACATAGAGTCATCAACAAATTTTTCGTTAGTAGTTGATTCAAGTTGGCTGGTTATTTTAATACCTTTAAGGTCACCTCTAATTCTAGCATTTTTTAAGGATCTACCTAATGCTTCAGCCATAATAATAAAAAGGAATGGAGAAATAGGATATCCCTGCCTAATTCCTTGTAAAATTTCAAAGAAACCTTTAGGATTATCATTAACTCAGATAGATATTCTGGGCGTTGAAATACATTCATACATTAGGTTAATCCATTGTTTAGAAAAACCAAACGATCCCAAACATTTACATAAGAATCTCCAATCAACCAAATCATATTCTTTTTTAATATCCAAGTTTAACAACATACTGGATTCTTTATTATTTTGGACAATATGAATTGCTTCCTGAGCAATAATTACTCCATTTAGGATAGATCTATTGGCTACAAAACAAGTTTTCTCATCGACAATAATGATAGGCAGAATATTTTTCAATCTATTGACAAGGGGTTTAGTGAAAAGCTTGAAAAGATTATTACACAGGGCAATGGGTCTAAATTCCTCCATACTCCTAGTTTCGACTTTCTTTGGTATGATCTAGTGAACAAGGTATTATTAATTTATTGAAGTAATCTACCAGATTTTCTAAATCCTTCCAAAACCTTAGTTACCACATCACCAATAAAAGACCAACATTTTTTATAGAAAAAGTAGGGAAAACATCTAGTCCTAGAGCTTTATCAGGATGAAGTTGGTTAAGGGCTATCTCAACTTCATCCTTAGTGATCTTAGCCATCAATCGTTGGTTATGATCTTTATTAATAAGATTATGATCTTTATTAATAAGATTTGGAATATTTAAGCATATATCTTCTTGTGTATACATATTAGACCCTTCCTTGTTTTTAAATAAATTTTCAAAAAATAAACAGCTTCATTAACTATTTGTTTTGGATCTTCTAACTCCTTTCCTATTGAATTATTAATCCTGCTAATCTTATTAACTTGCCTCTGATTTTTAGTACTATTGTGAAAAAAATTATATTTTTGTCACCTTCATCTAGCCAGGTTTCTCTTGATTTTTGCTTCCAAAAAACCTCTTCTTTCGCTAAAATGTTTTCATATTTTTGCAACAATTCTTTTTCTTTTAGGAAGCAATTTAAGTCCATACCATTTTTAATAACTACCTCGTTAAGATCTTTTAACTCTAATTCAGTATTCAGTTTAGCCTCATCAATATTCCCAAAAGAAACCTTGTTCCATTCTTTTAGTTTCATTTTTATGTATTTAAGCTTACACATAAATACATATGCCCTAGATCGTTTAAAGCTTGATTCAATCCACCATTGTTTAATCATATCTAGGATGTTATCATCTAAGAACCACACTTTTTCAAATTGAAATGGGTTTTTATTTGGTTTTACATTTTCAGAGATCACCAAAGCTACTAGGAAGTGATCAGATCCTAAAAATGGGAGGATAAAAGATTCAAGGTTGAAATCAAATGTTGTTAATCTACCTTTAAACATGAACTTATCTAAAAAAAATTCTATATTACTAAATCCCGCTCTCCTATTTTTCCAAGTAAAAATACCTTTTGTTGTTTTAATATCCATCCAATTATTCTTATTTACCCAATCTCTAAAATAAGTCATTTTTAAGGAGTCTCTTCCTATCCCACCTCCTTTTTCATTATGGTTAAGAATTGCATTAAAATCTCCTCTAATGATAATAGGTGAATTCTTATATTCTAAAAGATTATTCCCCATCTCTTCCCATACTTTTAATTTATCTGCTAAACTATTCAGGCCATATATATTAATCACTATAAAGGAAATTTTACTTTGTATACTTGTGATTTTTCCTCCTATCTAAAATCAAGACCCAATTTTTCTTTAAAATAATATTTTTCTAGGATCCCAGAGGAATGCCACTCCATCTCAGGCTCCTAATACTGCTTTCCCAAGAAGTTTCTAAATCCCCAAATTCTTCCCTAAAATGTTAAGCTCTTCCTCCCCTATTTAGTTTCTTGAAGAAGAATACACTCAGCTTCAAAAGTTTCTAAGCGTCTCTTTAAGATGCATTGTTTGTCAGGGACATTTAAGCCCCTAACGCTCCATGTTATGAGCTTCATGAGGATGAGGAAAGGCACTTCCCCTTCCCAGCATATATTATTTTTAATTTAGCCTGTCCTACCGCATTAGCCAAAATGTTTCTCAATTCACCAAGAGATTTTCCACCTCTCTTTCTTGGTATTTTAGTACAATCGAATTGATCCTTTCCTTTTTGTAAAGGCCAAACCCTTGCTATCTCCTAAATTGACTTCCTATGTATCCACATCCTGTCTTACTACTATCTCCATTTGTTCTTTATCTTGAATACAGCCTACTAGATTCTCTAGAATGGATTCATGACTATTCTGTTAATCAACATTCTTAGGAGGATACTGTAATCCTAAAAGCTCAAAAATTTCCACATCAAGGAACTCATCATCATTATTAGATTCCAAAGAAAAAATTTGGTTCGAAGTTCCCATATTTATCTCATTGTCTGCTTTAATATTATAAATTTGTACGACATTACCTTCCTCGATACTTTTTAGTTCTGCATTTACCATTTCTTTCATAGATGCAGCCTGGTTTAAAATATTAAGAAGGGGGATTTTATATGTTTCTACATCTATATCATGTAACTCAACATTTTGGTCAAAATGATCCAAACATCATGAAGGGTTTATCTTACAATCTAACTCATTATGTACTATATCTAAAACTATTTCCCCTTCTTCTATTTCTTCAAGATTCACAACATATGGTAAATCCTCAACTCGTCTTTTCCTCTCTAAACTACTTCTACTAGGGCTAGGAACTTATATATTAACATTGTCTATCATTTGTTCGTTTATATCTAAAGTTTTCACTTTCTTTTGAAGAGTGATTGGGGAAATCAGAGATCTTATGAAATGATCTTCATCCAGAGAGTAACAACCCTGAGACCTTGAATCATCAAAATCACTACAAGTATTAAGATACTAATTGGTATAGGACTGTGGTTCGCAAAATTTTGGATTAATTTCATATAATTCACCTTCTATTCTTAATTTAATAGTTCGCAGATAATTTATTGAATTCTCTATCCAAACTGCAAGTTTAATGTCAGAGTTTTGTAAAAAATCTTTATCTAACTTAACCAGTTTACCAATATCATTAGCAATCTCCTTAATAATTTTATTATGAATAATTTCAACAGGAAGATTTGGGTGCGATACCCATCGTATAATTTCCAAATTTTCCACATTGTCAAGGGGTTAAAATTACTACACCAGTCAATGAATAAAAAAGTTGAATTCTTAAAATTAGGGCAAACACCATCCAAGAGAGAACTTTTTAACGATTTATCTAAGCAATCTAAGATTAAAAAATTGTTGTGCAGTAGAGTTATACTTACCTATCCTTAGAATGTTAATTTAAACCATTCCGCTATGTTGTCAAGAGAACACCCATAACCTAGCCATTTAGCAAAGAGTCCATGTTTTCTGTAATTATTTATCATGTCTTCAGCGTAAGTATTTCCTAATTCAATTTCGATATCCTCTGTGGATTCAGGTAGTTTTTCTATCAAAGGTTCAGGTTTTGAGGTTATTCTAGGGTTTGGGTATACTTCGTATTTCTTCGCAGAAAGCAAATTCAGAGGTTTTGAGGAGCAGCAAAAACTATGAGAATATCTTAAGGAGGTATTCTTATGTGGGGGGAGATAGGGTTTGAGGGGAGAAGTTGTTTGTAAACCAAGAGGTTTTTCAATAAAAATTTCTTACAAGAATTTCTAGGAAGGATTTGCCTAGAACAATTAGGTCTAATTGAAGGATTATGCAAATTCGAAGCCTTAGAAATCGACTTAGATGGACTATCTTTAGAGGCGCACAGAACTTCGAAGGGATTACGAAGATTTAAAGTAATAGAAGGGTTTTGTGGAGAAGATTTTCTAAACTGATGGTTATACCTCCATTTATTCATTGTCTTCCTTGGTTTAATAGTGTCATTCGTCATTACTACCATTTGAAACCCTACTTTCTAAAAGAACCTTACAAAATCCATTTGATGCATATTTTGTATGTCCAAAGAAGACCAATTGTTTCTGTAATAATGCGACATTATCAATGACCTGATTCATCTTACCATAAACTGGAAATGACAGTATAATATGATTCTGATAAAAAGAAAACCTTCCATCATTGTGACTGGGTCGTACCACACTAGACTGTCTTCTACGAAAATCATCGTATGGAGCATAGCTATCAAAAATTCGCTCTTTAGAAGTGAAATCCACACCAGACCTATTAGGGTAGGAAAACTACTTTTCATTGTTTGTTAATCTAATCTGTCTTTTTTAATCACAAGTAAAGTTTGGTTGGCATTTTTTCTAATAGACCAAATCAATATTATTATATCATTTTATATATTATTATTTTATTATATTAAAATATTATCTTATATTATTTTTATAATAATATGCTTTTGATATTATTATATAATACTTTATATTATATTATTATCTTTTTTTTAATTATTATAAAAAAAATCAACTTATAAAATATATTAAAAGATTAAATAATAATAAAAAGTATTTAAATACTTGGAAAACCAAACCGGTCTAATATATCTATATGTACACCTAATTACAAATGTTGTGAATATGTAGAAGGGTCGTATTTAAATGATAATGTCGTAGAGTTTAAATGATAGATCTTGGGAAATGACATTTGAAAGAATAAATAAATAAATGGGAAAAATATAAGAAGAAAAATATTCTCAGAATATTATTAAAATTTATAATTGTTTACAATTAATAAAGTTGAAATTTCTAAGAACTATGATTTCAAAAGTGAGTTAGAGGAGTATCCAACATTGCTGGTATGATTTCAAAAAAGAATTTTGTAAAATTAAAATTTATTTAAAGGCTGTATTGATTTTAGAGGATGAAGCTGCACAAATTCTGTTATTTAAATTTTCTTTGCACAATGGATTTATGGTAAGTTAAAACTTGTTTAAGGGAGATGGTAAGCGGCTTGAGACAGGGTTAATGGACAAGTGTAAAAAATTAAGTTCATAATAAAAGTCTTATCAATTATAATTATGTAGAGTAATTATTAAAAACAAAAACTTGTTTCAGAAAAATGATAAGTTCATAACTTGAAACATATTTAATGAACAATTATAAAAAAATTAAATTTACAATAACAATCTATCACCTAGTTATTTATCATAATTCTTAAAAATAAATATTTTATTCATTTATCGTTCTCTGCTATAGTCTAAAAAAGTTAGAAGTAAATATTTGTACACTTAAGCCAGCACATGTAGTAGAATTGGTTTGACGCTGTGGGTGGACCACTCATGATCTCAGGTTCGACTCTCGCCCAGATTTGATCTGGTTTGAAGCTGTGGGTGGACGACTCATGATCTCAGGTTCGACTCTCACCCAGATTTGATCGATGACCGTGACTCCCAGGGATACCTTGAGATAAAAAAATAAAATAAAATTTGTACACTTAAAATACACATTTCCTATTAAGTAGTCGTCCCCAAAATCTCCTTGAGATCCGAATTACGAACAACTGACAATAAAACATGTCCCGTCATATCTTAATCAATCTCAACCTGCCAAAGCTGTTCAAACTTATAAAAAACTTTCACGTGTTCCTCGATAGATGCTTTACATCTCTAAAGACAAAACTATTCAGTGTCTAAGACAATCGTTCCGTGCTTTGTTTTACACGAGGAAATTCCCATAGCTTACTTTTATGGTAATTAAAATGGTATACGAGCATATTAAATGCATTTATAGCTGAGAAACAAAAGTGAAATTCAGTACTATTGCAGGTCATTCTCACATGGACCAAACGTCACGCTCGCCTACTCTTTACAGGTTTCGTGGAACCACAAACTGGGCGGGAAGGGTTTTTTATTCTCTAAAATGTGCGAATATTCCCTTTTTTCTGTCAATTATCCCCGTGATACCCTCTGACTTGAAGTAGAAATAGCAGCCAAGAGCAAGTTAATTGTACAACAAATTTCAGCGCATCATGTCATGGGGCTAGATAATTATATAGCCTTGTGCTACATTTTGGCAGTGTGTTTGCTTTACTTTTTATTGTAGGGGCTGGCATGTCAGGTAAGAATCACTTTGCAGGATTTTGCGCATAAGTACGTACAATGTCCTCGACAGCTCTGTTCACACCTACTGTACTAGTTAATGGTTATCATTAGCTTCTGCTTTCATTTTTTTTTGGGGTTATAATTTTTTGAGCCAGGAATAATGGGGCAGCATCTATGCACCTCTCAAAATTTTTAATATTTATTAATTGAATTAAAAACCTCACATTTACAGTCAGAGATTTTTAATTTACTTGATAAATATAAAAAATTGTCAATTCAAGTGCAAATTTCGGACTGCATAATCATTTTCGAATAATGTCAGCAAAGACTTTGTCCAGCCAGAGGAGACAATGTCAAATGTCAATCTCATTTACCGGTGGCTAAACAGCCAACTAAAATGTAAGTATAATAAAGATACTTGTGTAAAAAAATTAAGTGTTCTTTTTGGTAAGATATTTTATTTGTTGGTCTCTATAAGATCAATCATCTTTGGTTTGAATGTAATAGACTACTTGAGGCTTCTAGTTGTTGCCTCACTTTGACACCATGTTTCAAGGACCAGCTAGAACTCAAGCCTAGGACCCTCCATTATGCAAAGCAAATTTGACCAACTCATAATGGTCATCTCCAGGAAGATTAAGCAAAACCTGCTCTCTCAAGCGTGTCCTAGAGGTAGAGATAGCAGAAATGTGACTTCGCCTGCTAAGAGCATCTGCTACTCTGTTCTCTTTCCCTTTAATGTATTCGATGCCAAAATCGTACTCGCTCAGAAACTCTAGCCAACGTCTCTACCTGGCATTCAAATTGGGCCGCGTGAAAATATATCTAAGTCCCATATGGTTTGTCTTTAACTCAAAAGGCTTACCCAATAGGTAATGCCTCCACATCTGCAAAGCATGTACAATAGCAGCCAACTCCAAATCATGCGGAGCATAATTAACCTCATGTTGTTTCAGTTTTCGTGACTCATAATCCACTACTCTTTCATCTTGCATTAGCACACCACCCAAACCCTCACCTGAAGCATCTGTAATTACAGTGAATTGTCCATTGGGGTCAGGTACAACCAAAATGGGAGCGGACGTGAGCTTTTGTTTCAATAACTGAAAAGCTTTCTCACATGTCTTTGTCCACTCATATCTTTTCCCTTTCCTCTGAAGGGATGTAATGGGAGCAACAATTTTGGAGAATCCCTCCACAAATTTCCTGTAATAACTAGCCAAACCCATGAAACTTCGGACTTCGCTCACATTGCTAGGAGTAGGCCATTCAAGTATAGCCTTAATCTTGACAGGATCCACTGCAATTCCATCTACAGATATGATATGCCCTAGATAATGAATCTCTTTCTGATAAAATGAACACTTTGATAGCTGACCATACAATTTCATGTCTCTCAGACGCTATAAGACTATGCGTGAATGCTCTTCATGCTCCTCCATGTTCTTGGAGTAAATCAGGATGTCATCAATAAAGATCTCCACAAACTTATCCAAACAGCCCCTAAAAACACTATTCATAAGGTTCATAAAAGCGACAGGAGCATTCGTTAAGCCAAAAGGTAGAACAACAAACTCGTAATGCCCATACCGTGTCCTGAAAGCAATTTTAGATATGTCCTCATCCTTAATCCGGAGCTGATGATATCTAGATCTCAAATCGATCTTAGAAAACACAGTTGAACCTTTCATTTGATCGAATAGCTCATCTATTCGTGGAAGGGGATATCTATTTTTTATGGTCACTTTGTTAAGCATTCTGTAATCAATACATATTCGCCAAGTACCATCCTTCTTCTTAACAAAGATCACTGGGGATCCCCAAGGTGATACGCTAGGGTGTATGAACCCTTTGTCCAAAAGTTCTTGGAGTTGAACCTTCAATTCATACATCTCAGCAGTAGCCATTCTATAAGGAGCCTTAGATTCTGGCTTAGTTCTAGGCATCAATTCGATGGAGAAATAAAATTCTCTCTTTGGAGGTAGTTCAGGCAATTCTTTTGGAAATACATCTCGGAATTCTTGTAATAAGGGAGAATCATCCACACTAGGAGTTGTGTCCATGTCCTTGACATGTGCTACGTATAGCATACAACCCTTCCTCTTTTCCCTTTTTAACTACATAGCAGAAATTTGCCTCAGTTCCATAGGTCGCTTCACACCTCTTATTACTGTAGATTGTCCCATATCATCAAAGCATACAACAGACTTATCTCTACAATCTACAATTGCCTTATGCTCAGTTAGCTAGTTGATGCCTAATATAACATCATATGATCCCAAAGGGGCGACATAAAGGTTTACTTGCGTGAGAAAACTAGAAAGTTCCAACTCACTACATGATAAACACTGCTCTACCCGACGCTCTGCCCTATTGCCATATTCTACAATCCAAGGTTCAGCCATAAATCCTGCTCTAACTGAAAGCCTAGATACAACTTTAGGATCTATAAAGCATTTAGTAGCTCCTGTATCTATTAAAATTGAAACATTCTGACCAAAAATTTTACCAGTCATCTGAATAGGGGTAGCCTGAAAATCAGCTTGCCTGTGATCAATAGATGCGTGAATATGATGTTGTGCTTGAAAGCCTCTATGATCTGAACGTTGTGGACATTTAGCAGAAAAATGATCACCTCCACAGACAAAACACCCATCTCAGTGTCCTTGTTTTCCTTCCGATTTGTCCCTCCTGTTTCCATTCCTGTTGGAATCCTTGTTGTTTCCCTTATTCTGATTCTAGTTCTGAGAGTTCCTGTAGGAATACCTTCCTGAATTTCCTTGTCCTTTGCCCTTCATATTCCTGATTTGCTGGCGTCCACCATTATGATTTTTATTATCCTGATATATCCTTTTGAAACCCTGATTGGTATTGGATTTTTTATTACTGTTCACCTTGGACAAACTCTGTAACCTCTGTTCCTGTCGAAGAGCCTTTCTGAGTGCAAAACCCATGGTTTCCGGCTCATGCATCTCAACTTTGAACCCCACCTCGGGGCATAACCCTGTTATGAACTTGTGAGTTCTAAAGTGTTCATCCTGTTGGTGCTGTGGAACATACTTCACCAAATGACAAAATATCTCATGATATTGGGTAACTGTCAGGACTCCCTGAATCAAATTCTGAAATTCTGCCACCTTCCGGTCAAAGAATAACTGAGGTAACCACCATGTGCGAAATAACTGCAAGAATTCTTCCCATGATATCTCTCCTAGTTGAAGTTGCTTTTTCGCCATTACATTTTCCCACCAAGTGGCAACTTCTCCTGTCAACTGGAAAGTAGCCCACATTGCCCTAGATTGCCCAGAGAAATTTCAGACATGAAAATATTTTTCCAAGGAAATGATCCATGCCTCTGCATCATCTCCAAGGGTTTGATCACTAAAAGTAGGAGGTGTGACCTTTTTCAGGTCTTTGTTTACAGGTCCTCAGCTATTTTGCCTCTGTTTTCGGCTACCTCTGTAGCCTTGAGATCAGTGTCTCTCTTACGTTGTTCCTCCACCCTCCTATCCTCCTCTAATTTCCTTTGTTCCTCATTCACACGGTTCTCATCCCGCCTACCCCTCATATCATTCTCAAGGTGATCCATGGGTGCACCTTGTTGTTGCAGGAGGTCCCCTTGTTGGGTCAGAAGTCCTAAAATCTGATCCAGCCTCTGATTGGGCTGATCAACCTGACCATTGCTAGATTCGGCCTTGTTGCTATTTCTGGTGTTCATGATGACAGATTAGGTCCTGCACCCACACAGAAATACACAACTTTAACAAGCAGTAGGCCAAAGTCCCAGAGTTAAACTCTGCTCTGATACCACATGTAAAGATCGCATTTTCCCACAAAATGCCATGTCACATACAAAACATAAATGCGGAATTGTCAAAAAGAAAAACATGGTCGAATGTACACGTAGACCAATCAAACCATTATATATTCATGAATGAAAGATCTTAACACATGATTTCGACCTACACGTCGATATCATCAAGAATCACAAGAAAATTTATTCAATAAAGTCGTCTAAATAGATGCAAGTCAAACATCACATGGTCACAATAAATGTTATGTAAATTACAAAGGGGAAATCGACCTACACGTCAATACTTCATTAATTACAAAGGTACAATAGTGCTTTATTTCATAAGTGTTATACATAAAGATTTTTGGATGCTGACCTGCACGCCAGACATCAATACATCTTAGTACATGGATGCATCATAGATAAGAAAAATAGGAAAATCAGTACGTAAAACCAAAACATAAAGAATATACCTTGGCCCTCTGTCCATCTATATATCCTTGTCTCCTTAGCCATCTGACATGCGTCAATCAGCTATCTTGAGACGGGAGTGTGGCTCAAACATTTTTACCGCCCAACCACAGAGTGGTTAGCTCCCCCGGGGTTCTTCCTAACACGAAGAACGCACCGAACCTTGCCCGAGAAGCCTAGAAACTAGCGCTGAAGGATCGGGTGGATCTGGTGCAGTCGTGAACATAACTACTAACACACATATGTCTAAATAGTAGTACAAGCACGGATGTGGCAGAGGGATAGATCAACAACCAGCAGATAAAAGAACACATATGCAAAAATACTTTGGCCAAAGCTATTCATCACCAGATTTCTACTGGCAGGCAGAAGTATAGCAGATCATTTCTACCCTCCCCTAGTCCTCCACATTCAGCACCCTCCCAAATTCAATACACAACATAACACAATTATCATGGAAAGAAAATGTACCCTAAATTAAGATTTTACTCCACAATTACACTTGCTTAAGCAACATTAATTCTCAGCTAGTCTTACTCTACTATTCTCATAAGGTTTTAAAATGCAAGGATTTCAGGTAGTAGACTGCTCACTGCACACCCAAATAGAATATTAAATATGCAACAATTTATTTTTATACCAACGTATAAAATACTAAATATACAACATAGTATCCTTTACAATGTATCAAAAACTAAATACATAGCATTGTAAGATTATACAAACAAACCATTAAAACTACGGCGTTATCAAAGGTATTGGCGGGGCAGCGTCTATGACTTGAGAAGTGTCGAGAAGTTGCTAATTGAAATGGGTGTGTGATCGCAAGATGGCTTGAATGCTAGAACCAAACTGACGGAGTAATGGCGCACGAGAGCTTGAAATCCTGGATCCTTCAAATGGTTATGAAGGGTTTATTATATAGGAATTGGTGATGATATGAACGGTTGAGATCAATCCCAGAGATAGGGAGATGAATGGTTGAGATTAAAAGGAACTGGAGAGGCCATCAGTAAACTCCACCTCTTCATTTGGTAAAGAGGAGATAAAGTTTGGTTGACTGAAGAGCTAATTGTGAGTTACCTTTTTAAACTGAAGAGGTGGGTGAAGTTACCCATGTGGACTGGAGAGATGGGTGGAGTAACCCATGTGATCTGATTGGAGTTATCTCTTTGA
>MU227551.1:1460040-1480915 GCA_018584345.1 Thuja plicata
CCATTAATTAATAGATGAAAATTAGTGTTTTTAATGTAAAGTCGCAAGCCTGTCCATTTTAGGGTGTCTACATTTGCCCCTCTTTGATGCGATGTGACTTGTCGCAATGTGTCAAAGATTCTTTGATATTACCCTAGCTTGCCCTAGCAGTAGTAGGTGTATTTATGCCCCCTCAACAAATTTGAGCGAAAAGTCGCAAGACGAGCATTGATTTGTTGAAACTGCAATTTCTGGAACTAGGTAGCTGACGGATTTGAAAAATACTTTAATATGCCCCTGTAATTGACCGTCGAAGTTTCCGAGGACCGAAAAGAATTTTTAGAGCTCCTAGTGAAATTAGGGTTTTTCGGAACCCCTATAAGTAGCGAAGAGAGCCATTCATTTGTCACATTGCGACCTTGGAGCTCTGATATCTTGGTGAGTTTGCTTTCTAATTTCTTCGTACTTTTCTCCTGTTTTCGAGCGATGGCTGGCCTTCCTGGCGTCACCCACATCTTTGACCGAGTCCGGACCTACCGCAGACCTGCTGGCTCTAGATGTCTGATGAGTTTTCTCGCTTTGCGTGTCATTAATGCTTTCATTTATTACTTTTAAAAATCTTAGTTTTTTAGAAATTTGCACGCTCGGTTGCAGTTTTGCCGCAATTGCGATTTAAATGCCGCAATTGCCGGTTAAAAATTTCAATTGATAAGTGTGCCGCACTTGTGTATGTAAAATGTCGTAATTGCAATTTGTATGCCGCACTTGTTGGTTATGTTTCGCAATCACTTAAAAGTACCGCATTTGCCTTGCTTATTTACCGCAATTGATTTTTTAACACTGTTTCCCTGATGTCCTTGTCTGTTATCTAGTTTTTCTTACTTCTATTACTTTTCTCAATGAGTGAAACTGATAATTTTCTATTTTTATTCTATGTGCAGTTCACTGGGCGGATCTTGCGTTGTCGAGAGTCCAGGCTGGTGGGACTCGTGTATAGATTTCAGCTGACCGAGGATGAGAGGTCAGTGCTTCGTGATCTTGGTTTGTACTGGTTATGTTATATGCCTGAGAACATGACCAATACGGGTTTGATCTCCGCTCTTGTAGAGCGGTGGCATTCAGAGACTTTCACTTTCTGGTTACCCACTAGGGAGTGTACCGTTACTTTGGAGGATGTGTATCGCATCCTCCAACTCCCTATCCAAGGCAAGCTTGTGGAGTATTCCACATGCACTGGTGTTGTTGCATTGACTGAGCTTTTTGGATTGCCCTGGGATCAGCTCAGACTTGCTGGTGACTATGATATTCCTTGGTCTAGATTCGGGTTAGGCCTTGATTGACTGTCCATTTTGCTCGATAGTTTGATATGTGGGATTCTATGCCCCGATCACGGACAGTGTGGTTTTTCTGTTGGCTTTGGTACTATATTGCAAAGTATGACCTCCGGGATCATACCGTCTTTGCTTGGGGTCCATGCATGTTGGCCCACATGCATTTTCACATGTTGTATGCAGCTTACTTTGATGGTAAGTTGCTCGGCTGCAGTGCTACCCTCTTGCAGATCTGGGCATGGGAGCATATTGTCGTATGTCATCCTGTTGGTGCCTGTGCTCTTCCAACAAATAGGTCGTATGTCTTTATGTATGATGGAGCCATTGTACAGATGCATATGGGTCACTTGTCTTATTGGCGGCAGCAGTTAGATATGATCCCTTATTTCATATGGAGGTCATATAGAGATTGTCCTGTCTGGGATGGAGAGGACATTCATCTACCATTCTGTCGTCAGTGAAGATACTTGATTGGTCGCGTGACCGATCATGTTCATATGATAGATTTTCACAACACCAAGAGGGTGTTGCGCCAGTTTGGGGAGCAGCAGGATGTATCTGATTCATATGCATACTTTGCTCAGAGGTCGAGGGATGCTGCTGTTTGGGGTGTTGTAGTATCACTTGAGGCTACTCGCACTGAGTTCTTAGGTTTACTTCATGTGGCATGGACCTGGCGCTCTGCCACTGTAGACCCAGGTTTGTCTTGTTTCTAATTGCTTATGTACTTCCTTTCTGCTCTTGATTCTTGCTCATATCCTATTTTGATACTTATGTTTTTATCTGCTCTGGTACTGATAGTTGACTTTGTCTTTTGCAGGCACTACACTGCAGTATGATGCCCATTGGTTGCAACATCGACCAGTTGCACTGATAGATGTCTCGTGTCTTGTTCCCAGGACTGTTATGAGGAGGGCCCGATGGGTACAGCGTGGTTGGGGAGGCCGTGATGGAGGGAGAGGTGGTGGCAGGGGAGGTAAGGATGGGGGGAGAGATGGTGGTAGGGGTGGGAGGGATGGTGGGAGAGACAGGGGACGGGGTCGGGGTGATGATGGAGGTGATGATCCTGGTCCCGGGGGTGCTGGTGGAGGGGTTAGGACTAGAGGTGGTTGGAGTGGGGGTCAGACTAGTACTCCTAGGGTTGGGTTGGGTGCTATTCTGGAGGATGAGGAGGCCATAGAGGAGGAGGCACCTCAGTTGATTCAGAGAGTGCACAGGTGGATAGCTACAGTTTTGGCTCCTAGAGAGGAGGATAGAATGATTATTGAGGACATTGATGTGGAGATTGTTGATATAGACGTGGAGGCTTTAGATGAGCAAAGTGCGGAGATAGGTTCCTCTAGGGATAGTGGCAGCACTGGTAGTAGCACAGGGGAGAATTCAAGGAGTGCTGATGATTCTATGGTTCTTAGGCAGAGAGGAGATGAGGGACTGGGAGATAGGGCGGAGGAAGGGGACATGGATGTGGCTATGGGTGGCATGGATGATGATCCCTCAGAGATGGAGCACCTCACCCAGAAGGTTCAGGACTTTCAGGTCTGACTTGCCTTATCTAATGCACATGCTACTGCTTTAGAGGCTTGTGTTATAGCAGCTAAGTCCCGAGAGTGACAGGCTCGAGCCGAGGTTCTCTCATTCATAGACAGTGTACAAGATGTCTCACATCGTGAGGTTCTGGATAGGTATTACAGATTTGGGCGAGATGCTCAAAGAGAGATTGATTATTGGAGACGCCATTATGAGGGCATCATTCCTGCAGCGCAGAGGGTGCCTAGCTACACAACTTCACAGAGATCCAACAGGCCCCAACGTTCTCAGAGTAGTGGTGTTAGAGCTCCTGGTTCCTCTCATAGGACAGATTCTGACATGCCACTCCCTCGTCCACCTCTTGGCAAGGCTGGGGGTAGCTCCTATTGACATATGTATCATGTACCATTTTTGTAGTGATTCCATTGTATATACTCTGAGGAGTACTATTTTTTTATCTCGACACACTGATATTTATTGATATACATGTTGATTACCTTCTTTGATCAGACTTGCAACTCTTCATTATACTCAGATATTTTGATTTATATGAGATGCAACTAGTGTTTCTGATGTTATGTGCAATGGTTTACTTTGCTATATGTATGATTCTAGATGATTTGGTGGTTTATATGATGAGATTATATGCAATATGATTCTATTATGCAGATTCGTTTATGGATGATTTACTTTTCCTTTGTTACTGACATGTCATGCAGGATGGTGTAAATGAGATGCATGTTTATATGAGATTCTTATGGATGCATGTGATTTTATGATTTATCATGTATGCAACTACCATATTGTTTTCTTTTTTGATGTACTTTAAATGGCATGAATGCAATCTATTATGCGCAAAATATCTGAGTAATGCATGTGTGAGTTAGAAAGTAGTTAGTTTGGATAGATGTTTCTTTGAGGTTGATCTAATAGAATGGAATGATAGAAAGGATGTTCTTTTTGCATTTTTTGGATAGATATGATTTGATAGAAAGGATGAATGTCCCAAGTCTCTGCCCCTATTTCCAATATTTGTCATCATTGCATCTTTTTTTTGTATTTTCTGATATTCCGAAAGAGCGTCGAATGATCCAGATCACATACTACCTAGCTACTGCCACGACCTCTTGATAGAAGGAGTAGAGAGATTGAATAGAAAGAGACCCATAGTGCACCCCAAATATTGACCATCTGGGTTTAACTATGTTCCCTGTTTGAAAAGAAAGAGAGCCAAAAGCACCCAGATATTGACCATCTGGATACCGCTTGTCCTCTGAATTAATCTAAAACAAAGAAACCAAGATAGAACTCCTATGCACCCAGAGTCCGTTTGGATAACACTGTGAGCTCTTGATTTTTGAAAGGGAAAGCCAAGCAAACAAGATAGAACTCCTACGCCCCTAGAGTCCATCTGGATAGCATTGTGAGCTCTCGTTTGCAACATAAAGGGAAAGACCATAGAAACCAAGATAGAACTCCAAAGCAACTCAGAGTCCATCTACATAGTGCTGTGGGATCTTGATTCTATAAACCAAACAAGAAAAAATAAAAGAGAAGGAATGTCCAATTATTTTCCACGGTTAAGCTTAGATCTTGGAACTGTGCGGCTGCCAGATAAGTGATAGCGCCTACCGCATTTATCCTAAATCATCATGGCCCTGGAATCAAAGTGAACATTCAATAGAAAACAATCAAATAAAATAAGTCATGATCTATCATAGCTACTCTCCTCACATGGTGGATCCTAGAGTAGCATAAGAACATAACTGCAAAATATAGACTGACATCTGATCGACTTGATGGACCTAGTCAACATTTTTGTATGGTTCCTCGATGCAGTTGGATTCTCTTGATTGGCTCAAACTCTTTGGATAGGCTTGATTGGATTGATTTCTTTGATCATGTTGGCAGCTGATCAAGCTATGTCAGATGTGCCCAATGCTTATTCGCAAAGCTCATGATTATGATAGTATTGATTGATTTGATTGCTCTGATCATGTTGGCAGCTAATCAAGCTGTGTCAAATGGGGCCAATGCTGGTTTGCAAAGCTCATGATTGTGACAATTGATAGATTGATTTGATCATTTTGGCAGCTGATCAAGCTATGTCAGATTCGCCCAATGCTGATTTGCAAAGCTCATGATTGTGACATTGATTGACTAGGCATGATTTCCCCCTTTCTCTCTTGATAACCGAGTTGGTTTTATTGCTTTGGATTTTGTAATTTTTTGAATGTTTTTTTATGAAGATTGATTTTCTCTTGATTTTTGATCTTTTTAGGATTTTTGATGAGTTTTCCAATTTTTTTGGATTTTTTCAAGACATTTAGAATCACCCCCTAGTCTGGTGGACCAGTATTAACCATGGGTAAGTGCTTGGTGCTCATAGGGGTTTTGTGCTTCTAGATATAGCTTGGGATAGTCAGTCTTGCATTTTGAAGTGTGCTCAAGCTTTTGGAGCTCATTGATGGTGAAGCTAGATTTGAACACTTGGCGCCTGTTTGCCAGATTTTCACCAAGGTACCTACTCAATAGCGCCTGATTGCCAGGTTTTCACTGAGAGAGAAATTTTGTTTTCTCTTTACTTTTTTTCTTTTTTTTCTTTTTTGGTTGTCGCCAAGGTGCCTGATTGCCAGGTTTTCACGAAGGTAACTTTTATATTTTTTGATTTTTTTTATATTTTCAGGATATGTAGATAGATGTCGTAACCATAGAGACCTTTAAGGGTAGAACCTCTTTAGGTGCATGCTGTTGATGTAGCTGGGGAGCTGATCTCCTTCTGGTGTTGCTAGTATGAATGCCCCACTCTGAGTAGAGCTGATAATAACAAACGGTCCTAGCCAGTTAGGCTCAAACTTTCTGGGTTTGACTCGCTCTGCTTGATTCTTCTGATTTTCCATGAGGATAAGGTCTCCTACCTCAAATGTTCATGGCTTCACCTTCTTATGATAGTTCCTTCTAAGGTGATTCTAATAGCCTTGTAAGTGGTCGAAGGCATGCTTCCTTCTTTCATCTAGTAACTCTAGTTCACTGAGCCTTGCTACTCTGTAGTCTTCATCTGAAACCAGGTTTTTGAATGATATCCTTAGGGATGGGATTTCCACTTCGAGGGGTAATATCACCTCTGATCCATAGACTAGGGAGAAAGGAGTGGCTCCTGTAGGTGTTCTCACACTAGTTCTGTATGCCCATAGTGCGGGACTAAGCTGTAAATGCCAGTCTCTCCCTGATTCATTCATTGTTTTCTTCACGATTTTCAAGATTGTTTTGTTTGTAGCTTCGGCTTGGCCATTCCCTTGAGGGTAGTAAAATGAGGAGAACCCTTGTTTGATGTGGAATTGTTCGCATAGGTCTTCAACATCCTTGTTCTGGAAAGGTGTACCATGATCTTTCAGGATTGTTTGGGGGATCCCGTATCGACAGATAATGTGGTTAAGTATGAACATTGCTATTTGTTTTTTAGTGATGTAAGTGAGGGGAATTGCTTCCACCCACTTGGTGAAGTACTCTATTGCTGCTATGATGTACTTGTGTCTGTTTGCTGAAGAAGGTGCAATTTTTCCCACTAGGTCAAATACCCACATTGAAAATGGTAATGGTGATGTGATGGGATTTAGTTCCTGGGCTGGTGCATGGATGAGGTCTCCATGAACTTGACACTGTCTACACCATTGAACATGCTTGTGTGCATCTATCTCTATTGTGGGCCAATAGTATCCCATACAGATGATCTTCTTAGCTAAGTTGTTGCCACCTCCGTGGGTTCCACAAATTCCTTCATGTACCTCGTACAAAGCTTTCTGGGATTCGATGGAAGTGAGACATCGTAGTAACGTTCCATCTAGACTTCATCTGTATAGAGTAGTTGAGAGGATAGTATACCTAGAGGCTTGGCAGATGAGGGATTTTCTCTGGTTCCTAGACAAGTTTGGAGGTAAGACATTGTTTTGGAGATAGTTATAGACATCTTGGTACCATGGGGATTCAGGACCAACAAGGACACATGCTGATTCTGTGATAGATGCCTGATGTGATGGCACCAAGAGTTGCTCCACTAGAAACTAGAATTTTTTTTCGTTACCTGGCATATCAATCAGTGATGCTATGGTAGCCATCGCATCTGCAGCTTTGTTTTGTGCTCATGGGACTTGCTTGAAGAGAATATAATGGAACTTGGTGCGCAGTTATTCCATCTGTGCTCTGTATGGTATGAGTTTCTCATCTTTTGTCATATAATCATTGTTGACTTGATTGATGACCAACTGCGAATTGCCAAAGACTCTAAGGTTCTTGATTCTCCATTGAATTGCTATCTTTAGACCAATGACCAGTGCTTCATATTCTGCTATGTTGTTGGTGCATTGGAAGTTAAGTCTGAAAGACTTTGGAATTGTATCATGATCTAGAGTGATAAGAACTATCCCTACCCCCACACCATGGTTTGTACACGATCCATCAAAATAAAGTTTCCATACCTCGATCGCCGGTTGTAGTGTCATGATAGATTCGTCTGGAAAGTCGGAGATAATAAGCTGGTGGTCTTGGATTGGTGCCTTTGCTAGTTGATCTGCGATCACTTGTCCTTTGATGGCCTTCCTGTCTATGTACTCAATGTCAAACTCACTTAAGATCATTACCCACTTTGCCAGTCGTCCAGTGAGTGCTGCTTTGCTTATGAGGCACTTGAGAAGATCAATATGTGCGACCAATTTCATTTGGTGACTCAACATATAGTGTCTTAGCTTCTGGGAAGTGAAAACAACTGCCAAGCATGACTTCTCAATTGGCGTATAGTTTAGCTCATATCCAACCAAAGTCCTACTTAGATAGTAGACGGCCCTCTCTTTTCCTGCGTAATCATGTTGTGCCAAGAGTACACCTAATGCTGATTCTGTCATTGAGATATATAGATGCAATGGTCTACCTTGTACTGGTGGTACCAATATAAGAGACTTAAGATGGTGGTCTTTGAATATCTAAAATGCCTGTTCACATTGCTCTGTCCATACGAATTTGATGTCTTTATGTAATAGATGTTGGAATGGGTGGCACTTGTCTGCTAGTTGAGCGATGAAGCGTCTAATCGATTGGAGCCTTCCTTGTAACCCTCTTAGTTGTCTCAGGTTCGATGGTGGAGGCATGTCCAATATTTCTTTGACCTTTGTTGGATCCACTTCGATTCCTTTGTGTGATACTATGAACACCAGTAATTTTCTCGTTGTGACACCAAATGCACACTTTTTTGGGTTTAGACGGACTATGAATTCCTGCATTCTGTTAAAGATGGGTCCCAAAACCTGTAAATGATCCTTTTGAAGTATTGATTTGGCTAGCATGTCATCCACACAGTCTTCACTTTTCTTGTGGATGAGATCATGAAATATAGTCATCATAGCCCTTTGTTATGTCGCTTCAGCATTCTTTAGACCAAACGGCATGACATTCCAACAATATGTTCCCCAAGGACATGTGAAATTTGTTTTGTGTTGGTCCTCTAGTGCTATCCTTATTTGATTGTAACCTAAAAATCCATCCATGAGTGATAGCATTTGATGTCTGGTAGTTAGGTCTACTATCATATCAATGTTTGGTAAAGGAAAGTCATCCTTGGGACATGCTATGTTGAGATCCTTGAAATCTGTGCAAATTTGTATCTGACCACTGTGCTTTGTAACTAGTACCAAATTAGATATCCAGTCTGCATATGGTATAGGTCTGATGAACTTAGCATCCAGGAGCTTTTTCAATTCGGCTTTGACTAGCAATGCAACGTGGGGATGCATCTTTCTCAGCTTTTGCTTGACAAGTTTGGCATTGGGTAGCAATGGGAGATGGTGTAGCACTAACTCTAGATCTAATCCTAGCATATCCGAGTAGGACCATGTGAAATTGATCATTCTTTCCTTACAAAAACTGATGAACTATTCTCTCTCCTCATGGGTGAGTGATTTTGCCAAGTATATGTTCTTTGGGTTCTTGTCATCCCCCAAGTTGATTTCTTCTGTTTCTTCTGCTAATAATGTTGATTTCTCCTCTGTTAAGGGGAGGAGTTCTTTCTTTCCATCTTCTAGCGCCTCAGTGAGGTTTTCACTAGAAGATACGTCTTCTTTTAGCTTTTTATTCTTTTGTTATTTTTTCTTTTGTGGACTGGAAAGAGGAGCTTCCTCCCTGAAATATGCTGCCCTTTCTAGGTTCATTGAGAAGCCTACCTTGTGATCTCCTGACGGAATGCCTTCCCTCAATCCCATGAAATGAGCTATCGCCTCATCATTCTTGAAGACATCTAGATCAGGTGGTCCTTGTTGATCCCACTCTATAAGCTCAGGGTGTACAAGACAGACACTTTCATGACTGTTTGGCTCTGGTTGACTGAAAGGGACCGCTGATATGGTTCCTACAAAATTGGACTGTGATGTTGATGCACCACTTGAGGTTTGATAAATGACATGTTTGTCTATGTAGGGTTGTTCGGTAATGGTCAGTTGGTCAAATAGGTCTGCTAGATTTATGATAATGTCGGCCTGAGGGGAAAAATATGGGATTGATGGTTCAGAGTCATGAAGGGATCTCCACTCATACTCATGGGAGTCATTCTCAATAGAATGTTTGTTCGATGTCTCACTTCCTTGGTTATCATCGATTGCTATATGTAGGTTTATTTGGGATTGTGTGGTTCTCTCTTTGGCGGGCAACAATTGTGCTAATATGTTGCTTATTAGGACATGCTCTGTGTTGTGCCCCCGGTGCATCTCTACTATTTGCTCTTGATTGACTTGAATGTCTTGGACCACCAGACTAGTGCTTTGTTGTCTGTAGCCCAAACCTCTGGTGTTTCTCTGGGTTGGTGGGAGAGGCAATTCATATATGCCTTGTTGTAACCATTACCATAGTTCGACAAGGGTAATGGTGGTTGGATTGTCTCAGGGGAATCTTGGTATAACCAGGTATTGATGTCTTGTTCAAAAGGATTTTCTTCCGCCATGTCTCCCCATCGGACAAAGGTTGTGGGTGGACATCTGAATAGAACAGGCTACAGAGTTTTTGTTGCAATAATAGGTTGTGGCATGCCATGAGTTCTTGGGATTTGAGGCATGTGCGTGATGGTAAAAGCCTCTTCATATCTGTATTCACCATAGCCCTTATCCGTGATGGATATCTTGTCAGCTTTCTGTGTGATATCTTTAAGATTTGAATCTAAAGAGGAGGGAATACTTGCATCTTGTTTAATGACTATCTTTCCTGCTACCCGTGTGACATCCTTGGGATTCGAATCTGAAGAGGATGGGATGCTTGCATCTTGGTTTGATGGTACCTGGTTATCACTGCTGATTTGGACCACATTACAATATTGGAAGGGATTTGGATCTCCCTCTATGATGATCTCCTCTCCCTGGTGTGGGAACTTGATGCATTGATGGTATGTCAAAGATACAACTTGCATTTCATGTATTCAAGGTCTCCCTAGTAACATGTTGTATCCCAACTCAAGGTCTAAGATTTGGAAGTGTGTGTTTTTTACCACAGGACCAATGTGAACAGGTAGAATGATAATACCCCCAACTCAAGGTCTAAGATTTGGAAGGGTGTGTTTTTTACCATAGGACCAATGTGAACAGGTAGAATGATAATACCCTTAGAGGACCTTTCCTCTTCATCATAAGCTTTGATATTTATCCTCCTTGTGACATCAATGCTTGATTCTGTATAGCCCAGTTGCTTGATTAACTTTAGAGTACAAATGTTTAACCCAGCTCCACCATCAACAAGGACCCTACGGATAGCGCTTTTGTGGACCTGGACAAGTAAGTGCAGAGGATCATTATGCAGGGGTTTATGCGGTGGCACATCATGGTCTATGAATGTGCAATGTTTGTTAGCTGCTATATGGTTGACCATCATTTGGAAGCTCTCAGGTGTTATGTCCCTTGGGACAACTACATTCTAAAGTGCTTGGTCAAGTGCCAATTTATGCTGCAAAGATATGTGCAATAGGTCAAACATGGAGATCTAGGCAGGTGTGCGCTTTAGTTGGTCCACTATGCTTGTTTGTGGATCTGAGTTGCTATAGGATTGGCCGATGTAGTAGTTGAGGATGGTACTCCTTGCAAGACGACTCTGGCGTGATGCGTTGTTACAACACAATTGTTACCTTGGTCTTTGATAGCGATTGTAGCCACATGGCTATCTAAAGGATTGAGGCAATTGATAACATTATCACTGTTGGAATATGTATAGTTAACTTGTTTTTTTTGTCCACCAGACCCAGAGGCTTTTATCTTGTTGTGATCACGAAAGGTATCGTTGAATATAGTGTGATCAGTTGTGCCTTTGGTTTGAGTATTCGTCACATCGATGATCCCCGTGTCAATCAGATCTTGGATAGCGTGTTTCAATCGATAATAGTTAGCTATTTTGTGCCCTTTCACCTGATGAAACTCGCAGAAATCTTTGTCATCATACCACCTCGATTTTTTTTCATCTTGTTCAAAGTCTTTGATTTCTGGGAGAGTGATAGTGTTTGATTGTATCAACTTGCGTAAAGTTGATTCTATCGGCTCTCCTAATGGTGTGAAATCTCATTGCTGGAATTGAAACCGTGGTTTGCGTTGATTCTGTTGTTGACTGTTTGACATAGCGGCCGCTTGTACAGGGGGAGGTTGGTTTTGGGTGTATGCTTGTTGAGTGGGTCCTGTGGGTTTTTGGTTTGCCATAGGTGCGCCTTGCAGTAACACCTTGGGTTGTGCTTAGTTGACTATCTTTACATCAATGACACCATCGCTAGTGACATTTTTGTTTTTGTTCCACTACTTAGATTTTTCCGTTGCATTCTTATTCGTATTTGTTTGTGTGGGATTTGGAAGGATTCCTCGTTTGACTAAGTTCTTGTCACAATGAACTCCTCTTTCAATGAGTTGTGTGAAGTTCAGAGCTAACTGTAACTCTGTTGTGAATGACATGTCTGGAATTAGATTGTCAACAAACATGACTATTAAGTCTTGTTCGGGCACATCATACATTATGCGGTTTTTCGTATTCCTCCATCTCTGTAGGAATTTCACAAAAGACTCTCCATCCTTCTGTTTAATGTGGCAAAGGTCCTTGATGCTGACCTTGCGCTCGATGTTATGATGGAAGTGAGCTATGAAATTTTTAGCCAATTCTCCCAAAGACTGAATGCCATGAGGTAGATGTGAGAACCATTCCGTTGCTGGTCCGGCCAAGCTTTGTGGGAACAGTCGCATTAGATATGTCTCATCATGAGCGACTTAGACACAACTAGCAAAAAACTCTTGGATATGTTCAATAGGGTTGGTACTGCCCCTATATTTGTTAAATTTTGGTACCGAGAAGTGATTTGGGAACGGAGACATGTGAAGAGAATGGTCAAAGGGCTATGGGTATAAATCCTCTATGGTATAGGATTTAGTTTGCCCCTAATTTTGCATATCCATCATTTGGGTTTGAAGGGTTTGCATTTGTTGCATTAACATGTCCATTTGATATTGAGGCTGGTGCATGTGGACATTCCTTTGTGCTGTGGTGCGTATGAGGCTGCGCCTCTGTGTCCCTTGAGTAGGAACATAAGATTTCATCCTAGGGACTTGATATTGATTCCCCACCGAGTGATTTGTAAATGGAGGGACATGAGTAGCCCATGGTGGGTTTTGATGCATTTACTGTTGTGATTGAAACTAGGGTTGATACTGCTGGGGTTGATATTGCTACTGCTGAGGTTGGGTTTGAAACTGGGGTTGCTGTCGCTGAGGTTGGATTTGAGGAAACTAAAGCTGGGGTTACTATTGCGGGGGTTGGAACTGAGGCAACTGAAGCTGGGGTTGTTGTTGCGGGGGTTGGATTTGAGGCAACTGAAATTGGGGTTGTTGTTGCGGGGGTTGGATTTGAGGCAACTGAAGCTGGGGTTTCTATTGTGGAGGTTAGATTGGTGTCAGAATGGGCAAAGATGTAGCCTTGGGTGGGGCTTGACTGTAAGTCATTCCTACAGAGATGGATCCCTGCGGGCATGCAGTGTTGATCCCAAGGCTAATGTGAATTGACTGCAGTAGCGACATAGTTTTAGAATAGTTGGTGTTTGGTGGGATGGAAGGCATAGCATGAGAGCTTGATTGTCTTGGCCATGAGACCAAAGGTGGTTGCATACTAGTGACCATAGGTGCACTTAGTTGCGAGCCTATCATGCTTTACGTAGAAGATGTGCTAGCCTAGGTCGGGTCATTGGTTTGATTGGATACAGTCCGTGTCGATGTGGGTAAAACCAATGGTGGAAAGATTTGAGACACAATAGGTAGTATGTGAGGAGTTTGAGTAGTGTTTTGACCTGCGAGAGGGTTTTCGGGCCATATAATCGATACACTGAATTCAGCGGGGAGTTTGACTCCCTTCTTTATTAGCATGCCTAAGTAACATTTAGGGTTCCTCTCTACAACAACGTCAACTACTTTTGTGGAGTAAGCATCTTGCTCCACATCTTCAAGTTCTTCTTCTGTGATATCTTGGAAAAAGGCTGCCCCACGGGGCTGTTCAATGAATAGAGAAGAACTGGTGTTCATGAAGGGATTGTTCTCTTGCTCTGTTTCCCAAGCGGGGAAGTGGTTGATATATGACTCATCAGGTTGATTTCTAGCCTTAGGCTTTGTGTAAGGTCCTCCATGAGGTGTTTGAGACATAGTACGGTCCAGGTTTTGTAACTAAAACAAGTGATATAAAGAAAATAAGGAAGAAGATCCTTTCTGAGGAATTTCGAGTTATGTTTTGGACAAAGGTATTTCTAAGGACAGATTTTGATATAACTTGATCTCAAAGTGGTGATAAAAAAGATAAGATTTTCTGACCTTTGTCTTGGACAAAGTCACTTTGATAAAGATGATGATGTTTGATATGATGAGATCAAAATATTTTGAGTCTGAACTTTTGAACTAACAATGCTTTTAACAATAACCGTGCTTTACAGAGAAAGAGCAATCTTTAATGTTTAGAGATTCACACAATGTTCTTCGCATTTTCTTGGGATAGTCACTAGTTTTGGACACCAAATGAAAAATTCTTTCAAGGTTTTTAGGTCAAAACAGGAATAAAGTATATCTGGTCAATTGCAGTACAATTTCACCGATTGCGATAAATTAACTGGTTGATTGCGGTAGTTTATCACCGATTGTGGTAATAAACATGACGATTGCGGCAATAAACAAGTCAACTATGACAAACTTCCTTCAATTCTGGCACAATGCAGGTAATTGTGATAAATGAGGAACAGTCTAAAAAAAGACTAGAGGATAAGTATCACTGCTTGATAATTTTGAATTTTTTGGAACAATGCTTCTGATTTGCAAGATAGTTGACGTTGATAACCCTAGACTTTAACACGTTTGACTTGTTTTTTACAGTTTGGATGTTTTGTTTTATGTTTTCAGAAACTGATCAAAGGAACAAGCACAATAGACATTGTGTTTTGAGAATGAAGACTGAAATTGTGTATGTTCTACAACTTTTTCAAGTTGCAAGGTTATCACGAGGTCTCAACAATGAACAGTCAGATTAATCTAGGTCAATGGCTTTGGAATACAATGTTATAGTCCCAATGCTTAAATGTCCATTAGCTCACACAACAATTGTCATGCTACTAGGAAACGAAGGTCCACGACGTAGGTGCCCGTGTTTTTTCCATTTCGAGGTATTATTGCCGTGAAGTGAAGATCTCTTTCACTACACAAATACCGTGGGACACATATGTTGGGAATCTTGGGGGGAAATTCTGCAACCCCTTGCACTATAATAAGGTATATGTTCGGAGGTAAAACGGGTGGCCTCTAATTAATCAAGGTTGTAGTAAGGGTCTGTGGCGTCTCTCCAATCGGTTTGTACGTGCATGACTCACTTAAGAGCCTAGTTGACCATGCTGGCTCTTTAGGGATATTCACCCAATCTAGACTATTATCAACACGCCTCGCCCGAGCTTGGCTAGATAAGACGGAACTTTGGTTCACGCCTTGTTTATATACCGATCAAAAGGATTACCGGTTTAAGGTCATCCTCCGAGGAAGAAGCGCATTCCTCGGATAGACCTTTCTAAAAATATAAAGGTTTGTAATCTAACAGTTTGTGCAAGTGCACCCAAAACTCAAGACACAAGGTAAATCGATTAAGCTCCAAAATTTAAAGTGTGAACTAAGCTACACCAACATACAAGCACCAATGTTCAATTTTAAGCCCAAAAGTAGGTGTTGATTGCTTGTTCAATTTTAATGCACCAAATTGAGAGATTTTTTTTTGCCTTTGTTCAGTTTTAATCCTCACGTCAATTTTAAGCCCAAATCCAAAATATGAGATGTGATATGTTTTGCAAGCACTGTTCTTTTTAAACCCAAATCGACAAATGAATTCCTTTTAGTTTTCTTTGTTTAAACAGGTTAGTACCAAAAAGGATTATTTGCAAAAAATGAGAGTATATGAAACTTTGAAATAACGAATGGCGCTTACCAAAACTTACCCTTCTCTGTCCTTAGTGATTTGGTCCAATCCTGCACAGAAAGCTGAAAATGTCAGCTTAGAAATAGATGGACAGAAGATTTGGATCTGATATGCAATTTTTTCTGTGATTGCAGCAAAGTTCTGGCTAGTGCGGAAAAGTACTGGCAAGTGCGGTAAACCATTCCGCTATGTTGTCAGGAGAACACCCATAACCTAGCCATTTAGCAAAGAGTCCATGTTTTCTGTAATTATTTATCATGCCTTCAACGTAAGTATTTCCTAATTCAATTTCGATATCCTCTGTGGATTCAGGTAGTTTTTCTATAAAGGTTCAGGTTTTGAGGTTATTCTAGGGTTTGGGTATACTTCATATTTCTTCGCAGAAAGCAAATTCAAAGGTTTTGAGGAGCACCAAAAACTATGAGAATATCTTAAGGAGGTATTCTTATGCGAGGGGAGATAGGGTTTGAGGGGAGAAGTTGTTTGGAAACCAAGAGGTTTTTCAATTAAAATTTCTTAGAAGAATTTCTAGGAAGGATTTGCCTAGAATAATTAGGTCTAATTGAAGGATTATGCAAAGTCGAAGCCTTAGAAATTGACTTAGATGGACTATCTTTAGAGGTGCACAGAACTTCAAAGGAATTACGAAGATTTAAAGTAATAGAAGGGTTTTGTGGAGAAGATTTTCTAAACTGATGGCTATATATCCATTTATTCATTGTCTTCCTTGGTTTAACAGTGTCATCCGTCGTTACTACCATTTGAAACCCAACTTTCTAAAAGAACCTTACAAAATCCATTTGATGCATATTTTGTATGTCCAAAGAAGACCATTTGTTTCTGTAATAATGTGACATTATCAATGACCTGATTCATCTTACCATAAACTGGAAATGACGGTATAATATGATTCAGATAAAAAGAAAACCTTCCATCACTGTGACTGGGTCGTACCACACTAGACTGTCTTCTACGAAAATCATCGTATGGAGCATAGCTATCAAAAATTTGCTCTTTAGAAGTGAAATCCACACCAGACCTATTAGGGTAGGAAAACTACTTTTCATTGTTTGTTAATCTAATCTGTCTTTTTTAATCACAAGTGAAGTTTGGTCTGGCATTTTTTCTAATAGACCAAATCAATATTATTATATCATTTTATATATTATTATTTTATTATATTAAAATATTATCTTATATTATTTTTATAATAATATGATTTTGATATTATTATATAATACTTTATATTATATTATTATCTTTTTTTAATTATTATAAAAAAAATCAACTTATAAAACATATTAAAAGATTAAATAATAATAAAAAGTATTTAAATACTTGGAAAACCAAACCAATCTAATATATCTATATGTATACCTAATTTAAATGATAATGTCATAGAGTTTAAATGATAGATCTTGGGAAATGACATTTGAAAGAATAAATAAATAAATGGGAAAAATATAAGAAGAAAAATATTCTCAGAATATTATTAAAATTTATAATTGTTTACAATTAATAAAGTTGAAATTTCTAAGAACTATGATTTCAAAAGTGAGTTAGAGGAGTATCCAAAATTGCTGGTATGATTTCAAAAGTGAATTTTGTAAAATTAAAATTTATTTAAAGGCTGTATTGATTTTAGAGGATGAAGTTGCACAAATTCTGTTATTTAAATTTTATTTGCACAATGGATTTATAGTAAGTTAAAACTTGTTTAAGGGAGACGGTAAGCAGCTTGAGACAGGGTTAATGGACAAGTGTAAAAAATTAAGTTCACAATAAAAGTCTATCAACTATAATTATGTACAGTAATTATTAAAAACAAAAATTTGTTTCAGAAAAATGATAAATTCATAACTTGAAACATATTTAATGAATAATTATAAAAAAAATTAAATTTACAATAACAATCTATCACCTAATTATTTATCATAATTCTTAAAAATAAATATTAGATATACAAATTATTTTTAAATTTAAAATAATACTGACACTTCTGTCAATAGAATGTAGTAAGTACGGTGGGCGTGTGAAAGGTATGCATGGCATGTGGCTTATGCTATGGGGCAACTACTTTTGAGTTTGCATGGCGAAAGGATGCGAGGAATGAGGTGCAAATCCTCGTGTTTTTAGCCATTGCCTCAGTTATCCCCGTGATACCCTCTGACTTGAACTAGAAATAGCAGCCAAGAGCAAGTTAATTCTACAACAAATTTCAGCGCATCATGTCATGGGGCTACATAATTCTATAGCCTTGTGCTGCATTTTGACGGTGGATAAGAAATTTTTAATTTAATTAATAAACATAAAACTTACCTGGCATGTAGGTAAGAATCACTTTGTAGGATATTGCATAAGTACGTTTATTAATTAAATTAAAAACCTCACATCTACTATTAGAGATTTTTAATTTACTTAATAAATATAAAAAAATTGTTACTTCAAGTGCAAATTTCGGGCTGCATAATCATTTCCGAATAATGTCAGCAAAGACTTTGTCCAGCTGGAGGAGACAATGTCAAATGTCAATCTCATTTACCAGTGGCTAAACAACCAACTAAAACGTAAGTATAATAAAGGTACTTGTGTAAAAAAATTAAGTGTTCTCTATGGTAAGATATTTATTTGTTAGTCTCTATAAGATCAATCATCTTTGGTTTGAATGTAATAGACTACTTGAGGCTTTTAGTTGTTGCCTCACTTTGACACCATGTTTCAAGGACCAGCTAGAACTCAATCCTAGGACCCTCCATTCTGCAAAGCAGATACGACCAACTCATAATGGCCATCTCCAGGAATATTAAGCAAAACCTGCTCTCTCAAGCGTATCCTAGAGGTAGAGATAGAAGAAATGTGCCTTCGCCTGCTAAGAGCATTTGCTACTCTGTTCTCTTTCCCTTTAATGTATTCGATGCCATTCTATAAGGAGCCTTAGATTCTGGCTTAGTTCCAGGCATTAATTCGATGGAGAAATCAAATTCTCTCTTTGGAGGTAGTTCTGGCAATTCTTCTGGAAATATATCTCAGAATTCTTGTAATAAGGGAGAATCATCCACACTAGGAGTTGTGTCCATGTCCTTGACATGTGCTACATATAGCATACAACCCTTCCTCTTTTCCCTTTTTAACGACATAGCATAAATTTGCCTCAATTCCACAGGTCACTTCACACCTCTTATTACTGTAGATTGTCCTGTATCATCTAAGCATACAACAGACTTATCTCTACAATGTACAATTTCCTTATGCTCAATTAGCCAGTTGATTCCTAATATAACATCATATGATCCCAAAAGGGCGACATAAAGGTTTACTTGCATGAGAAAACTAGGAAGTTCCAACTCACTACATGATAAACATTGCTCTACCCGACGCTCTGCCCTATTGCCATATTCTACAATCCAAGGTTCAACCATAAATCCTGCTCTAACTGAAAGCCTAGATACAACTTTAGGATCTACAAAGCAATCAGTAGCTCATGTATCTATTAAAATTGAAACATTCTGACCAAAAATTTTACCAGTCACCTGAATAGGGGTAGCCTGAAAATCTGCAGACAAAACACCCATCTCGGGGTCCCTGTTTTCCTTCTGATTTGTCCCTCCTGTTTCCATTCCTGTTGGAATCCTTGTTGTTTCCCTTATTCTGATTCTGGTTCTGAGAGTTTTTGTAGGAATTCCTTCCTGTATTTCCTTGTCCTTTGCCCTTCATATTCCTAATTTGTTGGCGTCCACCATTATGCTATTTATTATCCTGATATATCCTTTTGAAACCCTGATTGGTATTGGATTTCTGATTACTGTTCACCTTAGACAAACTCTGTAACCTCTGTTCCTTTTGAAGAGCCTTTCTGAGTGCAAAACCCATGGTTTCCAGCTCAGGCATCTCAACTTTGAACCCCACCTTGGGGTGTAACCCTGTTATGAACTTGCGAGTTCTAAAGCGTTCATCCTATTGGTACTCTGGAACATACTTCACCAAATGGAAAAATATCTCATGATATTGGGTAACTGTCAGGACTCCCTGAATCAAATTTTGAAATTCTGCCACCTTCTGGTCAAAGAATAACTGAGGCAACCACCTTGTGCAGAATAACTGCAAGAATTCTTCCCATGATATCTCTCCTGGCTGAAGTTTCTTTTCCGCCATTACATTTTCCCACCAAGTGGCAGCTTCTCCTGTCAACTGGAAAGTAGCCCACATTGCCCTAGATTGCCCATAGAAATTTCAGACATGAAAATATTTTTCCAAGGAAATGATCCATGCCTCTGCATCATCTCCAAGGGTCTTACCGCTAAAATTAGGAGGTGTGACCTTTTTCAGGTCTTTGTTTACAGCTCCTCATCTATTTTGCCTCTTTTTTTGACTACCTCTGCAGCCTTGAGATCAGTGTCTCTCTTCCATTGTTCCTCCACCCTCCTATCCTCCTCTAATTTCCTTTGTTCCTCATTCAGACGTTTCTCATCCTGCCTACCCCTCATATCATTCTCAAGGTGATCCATGGGTGCACCTTGTTGTTGCAGGAGGTCCCCTTGTTGGGTCAGAAGTGCTAAAATCTAATCCAGCCTCTGATTGGGCTGATCAACCTGACCATTGCTAGATCCGGCCTTGTTGTTGTTTCTGGTGTTCATGATGACAGATTAGGTCCTGCACCCACACAGAAATATGCAACTTTAACAAGAAGTAGGCCAAAGTCCCAGAGTTGAACTCTGCTCTGATACCACATGTAAAGACCACATTTTCCCACAAAATGCCATGTCACATACAAAACATAAATGCGGAATTGTCAAAAAGAAAAACACGGTCGAATGTACACGTAGACCAATCAAACCATTATATATTCATGAATGAAAGATCTTAACACATGATTTCGACCTACACATCGATATCATCAAGAACCACAAGAAAATTTATTCAATAAAGTCGTCTAAATATATGCAAGTCAAACTTCACATGGTCACAATAAATGTTATGTAAATTACAAAGGGGAAATCAACCTACACGTCGATACTTCATTAATTACAAAGGTACAATAGTGCTTTGTTTCATAAGTGTTATACATAAAGATTTTTGGATGCTGACCTGCACGCCAGACATCAATACATCTCATTACATGCATGCATCATAGATAAGAAAAATAGGAAAATCAGTACGTAAAACCAAAACACAAAGAATATACCTTGGCGCTCTGTCCATCTGTATATCCTTATCTCCTTAGCCATATGACATGCGGCAATCTGCTATCTCGAGACGGGAGTGTGGCTCAGGCATTTTTACCGCCCAACTGTAACACCCCAAAATTGGCACCTAAACCTAATCAATTTTGGTGCATTTTCTTATCTTCGAAGTCCTATTGTACTAGGCAAATTCTTCTCCTAATTGACTTTAATTGACTGAGTTTCAAATGCAGAAAACCCAAATTTGCATAAATCTGACATTACATTTAAATTCCTAATTCTCAAATGATTATTAGCTAAAATCCCTATGATTAATTGATTTAATCCTAAAGTCCTAAGTGCTTTTAATTAAATCAAATCCACCCTCTTTGG
>MU227551.1:1515400-1532223 GCA_018584345.1 Thuja plicata
AGGGTTAACTCGTGCCCTAGATTTTCCACAAGGTTTTAAAGATGAATGGATTAAGGTTATCCTTAGCCGAGTTCATAACATGTGTATGTGGTTGGATAATGGACCAGTCAAGATCACCAAAAGCATGCTTCATCGAGTGATTGGATATCCTGTAGTGAATGGAAAATAGACCATGAGGGATAATAGCAAAGAAGAAATTACACTAAACACTGGAGCCGTATGGAACAACAGAGGTATGACTATCTCTACAATTACTGACCTAGAACTTGATTTTGGAGTAAGAGTAATAGCACATAAGTTCTATCAGTTGAGCAGATTAGATAGTGTTCCTTGTACAGCCGTTGATCAGGCATGAAAAATTGTCAAGAAGAATCACACATATGATCTTGCTGAGCTACAACAGACACAATTAGCCGAGAACCTAGCATCAATCAGAAAGGCTAAGAGCTCATCATGTAATTTTGGTTCTTTACTAGTCTGTATATTTTTCTACATTCGGGATACATTTCCTACACTGGGAAATATTGTTTGGAAAAAGGATAGACCCATAACAGTCCAGATTAGTGAATGTATTGAGAAATTACGAATTAATTTCAATAGCATTATGGGGAGCTATTTTGTAGAATTCAAGAAGAGAATGAGATTAAGGACTAGAATTCCTAAGTCACTAGTGGAGAAGCACTATGAAGAAATCTATTTTCTAGTTGATATAGATAATACTTATATCCAGGCAGTGACTCCTAGGATAACATGCTTAGAACCATTTCCATATGAAATTAACATTGATGAAGCATCAGCTACAATCATTGCACTCCTATCTAAGGCAACTGATACTACAGCAGAGAGATTTGGAAATTTTGATGAAGCCAAAGCTAAAATATCTAGAAGTTTGAATGAGGGAACTATGGAGAGGAAAAGAAAGAAGATTGTGAAAAATCTAAAGAAAATGGTTGGCTTAGGTAGTGATGAAGAACTTGAGGATGCACCTTTAGGCCTGACCACTGGACAAGGTGAGGATATATCTATAGAGGAGGAAGTGAGTGCATCAGAAGAGGTTACTAAGAAAGCTAAGGGCAAAAGACCACCAATTGCCATAGTAACCAAGCCGAGCAAAGCCAAACCCAAGGTTACACCTCCTATAGCTAATCGTCCAAGGACTAGAGCATCTACTGTTACTTCTCCATTAGAAGTACAAACTAAAGTATATGGTAAGAGGAAAGTTGCAGAAAGTAGTTTTGGAAAGGAAGCAAAGGTTGCTCCTAAGGCTAAGTCAAGTAAGCCAACAAAGAGACCAAGAAGAAGATTAAATTTGGGGACAGATAGTGATAAGGAAAAAATAGAAACTGATGAACCCAGTAAAATACCTACAACACAATTCAAGAAGCCAGCTAGTATTTATGAGGTATGTGACACTTTAAGGAATTCAGTAGGGTTAGCAACTTTTAAGTTCATTAAGTATGAAAAGTTGAAAACTGCAGATAGGCACAAAGTATAGGAAGCACTATTGGATATGATGAGTACTTTCAAATTAACTCCTACAGAGATAGGAAATTATGTGCCTAATGAAATTTATGATTTTCTATCAAGCAAATGCGAATTTGCACTTGCCACATAAAGATAGATTAGGGAAGGAACTCTAGCCCAGGTAATACCTGAGTTAACCTCAAAACAAAGAGCCAAATTCATTGAGGATTACAAGAGTAGGTTTGTTCCTAAACTCAGAGGCTATGTTGTTCTAAAAAATGATATTGAAGGTGTAGTACAACAAAGCACAAGGATTTGGAAGGAAATCTTTGGACTGACCATTCCAAAAGATAAGAAATCAGGTGAGGTGACATCTGAGCAAAAGGCAAAAGAAGTTGAAATGAAGACTACCCCTAAACCATAGATAACTCAAGATCAAATTGCCATAGAACAGGACAAAACCAAATATGCATTAGACTCAACTAATTCTATTGATCTGACTACAAATAGTCCTATGGATTTTATAGTTGATGATCCAAGCAATTTGAATGTCGAGGAACAAGAGATGCCGAGTGGTAAGGACACTGATTCACCTATTAAGGCAACTGATACTGAAGAAGGGAAGACCACAACATCTGATGAAATAATTGAAGTTGTCAATGATCAGAAAAGTGAAGAGAACCAACAAACAAATGAACACAAGGTAACTTCACAGAATCCACCTATTTTAGAGGTTGTGAAAATAGTTTTAGATAGTGGAGTAGTGATAAAGATACTATTGATAAGCCTAAAGAAGAAGAGGCAATGCAAGTGTTGGTTGATCTACCACACTCTGCATCATCCACTCCTATAGGTCCTAAAACTAGTGATATGCCCAATCCATAGACACTACTGACAGAATTAAAAGAGGCATTGGACATTGACATTGTCAAAGGAAAAGATATTATGCTCTTGAGCATAAGTTCTCCAGAGGTGAAGAAAAAGAAAATCTTGAAGAAGAAGTCTCAGATTCTAGATGTAACATTAGATGAAGTCATTGTAATTCCACAATGGGATCCCATTGAGTTATCTTTTGAAAAAATAGGGACTCTTCAATAATTACTTAAGAGGAAGAAGAGATAGGAAGAGATGAAGATAGAACAAAAGAAAAAGCAGGTGTTGCATGACATCAAAGACATATTTGTAAAGGCTTTTGACTTAGAGGATGAAATGCCTCAAGCTCCAATCATTGATCAACTAGTCAACATTGTATAAAAGGTAACTGATGAGGACATAGACAACAATGAAAAGCTTCTACAATGGTCCAGGAGAGGATTTGAGAGCAAAGTTCTAGAGAAAATCTCAGAAGAGATTGCCACAAAATAGGTTGAACTTTCTATTCTTGTAGAAACTTTAGAGAAAGTTACAGCCAATGTTTATTCTTTGTACATAAAATTATGTGATGTTGAATTTTTCACAAAGGATAATCTATAGCTTGTTGAGAAGCTACGGTTAGATTTGAGATCAACTGGCACTACTTTGGGTAAAGATACTACCTCTAGTTCTTTACATCTTAATAAGTTGATAAATGCACAATGGAGAATAGCTGAGAATATGGTTGAAGATGGTTGAATAAGGGCCAAATTGATAACTATTCAGACAAGCCTGTTGCCTCACTCAGACATAATACAGAAGGAACTTTCAATTGCAAAGGAGTTATCACAGAGCAATGCAAATCTATCGACTACAAAAAGTTTAGTGAGTCTAGCTGTCGCGCTAGAAATCAAATTGGAAGTTATGAAGATTGCAAAGGAAAGCCGGGATACTACATTTGAATCCACCTTGTAGCTTCATAAACAATTTTTGGATAATTACAACTTAACCCCACTAGC
Organism: Thuja plicata; assembly: GCA_018584345.1. Taxonomy (NCBI): domain Eukaryota; kingdom Viridiplantae; phylum Streptophyta; class Pinopsida; order Cupressales; family Cupressaceae; genus Thuja; species Thuja plicata. The sequence goes on from MU227551.1 coordinate 1,518,736, forward strand.
AATCAGTGACAAAAACAAGGGGGAAGTTGGTAAGGAAATTGGAAAGGATACAACATGATACATCAGTATAGTACAGTACAGGTACACTTGTATATAAATTTTTGAAGGCATGCAAACTTTTTGTATGGGTTATTTCTGAGTATATTCCTAGGGGGAGTACTTAGCGTACCTAGGCAATATTTTGATGAAATGAATGGAAGTAATGATAAGTGTTTTTTCCACTAATATCAAAGGGGGAGATTGTTAATCTCTAAGTTCTGTTGATGATTAGTGACCAACACTTAGTCATTCACTTAGGCAGTTTTAGTTGGATATCACTGTGGTCGAGCTAAAACTATGTAAGGCCGAGCAACATTGCTGAGCATTTTTTAGTTTGCCTAGTTACATTGCCGAGCCGAGTTACATTGCCAAGCCGAGTAGAATACAGAGATGTTAAGTGCTGAGCGACAGAGAAGTCATGTGCCGAGCAGAACAATTTTTCTATACATGTCTGGAATGGTACAAACTTCGAGGATAAGTGATCTAGCCGACTTGTATAAGCTTTTTGGGCCGACTTATGTACGCATTTAGTATTCTTCTATGGAGTTAGTTATGCATTTTATTGTTTTATCCTATGCATGAACATTAATTGTAATACCATCAAGGTATGGGTATTAGATCTTCGTCGTTGATCTAGATCTCACTATGAGATTTGAACAGGTATATTAGATTGCTTCAAAACCCTATTTTTATGTGTGTGTGTGTGTGTGTGTGTGTGTGAAGAGAAGACGAAGTGTGGTGACTGCATTCTGGAAGTGAAATGCACAAAGGGTTATTTTGTTAAGAAGCAGAGATCAAGTAGAGTGACAACACAGTGAACAACAAAGTAAAGATTATATCAGATTATGAGATCATAGAAGGTACTGGAAAGAGGAGATCCGTCATCAGCATCAGAGTGCATAATGAAGGATCAATACTTGAGACATTCTAATCATTGTATCAAGTGAAAATCTCTTAACAGAGTGGTTCTAGCAGACCTTTCTTTATCTCCTAACAGAGTGCTTACTTCATTGTAAGTTCAAATCCTTTCACAGGGTAGATTGTAATGATCTTAAGCTCTTAATCGGGCAGACCTTTAACAAGGTAGATTACATTTTATAATCAACATTTGTAACCTTAACAAGTACACTTTATTACTGCAGTAGTGGAGAATTTTGTGGGTGTCATCCCCACCCCAGTTTTACCTAATTGGGTTTCTGGGTTACCAAGTTATTGTGTTATGTGTTATTTATTTCATTGTGTGGATGATATCTGAGATTACATTAGACTCATATATGTAAGAATGTGGATCAGTTTGTTTTAAGTGTTTAAATTTGAAGATCTGATTCACCCCCCCTCTCAGTATCTTGGTTTCCCATTATTGTATTTCCAACAGTCAACAAGATTAAACCATTATTATTTATGAAATTTCCACACCAATCAACCAACAATACCCAACTACGCAATGAGAGTACTCGACAAAAATCCAAGAACCAAAACAGTATGGAAAGGAAAAAAAAGCAACCAAATAACACAATGAAACTGTTACAAGTATATGTATATCTCCCTACGCACTGATTTCTGACAAATGTCTAATATGGTTAAAGGAATCTATACCCATACATCAAGGTGAGGTGCAACAACAGTTGCCTCAGTTCATAAACAATTAAGACTAGATTAACTTAAAGCTGAGCCCCCCCCCTTTTTTATTGAAACCGTGGTGGATTAAATAACTTATGCTGAAAGTCCAAGAGATATGGCGTATTGCTTGGGAAGTCAGATTGTGATGTGGTGCGACATAAGACAAAAGTTACAACTCATTATACAAGGGGTCTTCCTTTAAATATGGATAGCAGTTTAAGAGGGGCGAACTTCCTTGCCTTCGAATAGCAATAAAAAGTTGCACTGTCAGCTTTGGGAAAAAGACCGCAGATACCACATGTAACCGTGGTTATCCAGTCAAGCAATAGTGTATAAAGTCCTACGCCATCTATTGCCTATGGAGTGGCGAGCTAAAACTAGCAACTAACGACAGCCCTGCCTACTGGAGCAGCCTTCAACTTAACAAAAGATGTCCAAAACAAGAATAAAGAAATAAAAATGTGCTCCTATGATGAAAGAAGCCGCATCCCATAAAGCCACATAGTTTTTTAAACACAATATCGGTATGGCTGAGGCAACAAGCGATAGTTAGGGGTAGCTAACAGGTCTTGCTGAAACCTAAGGAAAAACAAACATACAAATTTATTTTGGGTGCATTGTCTAAGCATATTACATAGGTTCACCAATCTAGAATATAAACCATGAAAAAAAAGAATGCAACATCACCAATATACCAACAAAGTTTATGAAAACATGATCATTAACAAACAAGTTGCGTAAGATTTAAGGAAAAGAAGAATTTTTTTAAAAACCTGGAGTATGTAGATAAAATTTTGAACTGGTATCCATGCTGCCACCACAATGTTTCCTCCTCTTCCTCTCTTTCCGCCCAAAGTTTTCTTGTCAATTGCTCCCCTATCCTTCCGTGAGACTCTGCAATTCAAGAAGTTGGTTTCTTTCCTCTCCTGCACCATGCACGTCTTTCTCAACAAGAATGTGGTCTCTTTAAGGAGACCACTCTCTCCGCTCACTCCCAACCACTTTTCCCTTCTCTTTCTTTCTTTTTTTTTTGTTTTTTTTTTAAAACAAATGTCATATGGTCATATTTTATTTTACAATAATAACAACACATACACAGAAATAATTTTCTAGTTAACTTATAACATTGATAACAATTAGTTTGAAAATCCATTGTACCACCCTACACAATATCCTTATGCATATATATAAATGTGAATCTATGAATCATTTCTAAAACATGGCAACTTGAAAAGTAATCATTTATTCATTCATTTTCACATAGAAGTTAGTGAGAGAGGTGATTAAAAATATGAAGCTATTTTAGGAATACATAATATCCCAAAGTGGTGTGTGCGTAGACCAGATCCTCCATACCCACCTGAGCTGATGGCTAGCCTCCTCTACCTCAACCACACCTCGACCTTCATTCCTGCATCCACTCCAACATACTTGGAACCAAAAACAACTTATCAGTATATGATTAAACATGTAATCAATAATTTCCAACGTATTTCATTAATGCTATAATCAATAAAATCAACACATTTTACTGTGGTCTTGCCATCATATCATCACATCTCATCATAATGCATGTTATAATAAAATAAAGCATTAAATTAAACATCATCCTTTATTGGAAGGTTGAAATATGATCACCAAAACAATGACGATAGATCTAACGCTAGAAAAATATATAACGACAAAAAGTAGTGACATAGTCTAAACATATCGACTAGGTCAACAAAGTCAAAAAGGGTCGCATACAAGACTAAAATAAAGGAGTCACTAAGGTCGATTCGTGACATCCCTCCCAACTAGGAGAAGACATCGACCCAATGTCACATCAAAATAAACCAAACTGAAACACACCACACAGTATATATATATATATATATATATCATAATGAGTCAGCAAGGAAGTCTATGAGAAGAAATGAGGAAATGATCGGTGCACGTCCTCTGCATCCTCCCAAGTGGAACTTTCAATAGAGAATTGATCCCAATAGACCTTGTACTGCAAAACATCTCTGTTGCGCACTTGGATAGTACGTTGATCAACAAGTCGGGTAGGCTCCACCTGCACTACCCCCGGTTCTTGAACCTGCAAAGCATGCCAATCCAAAATATGTGAAGCATCTGGATGATAAGGTTTCAGCAATGAAACATGAAAGAATTTATGAATTCAGGCTAGAGAGAGTGGTAGAGAAATTTGGTATGCAACTGGGTTGATGACTTCCAGAACATCAAAGGGGCCCACATATCACAACGCAAGTTTTGAAGCCCTACCGAAGGATATGGAACTCTTATGAGGCCGCACACGCATGAACACCTTGTCCCCTACTTGGAACTGTCTAAAGTGTGGTTCTTATCCGCATAGCTTTGCTGTCAATCTATTGCTTCTTTTAGCCTATCCCAGATCAAAACCATATGTTCTTCCATCTCTCGTAACATATCAGGACCGATCACAATCCTGTCCCAATTGATAGGAACACGACACTTATGCCCATAAAGTGCCTCGAATGGTGCCATACCTAGAGAAGCATGGTAGGATTTATTGTATGCAAACTATACCAAGGGAAGATACTCTTCCCACTTGTACTGCTGATCCATGCAGTACATTCAGGATAGTAGGCTGTGTGAAAGTTGAGATGTGTACCCAAAGAAGCATTCAAGGTTTTCTAGAACCTTGATGTCATTTATGTGTCTCTATTAGATATAATAGTCTCTAGCATACCATGAAGTTGGAAAATCTAGTGCACAAATTTCTTAGCCAAAACCAAGGATCCATCTTTCAAGATTCCTGGAATGAAATGAGCCACCTTGGTTAGTTTGTCAACTACAACCAAAATGACATCATGTCTCTGTCTGGTCATGGGTAAACCCTGTATGAAGTCCATACTGATGACTTGTCATTTATGTTCTAGAATATCATGTGGGTATAATAATCCCATTGGGTGGACATGCTCAGCCTTGACTCATTGCCATTCCAAACACTGGGCTATGTAAGTGGTCACATCACACTTAAGCCCTGGCCAAAAATACAATGGTCTCAAATCGACAATCATATTATTTACCCTTGGATGACTTGAAAATGGAGCACAGTGCATCTCTTCAAGTACCACCTTCCTCAACCCTACTCAGTCGGGAATATACATCTTGTTCTAGTATCTCAAAATACCATTATCCTCAAAACTGTATCTGTCAAAATGGTAGTCATATGGATCATTCTGCAAAGCAGATTTAACCAACTCATAATGGTCATCTCCAGGAAGATTAAGCAACACCTGCTCTCTCAGGCGTGTCCTAGAGGTAGAGATAGTAGAAATGTGCCTTCACCTGCTAAGAGCATCTGCTACTCTGTTCTCTTTCCCTTTAATGTATTCGATGCCAAAATTGTACTCGCTCAAAAACTCTAACGAATGTCTCTGCCTGGCATTGAGATTGAGCTGCGTGAAAATATATCTAAGTCCCATATGGTCTGTCATTAGCTCAAAAGGCTTACCCAATAGGTAATGCCTCAACATCTGCAAAGCATGTATAATAGCAGACAACTCCAAATCATGTGGAGCATAATTAACCTCATGTTGTTTCAGTTTTCATAACTCATAAGCCACTACTCTTTCATCTTGCATCAACACACTACCCAAACCCTCACCTGAAACATCTGTAATTGTACAGTGAACTATCTATTGGGGTCAGGTACAACCAAAATGGGAGCGGATGTGAGCTTCTATTTCAATAACTGAAAGGCTTTCTCACATGTCTCTATCCACTCATATATTTTCCCTTTCCTCTGAAGGGATGTAATGGGAGCAACAATTTTGGAGAATCGCTCCACAAATTTCCTGTAATAACCAGCCAACCCCATGAAACTTCAGACTTTTCTCACATTGCCAGGAGCAGGCCATTCAAGTATAGCCTTAATCTTGGCAGGATGCACTGCAATTCCATCTGCAGATATTATATGCCCTAGATAATGAATCTCTTTCTGATAAAATGAACACTTTGATAGCTTGCCATACAATTTCCTGTCTCTCAGACGCTATAAGACTATGTGCAAATGCTCTTCATACTCCTCCATGTTCTTGGAGTAAATCAGGATGTCATTAATAAAGATCTCCACAAACTTATCCAAACAGTCCCTGAAAACACTATTCATAAGGTTCATAAAAGTGGCAGGAGCAGATGATATCTAGATCTCAAATTGATCTTAGAAAACACAGTTGCACCTTCCATTTGATCGAATAGCTCATCTATTTGTGGAAGGGGATATCTATTTTTGATGGTCACTTTGTTATGCATCCTGTAATCAATACATAATCACAAAGTACCATCCTTCTTCTTAATAAACATCACTGGGGCTCCCCAAGGTGATATGCTAGGGCGTATGAACCCTTTGGCCAAAATTTCTATGAGTTGAACCTTCAGTTCATACATCTCAGTAGTAGCCATTCTATAAGGAGCCTTAGATTGTGGCTCAGTTCCAGGCATCAATTCGATTGATAAATCAAATTCTCTATTTGGAGGTATTTCAGGCAATTCTTTTGGATATACATCCCAGAATGCCTATAATAAGGGAGAATCATCCACACTAGGAGTTGTGTCCATGTCCTTGACATGTGCTACATATAGCATACAACCCTTCCTCTTTGCCCTTTTTCACTGCATAGCAGAAATTTGCCTCAGTTCCATAGGTCACTTCACACCTCTTATTACTGTAGATTGTCCAGCATCATCAAAGCATACAACAAACTTATCTCTATAATCTACAATTTCCTTATGCTCAGTTAGCCAGTTGATGCCTAATATAAAATCATATGATCCCAAAGGGGTGACATAAAGGTTTGCTTGTCTGAGAAAACTAGGAAGTTCCAACTCACTACCTGATAAACACTGCTCTACTTGACGCTCTACCCTATTGCCATATTCTACAATCCAAGGTTCAACCATAAATCCTACTCTAACTAAAATCCTAGATACAACTTTAGTATCTACAGAGAATTCAGTAGCTCCTGTGTCTATTAAAATTGAAACATTCTGACCAAAAATCTTACTAGTCATCTGAATAGGGGTAGCCTAAAAATCAGCCTGCCTATGATCAATAGTTTCCTAAATATGATGTTGTGCTTGAAAGCCTCTATGATCTAAACATTGTGGACATCTAGCTAAAAAATTATCACCTCAACAGACAAAACACCCATCTCGGGGTCCCTGTTTTCCTTCTAGTTTGTCCCTCCTGTTTCCATTCCTATTGGAATCCCTGTCGTTTCCCTTATTCTGATTTTGGTTCTGAGAGTTCCTGTAGGAATTCCTTCCTCAATTTCCTTGTCCTTTGCCCTTCATATTCCTTATTTTCTGGCATCCACCATTATGATGTTTATTATCCTGAGCTTTCCTTTTGAAACCTTGATTGGTATTCGATTTATGATTACTATTCACCTTGGACAAATTATGTAACCTCTGTTCTTGTCGAAGAGCCTTTCTGAGTACAAAATCCATGGTTTCCGGCTCATGCATCTCAACTTTGGAACCCACCTTGGGACATAACCCTGTTATGAAGTTGTGAGTTCTAAAGCGTTCATCCTGTTTGTACAGTGGAACATACTTCACGAAATGACAAAATCTCTCATGATATTGGGTAACTGTCAGGACTCCCTAAATCAAATTTTGAAATTCTGCCACCTTTCAATCAAAGAATAACTAAGGTAACCACGTCATGTGGAATAACTGCAAGAATTATTCCTATGATATCTCTTGTGGCTGAAGTTTCTTTTCTGCCATTACATTTTCCCACCAAGTGGCAACTTCTCCTGTCAACTGGAAAGTAGCCCACATTGCCCTAGATTTCCCAGAGAAATTTCTAACATGAAAATATTTTTCCAAGGAAATGATCCATGCCCCAACATCATCTCCAAGGGTCTTATTGCTAAAAGTAGGAGGTGTGACCTTTTTCAGGTCTTTGCTGAGCTCCTCAACTATTTTACCTCTATTTCTGGCTACCTCTGCAGCCCTGAGATCAGTGTCTCTCTTCTGTTGTTCCTCCACCCTCCTATCCTCCTCTAATTTCCTTTGTTCCTCATTCAGACTGTTCTCATCCCGCCTACCCCTCATATCATTCTCAAGGTGATCCATATGTGCACCTTGTTGTTGCAGGAGGTCCCCTTGTTGGGACAAAAGTGTTAAAATTTGATCTAGCCTCTGATTGGGCTGATCAACCTGACCATTGCTAGATCTGACCTTATTGTTATTTCTGGTGTTCATGATGATAGATTAGGTCATGCACCCACATAGAAATACACAAATTTAGCAAGTAGTAGGCCAAAGTCCCAAAGTTAAACTCTTCTCTGATACCACATGCAAAGACCACATTTTCTCACAAAATTCCATGTCACATACAAAACATAAATGTGGAATTGTCGAAAAGAAAAACACGGTCGAATGTACACGTAGACCAGTCGAATCATTATATATTCATGGATGAAAGATCTTAACACATGATTTTGACCTACACATCGATATCATCAAGAACTACAAGAAAATTTATTCAATAAAGTCGTCTAAACAGATGCAAGTTGAACATCACATGATTACAATAAATATAATGTAAAATACAAAGGGGAAATCGACCTACACGTCGATACTTCATTAATTACAAAGGTAAAGAAGTGCTTTGTTTCATAAGTGTTATACATAAAGATTTTTGGATGCTGACCTACACGCCAAACATCAATACATCTCAGTACATGGATGCATCATAGATAAGAAAAATAGGAAAATCAGTACGTAAAACCAAAACACAAAGAATATACCTTGTATCTCTGTCCATCTATATGTCCCTGTCTCCTTAGCCACCTGACATACATCATCCTCTATCTCGAGTTGGGAGTATGGCTCAGGTGCTTTTACCGCCCAACCACAGAGTGGTTAGCTCCCTTGGGGTTCTTCCTGACATGAAGAACGCGCTGACCCTTGCCCGAGAAGCCTAGCAACTGGCGCTAAAGGATCAGGTGGAACTGGTGCATCCATGAACATAACTACTAACACACATATGTCTAAATAGTAGTACAAGCACGGATGTGGCAGAGGGATAGATCAACAACCAACATATAAAAGAACACATATGTAAAAACTCTTTGGCCAAAGCTATTCATCACTAGGTTTCTAATGGCATGCAGAAGTATAGCAGATCATTTCTACCCTCCCCTGGTCCTCCACATACAACACCCTCCCAAATTCAATGCACAACATAACACAATTATCATGGAAAGAAAATGTACACTAAATTAAGATTTTACTACACAATTACACTTGCTTAAGCAACATGAATTCTCAGATAGTCTTACTCTACTATTCTCATAAGGTTTTAAAATCTAAGCTTATACAAATAAATCATTAAAACTATGATGTTATCAAAGGTACGATGGCCATTTACATAGCAAATTCCCAACATGTCAATAGGATTAAACCATTATTATTTATGAAATTTCCACACCAATCAACCAACAATACCCAACTACGCAATGAGAGTACTCGACAAAAATCCAAGAACCAAAAGAGTATGGAAAGTAAAAAAATAAACCAAATAGCACAACAAAACTGTTACAAGTATATGTATCTCCCTATGCTCTAGTTTTTGACAAATGTCTGATATGGTTAAAGAAATCTATACGCATACATCGAGGTGAGTTGCAGCAGTAGTTGCCTCAGTTCACAAACAATTAAGACTGGATTAACTTAAAGTGGAGCCCCCATTTTTTTTTGAAACTGCGGTGGATTAAATAACTTATGCTGAAAGTCCAAGAGATATGGCGTATTGCTTGGGAAGTCATATTTTGATGTGGTGCGACATAAGACAGAAGTTACAGCTCATTATACAAGGGGTCTTCCTTTAAATACGGACAACAGTTTAAGAGGGATGGACTTCCTAGCCTCCGAATAGCAATAAAAAGTTGTGATGTCAGCTTTGGGAAAAAGACTGCAGACACCACATGTAACGACAGTTATCCAGCCAACCAACAGTGTATGAAATCCTACACCATCTACTGCCTATGGACTGGTGAGCTAAAACCAGCAACTAAAGACAGCCTTGCCTACTGGAGCGGCCTTCAACTTAAAAAAAGATATCCAAAACAAGAATAAAGAAATAAAAATGTGGTCCTATGATGAAAGAAGCCACATCCCATAAAGCCATGCAATTTTTTAAACACAATATCTGCATGGCTGAGGCAGCAAGCGACGGTTAGGGGTAGCTAACAAGTCTTGCTGAAACCTAAGGAAAAACAAACATATAGATTTATTTCGGGTGCATTGTCTAAGCATATTACATAGGTTCACCAATCTAGAACACAAACCATGGAAAAAAAAGAATGCAACATCACCAATATACCAACAGAGTTTACAAAAACATGGTCATTAACAAACAAGTTGCGTAAGCTTTGAGGAAAAGAAATTTTTTTTCAAAAACCTAGAGTATGCAGATAAAAAGTTGAACTGGTATCCACGCTGCCACCACAATGTTTCCTCCTCTTCCTCTCTTTCCGCCCAAAGTTTTCCTGTCAATTGCTCCCCTATCCTTCCGCGAGACTCTGCAATTCAAGAAGTTGGTTTCTTTCTTCTCCTGCACCACGCGCGTCTTTCTCAACAAGAATGTGGTCTCTTTAAGGAGACCATTCTCTCTGCTCACTCCCAACCACTTTTCCCTTCTCTTTCTTTTTTCTTTTTCTTTTTTTTTTTTTTTGTTTTTAAAACAAATGTCATATGGTCGTATTTTGTTTTACAATAATAATAACACATACACAGATATACTATTCCAATTAACTTATAATATTGATAACAATTAGTTTGAAAATCCAATGTACCATATATATATAAATATAAATGTGAATCTATGAATCGTTTCTAAAACATGGCAACTTGAAAAGTAATCATTTATTCATTCATTTTCACATAAAAGTTAGTGAGAGAGGTGATTAAAAATATGAAGCTATTTCAAGAATACATAATATCCCTAAGTGGTGTGTGCGTAGACCAGATCTTTTGTACCCACCAGAGCTAATGGCTAGCCTCCTCTACCTCAACCACACCCTCGCCTTCATTCCTGTATCCACTCCAACATACTCAAAACCAAAAACAACTTATCAATATTCGATTAAGCATGTAATCAATAAATTCCAACGTATTTCATTAATGCTATAATCAATAAAATCAACACATTTTACTGTGGTCTTGCCATCATATCATCACATCTCATCATAATGCATGTTATAATAAAATAAAGCATTAAATTAAACATCATGTAACATCATCCTTTATTGGAAAGTCAAAATATGATCACCAAAACAACGATGATAGATCTAACACTAGAAAAATACAATGACAAAAAGTAGCGACATAGTCTAAACATATCGACTAGGTCAACAAAGTCAAAAGGGTCGCAAACAAGCCTAAAATAAAAGAGTTGCTAAGGTTGAGTCGTGACACTTCCTGTAATTTCAACCACTAATGCATGCAATACAAAACAAATTTTTTATTAACTTTAGTAGAATTCTCTCATACTACAATGCATGATGATGTGATCTCCACTTAAACTACACTTTGCTTGGCTTCAACTCCTTCAAGCCTTTTCAAAGACTTGGATTTAGCTTCCTTAGACAATTGCATATCAATAGCTTAGAAAAAAATTACAACTTTGATAAAATTTGTGATATTCTTCATGCAAATCAACCATTTTTTATCTACTACTTCTTGCGACTCCATACTTGGCAAAAATAACTTTTTCTTTGAGGACAATAATTTTTTCAATCTCGCAACCTTGCTTCTCTATCAAATCTCCTCTTTGTTTGGATAATTTTTTTTTCCATTAATCATGAGGTTATACGAAAACCCCGATCCCTCTTGTTGGACTACCTTTGACTTCGATCTCCTTTTACCAAGATCATTCACCAGTTTTGTAGGCAAATTCAAACTTTATGACTTATTCTTTTCAAAATCATCGATTGTCTACTTCGAGAGTTGGCTTCATCTTTTTTGAGGTGGCTTCTACATTAATACTAGGATTGTCTTCATCCTTTCAACTTGGACAAGTTTACCTTATTTATTTGGAAATATTGCATATAGTTGGAACTTTAATTTTCTGCAACCTCTTTACGTTGGCAGCTTCCTTAAACAAATTCGCAGTGCATCCTCGATCTTCTTTCTTTGATAATTTAACCCAACAATTAATGGAGGATCTATTAATGGAATTGGAACATTACAATTAAAAGCCTACTAAAATATTTTACATGTACCAATAGACATCCATCTCTATATCAAGTAGTTATAAGTTAAATGTTAGATTGAAAAAGTTGTACAACTTTATTGATAATTATGATGCCATGTTATTAGTGCATTTGTGTATAGGTATTGGTAAAAACATTTATTAGAAGAATATCGATTGAACCAATTAATGAAATTGTTTTTTTTTTCATAATTATTGTGTTGTCTAGCAATAAGTATCAAAGGCACTAAATGACCATTCTTTGACCTTTGTGAACATAACAGATCCTCCTACATTTGTCATAATTACCTAAAAGTTGAAAATAATAGCTTTAACCTCTTAAATCACATACAAAAAATAAAAAATAAAACTCATCAAAAGAAAATATAGCATTTAAAAATTTAAAGTGCATGAAATTAGCAAGGAAGACTACTCCCAATTGTTATTTAGATTTTAATAAACATTGGACACATAAACTTTATATTCAATTTCATTATTCTTTATAAATATTAAGAATTTAATTTTAGTTTCCATTTTTTAGACTACTTTCTAGTGCACAATTACTTATGATTAAAGGGAGAGAATTGCATTTGTAAGGGAGGCATATTGCCGTAATCAGTGGCGATAGAGTCATTCAACAAAGCGATTGTGTAGGCGAAGATCAGTGCAAATCCGACGTCCCTTAATTTCAACCACTAATGCATGCAACACAAAACAATTTGTTTTTAACTTTAGCGGGATTCTCTCATACTACAATGCATGATGATGTGATCTCCACTTAAACTACACTTTTCTTGGCTTAAACTCCCTCAAGCCTTTTCAAAGACTTGGATTTAGCTTTCTCATACGATTGCATATCAGTGGCTTATAAAAAAATTTACAACTTTGACAAAATCTGTGATATTCTACATGCAAATCAACCTTTTTTGATCTACAACTTCTTGCAACTCCATACTTGGCATAATAATTTTTTCTTTGAAGAAAATGATTTTTTCGATCTCACCAACCTTGCTTCTTGTGTGCATAAATGTTGACACACTTCTATGAATCATTCCATCCAAGGTTTCTCAAGAATGAGGCCTCAAATATCGATCCATAGCTCTCTAGTCATGGAGTGCAAAGGTTTGAAATGGAGGCCCTCAGATTGACCTAGTTAGTGCCTATGCAAGTACACCATGAAACGAGAGATTCAAATGCATGAAAAATGAGATTTACTCTATATGATTGCTATGCATAAAAGAAGTTAATCTACATGATAACAATGCATGGTTAATCTATGAAAGGAAATACAAATGCAAGTTTAATCTATGAAAGGAAATATGAATCTAATCTACATGAGTAGCCATGAATGCAAGAAAGAACGAGACAAGAAGAGAGAAGTTGCAATATCCAAGCTCAAGTGCTCAAATGCTCCTCCAAAATTGCTCTTCAAACTTGTAGCATAACAATACTATGAAAAGATGATATATGAAAATGAGGAGAGGTCTCCTTTTAAAGGAAAGTGAACGATTGAGATTAAGAGGCAAAAATCAAAGGCTATGATTAAGAGGCAAAAACCCACCACTTAGGAGGATGTGATGAAAAAGGCATTT
>MU227551.1:1554152-1576936 GCA_018584345.1 Thuja plicata
TTAAGAGGCAAAAATCAAAGGCTATGATTAAGAGGCAAAAACCCACCACTTAGGAGGATGTGATGAAAAAGGCATTTTTATTTAATTTTCATTTAATTTATTACCTTTTTCATCAAATAAAGTGCTTTAAGTGGGGATTTTTATTTATTTAATTAAAAGAGGGGTTTTCTTTCAATTAAATAAATTAGAAGAACTTTATTTAATTAAATGGGAGAAATTAAATTTAATTAAATAAGAGGGATTTTAATTAAAAGGGAGATTAACTCTTTTAATTAAATAAAAATGATCAAACCTTAGGAAATATTGAAATAATTGAATAATTGAATTAATTACAATTTGATCAAGGAAATTGATTTAAATTGAAAATGTTCCAAAGCATTGATTCAGAAATTTGATAAATTGATAAAATGATAAATGGGGCCCAAAGTTTAGGCGACTATTTTAGGGTGCACCTTTTTTGATCTACAACTTCTTGCAACTCCATACTTGGCATAATAATTTTTTCTTTGAAGACAATGATTTTTTCGATCTCACCAACCTTGCTTCTCTATCAGATCTCCTCTTTATTTGGATAAATTTTGTTTTCATTAATCATGAGGTTATACGAAAACCCCAATCCCTCTTGTTGGATTACCTTTGACTTTGATCTCCTTTTACCAAGATCATTCACTAGTTTTGTAGGTGAATTTAAACTTTGTGACTTATTCTTTTCAAAACCATCGATTGTCTACTTCGAGAGTTGGCTTCATCATTTTCGAGGTGGCTTCTACATTAATACCACGATTGTCTTCATCCTTTCAACTTGGACAATTTTACCTTATTTCTTTGGGAAATATTGCATATAGCTGGAACTTTAATTTTCTGCAACCTCTTTACCGTTGACAACTTCCTTAAACATAACTTCACAGTGCATCCTCGATCTTCTTGCTTTGATAATTTAACCCAATACATATGATCAACCTAGCTTTGATACCAAATGAAGAAAACAATTCTAATGCCAAATAAATAAATAGAAAATACATAAAATTGCTACAAACAACAGATAAAACTTTATACTCGTTCAAATGAGATTACACGACCTTGTTGATTGTGAGATCAAGGATCAATTGATCATAGATAGTATTCAAGTGAGATTAGACAACCTTCTTGATCGTGAGATCTTTTAGGACTAACAATTTTTAACCATTCACTAGTAAGAGGGTACCAAATTTTTAGTAGGAAGGATGTACTAAGTTGGGATTTGAAACCCTTTAGGCCAGTCATGCTAAGTTAAAGAAATTGTGTGTCATTATGTAAATGACCCTTTCCTTTTGTTCCTTTAGTTTTCACTAGTTCTACAAAATACTAATATTCCCCTCAGCTATTAGGCCATCCCCACAGGAAACGTCTAATTAGAAAACTAAAACGTAATGGGATGTATGTCTCATACCATCCCCATACATACCCCCATGCCTGCCTCCATTGGACGGATTGGACTTGTCGTGTTATCCTTGATATATTAATTTATATTATTAATGAGTCGAGTTTAGGATTAAAGTATATGAATTTATATTATTATTTTATAGTTATAAATGTGATTTATATTATTACTGTTAGTTAAAATTAAATTTAATATTTTTTTACATTTATTTTTTTTAACATAAATTGATTTTTATTCTATATTTAACCTTATAACCCTATAATCAATAAGCCTCAAGTAACAACACTCGAAGATGAGGTTTTTTTTTTCTTATTTTTAAATATTTTTTTTTTCTACAAATAAAAAGAAATAAAATTAATATATTTGACCACAATTAAATCAAATCAAATTATATATAAAAAAATTCATACCTCATCGGTAAATATTTATTTTAAATAGTATTAAATTATATATTTTATTTAAATTAAATTATTATAATTTAACAAATCTATTAAATAAATAACATTACAATAATATAATATTAGCAAATAAAATAAAGAATATTAATTATATAATTTTAAAAAATAAAAAAATAAAATCATTCTTTGTCTAGTCACCTTCAAATAGCAACACACATGAACATCACTATTTTCCCTATTTTTTTTCTTTTTTTTTTAATTTACTAGACAAAGATGTATTTAGTTATTATAATATTTCTTATTAGGTCATATTATAATATTTAGTTATTATTAGTATAATATTTCTTATTAGTTCATATTATTTGCATACATTGTTGAAATAGTTACTATACACATTTTTTCCATGGTTATAAGGTTCATATTTAAGAGATAAAGATATTAATATGTGACTTAAACCACTACATTTTGCATCAAACAATAGACATAAAAATTATTTTATATTTTCAAAATCAAACAATACTGAAAACCATTTATATTTTTTCAATCAGTAGAAAGAGCTTTTAGGGATAAGTCAACTATGAAGAACTCCAACAAAGTGGATAAGTTGTTAAAGGAATCTTACTTTATGGAATATGGTTTAACTATATAGACAACATGATATGGCTCTAATATGTAGAAACATGATCCATTTGAATATGATGATGATTCTATGTACCATAAAATAGATTAATTTAGATCTATATAAGATTAGTTTTATTGATAAATGGTGCGGGAAAGGAAATGTGTGATTATTTAGGTCAATTATAATAAATTGTACTTTCTTAAACAAGCTAGAAGTAAATGGTCTGTTGTAATGGAAGTTATTTTTTATCATTAATTTTTTACTTACCACGTGAAAATGAGTTATTTTATTTATTCTTTACTATTATACTTGCATAAAAATTTAAATTTTAAATATAATTTGCAATAAAATAATTAGAAGATGTAGTGAAAGTTTAAATTTATATAGAAATATAAGAACTTAATTAAAAATAAATAAAAAATTATCATTTTATAATATTTTTATTTATGTATTTGAGATTTTTATTTATTTCTTTTTATTACTCTATCTTTTAATGTTATATCTAATTTATTTCATAATAATTTAATATATAATACTATATTTATAATTATTTATTAATATTATTTTATAAATATATTTCTATTTTTAATAGCATATTTACACATATATTTGTTTAAAAAATGCATTTATATTTTTTATCTTTAAATTTTTTTTAGATTAGTATATATCTTGTTATGATGTTTATGTTTATATTTAAAATTTAAATAGTCATTACATTTTAATAATAAAAAATAAATAAAATAATTCATTTTTCCTAATTTTTACTTATTTTAATAGGTAAAAAAATGTAATATTATTGTAATTAATTTTATAGAGTACTTTTTTAATTTCTCATTTCATTTATATACTATTTTATATTGATATATATTTTATTGAAATTATATATTGATTTTTAGGTTTATGGTTCATTTTTGTTAAATATATAATTAGGTTTAGGGTTATGGTTCAATATGATTTATTGTTCAATTTGATTTAGTGTCAGGATTAGTATTAGCTATACAATTAGAACTAGGGTAAATATAAAAACATTGACCATAATTTAATAAATATTAGGGTTGGATTTTGTTCACTAGTTATGTTTAGGGTTTGTTTATGTTTTGTATTGGTTACAATTAAAATTAGGTTTTGGTTAAGTGTTAGGATGAGGTCAAAATTTAATTTATGGTTAGGGTTTAATTTTGTTTATAATTATAGTTATAATTAGATATATAATTAGACTTAGGATGAGGATTAAGATATTAACCA
This sequence comes from Thuja plicata, assembly GCA_018584345.1. Lineage (NCBI taxonomy): Eukaryota > Viridiplantae > Streptophyta > Pinopsida > Cupressales > Cupressaceae > Thuja > Thuja plicata. The sequence goes on from MU227551.1 coordinate 1,557,838, forward strand.
AAACTTAATAAAGGTTAGGGTTCAATTTATTTGTATTCAAAAATATTTGGTATTAGAGTTTGGCTTGGTTTACTATTAAGCTTTGGCTTGGTTTATTATTAGGGTTAAGGATATATTTGGTTTAGGTTAAGTATTAGGATCAGAGTTCAATTTGGTTTAACATTAGGACAAGGATTCAATTAAGATGATGATTAGGGTTCATAGGATTCAATCAAGTTTAGTGTTAAATTAGAGTTTGTGTTAGGGTTTAAAGTTTGTGTTAGAATTCAATTTATATTAAGGATTTGCAAGGGGTAGGCTTGAATTTTGGTTTTGGTTCAAGATGAGGGTTAGGTTTCAATTAATTTTAAGGTTAGTGTTCAATTTGTTTAACATTGGGATTAGGATTAGGTATAGATTAATAGATTAACCATATTTTAATAAGGTTTAGAGTTTAATTTGTTTTAGTATTCACTTATATTTATGATTAGGTTTCAATTAAGTTTGGTGTTAAGGTTAGGTTTCATTTTAGTTTAGTGTTATGGTTAGGATCTGATCTCATTTAGGGTTGCAATTAGAGCTCAATATATTTTAGTATTCAATAAGGTTAAGGAATCGGGTTTCATAATGGTTAGGATTGAATTTCCATTAGCATTTTATAAGGTTTATGGTTCAATTTATTTTAGTGTTCAATTAGTTGTATTAAGATTTAATTTAGTGTACTACCAAGGTTAGGATTTCATTTGGTTAAGGGTTAGGGCTAGGTATCAATTTATTTCAGTATTAAATTAGTTTTTTTAATTAAAAGGTGTTGCCAAGGGGCAGCTCCCATTGATTTAAAAGAAAACACTTGTTACTGTAACTCTAGCATGATGCCTTCACTGAGCTCAAAGGCCTCACTTAGAAAGAACACCAGATAAAAGATCACGATTCTTACAAAAGAGGGCCATAAACTCTCCCATATCCCTATTTTGACTTTTTATAGCACATATCCTTTTTCTTTAATTTTGGAATTAGCGCTCAATCTAGTTTAGTTTTCAAATAGCGTTAGGGTTAGGATTAAATTTAACTAATTCTAATGGTTGGAATGGAATTTGTGTTCAATTCACTATTCATACGCTTCTTCATAGTATAGAGCCATTTACAAAAATAAAAGATATTTATAGTTATCTAGGTTTTTTCGCTAACTTTTAAAAGACAAATATTATAGAACTGCACTAGAGAGGTAAAAAATAATACCCAATACAAACTATTACCCTTACGATCTCCCAAATACATAAAAAATAATAAGTCTATTTGTTCCAATGAAATAGTATATTGTTAGAAAATTTGGACCAAATTTGCATGTGTGTGATTGTCAATGGGCTCCCTTAACTTGATAGTGGGTTTTACCAAGGCTCCCATAACCAAGAAATTAACCAGTTATGCAGGTGCATGCTTGGATCATTGGAAATCTTGCATCACCCAAAAATATTTTTCCTTTCACTTGTTCTTAGTTTAGTTTCTGTTAGCAGTTTTGTGTTTCTAGTAGTGTTCCTTGGTTTTGGATTGTTCTCTGCTACAAACTTCAGGGTTTATTCTGGACATCATGGTTTACCTATGTTTGGGTTTGCACCTCATTTGGATAAGTTTCAATGTGGAGTTATTGAAGATTCATGGTCATCTTAGAGTGTTCTTCAAGTTCTAACGGTTAGTTGAGGTTTTTTGATATCTTGACACAATTTCTTGATTGACGATGCTTGGTCACTTATATCCTGACATTCTTGGATCTTTGGCTGATGTCTCTGTTTGATAACACAACATTTCTACATCTTGGCATTGAGATCTTTATGATTTGGGTCTTGACCTATATTGTTGCATTACATTTTCTTTTCTCTTGGAAAATGCAATTGATCTAGCCAATTTATGAGTTGTGAAAGCTCTATATATTGAGGCTCTTGATATTTGTTTAAAAAGGGAGAAAATGAAAAAGAAGTAGGAGGAGATAACAGTTCTCATGAGATTACCCTAGATGATCCTCAAAAGGAGAAAGGAATGACCCAAACAAAAAATGTCCAGCTAGAGAAAACACCCAATGCAACCACAACAATAGAACCAACCCAATCTCCCCTGCCAAAAACAAGAGAATAAGAAAAAAGAAATACCAACCCAGAGTAGGGAAACCAAAAATTGAAACCTTGGAAACACCAAAAGAATCTTTCCACAACCACTTAAGCCTCTACAAAAAAGGCAGAGGAAACAACAACCCGTGAGACTAGTATTTGGTAGAAATATAGTTGTTTTATTTTTTGGGAGATATATGGATTTCTTAATTTGAATTTACATATTTAAGAATGGTAAGTAGGTGAAGAGTTTTTTTCTCATCAAAATTATGCTTCTCACAAAGAGGAGTTATAAAGATTTTCTTGAAAGGATATAGTATCACTTCAAAGTATTTTTTTGGTTATGTCCATGTATGTATCAAACATTGATTGCATTATTGGATCCATCTGTTCTAAAGGTTACAATGCCTTTAAAGGCTTGTATACTCTTATTATCACAAAGATTATTGTGACATTAGATGGATAAAGAGTAACAAAATGATCAAAGGTTGAGGTAACATAGGCGAGAGGTTTTTAATCACCTTGAGCTAGATTCTCACTTGGGGATGATTTAATGAATGAGAAGTACCCTATTTGTGTCCTTGAAGAAAAGAGGGGGCTTGGCATTATGTGTCCCTTCAAGGATCAAGAGGGGGTGAAAATTTCTATCATGGTTTTGAGCACTTAAGGAGACATTAGATGCTCGAGGAGATGTGAAATTATGGAGGAAAGGTGTCTCATGTGCAAACATTTGATTAGTGATTTTTGCAACACAAGAGAGATTGTTTCCACAACACTTAACGACATTAGGCACTCTCAAAGGATATGTGGACTTTGAGAAAATGGTGTCTCACTTGCAACACTAGAGACATTACACACTCAGAGGAGATATGAAATCTTAGAGAAAATATATCTCATTGTGTATGGAGTGTAACAACACTTTTATGTTCTCTCATGTTGTGCAAATAGTTTCAAGTTTTATAGTCAAGAGATCCACTGACACGGTTAGTTTGATATTTTTTGTGTGAGAAAGGAGAATTTACAAAGGTGCTTCATCAAAGCCTTCAAGAATATTGGGTTCGAAACCCTTGCAATGTACCAGTGTTGTTCATAAATGTACCAAAAAGGGAATGTCTGAAAATATTATAATTTTATGTAGGTTAGTTTCTAATTTTAGAATAAACAAATTAGATTAAATAAGATAAAAATTAGTTGTGAGAAAGTTACTTTCATGGTAGACAATTTTGATAATTTTATGATGGAAAATAAAGGTTTATAAAGCCAATTATGAAATGATGTAAAACTATCTAAATTGAATATAATTTTTTTATCTTACCTTTAAACCATAATGTTGTGTTTATATCACAATATTGCAATCTATAGATTTTACACCTCTTTTTTTTAAAAATTTTTTATAAGGATATTTACATCATGTTTACACACTTCTTGCTTTTATTCTGCATTTACATCATAATGTGTGTTTACATCATAATATTGCAATCTATAGATTTCACAATTATTTTTCTATGTTTACATCATAATATTGCAATTCGTAGGTTTCACACTTTTTTTTCTTTATTTACACACTTCTTGTTTTCGTTCTACATTTACATCATAATGTTACGTTTCCATTATAATATTGCAATATGTCGATTTCACACTACACATTTTCTTCTTTATAAGGATATTTACATCATTATTAAACACTTCTTGTTTTTATTCCATGTTTACATCATAATGTTGTGTTTCCATTATAATATTGCATTTCCAATCCATAGATTGACACCTTTTTTTTCTTTATTTACACACTTCTTGTTTTTGTTCTGCGTTTACATCATAATGTTGTGTTTCCATCATAATATTGCAATCCATAGATTTCACGCCACACATTTTTTTCTTATAAGGGTATTTACATCATGATTACACAATTCTTATTTTTATTCTATATTTACATCATAATCTTGTGTTTCCATGATAATATTGCGTTCCAGAGATTTCACACCACTTTTTTCTTTATACTTGGATATTTACATCAGGATTAAACACTTCTTTATAAGGATATTTTGATCATGATTACACACTTATTTTGACAAACCATTGGACTCTTAGTGTAATATATAATTTTTAATACATTGTTTTAATAAAAAACTACGAATTCTCATATGATGAATCTTGTATCATATTTATTGAGACTAACATTTATGATTTTTGCAATCCGTAGATTCACACACCACTTTTTTCCTTTGTAAATAGATATTTACATCATGAATTGAAACTATTGATAATTCTTAGAAGGAAATATTTTGTACCGCTATCTATCTTATATGAAAATAATTTGTTTTTGATTAAGCCAAATAGGTTTTACAGGGTTCCTAAAACCCGAAACAAAATAAAAGTTACATAAAGCCCAGTTTAAAATGAAGAAAGAAAAAAGACAGAACATGTCAACAAAAGGCCAAAGCAAAAAAATAGACAGCTTCTACAAAAGCAGATAAAATAGGGTCAGTAGAAGAAAAAAAAAACTAGGGACCCTCATGATAAGTCCACCATCAAAGTAGCCGCCTTAGCTTCGAGCAATTCCATGTTGGCCGCTGATTCCTTAATCTTTTGGAGATCCAGTGCCAAGTCCATGTCCTTAATCTTCTTGGTTCTAGCTCTAGCTCGCTGGCTAGGACCCTGTTCACTGTTCTGATCTGTCTCCACCTCCACATTGGCCACCTCCAACCCATCTAATTTATCCTCTAGCTTCTCAATGATCGTGTTGGTGTGCTCTTTGGAATCCTTAAGGATATTATAGCGCTGCTCTGCTATATTCTTTAGGGTAGCTTCTACCCTGGTCATGTTCTCCTCCAACTTTTTCACTCTGATGTTTATCTCCTGATCCTCAGTATTCCTATCCTTTTTATCCTTTTCCTTGCTATTAGCCCTTTTTTAAGGTCCTCCACTTCGTGGAATAACCATTTGATGGTTCTATAATTATCAACCATGTTATTTAGGGAATTATTAAGCAGGTCCATTTCAAACTCCTTGGTGTTATCACTAAGCACCACTAAAGAAGGGCCAATAAGCTCATCCAGCTTGATATGGCCTCCCTCTTTGTCAATTACCTTGGGATTTATGATTTCTCTAGTAATCCCCATCTTTTCCATTTTAACATTGAAATCGTGCCACCCAATAATCTTCCCCTGTTCTGCCATGTAACAGCAGAACTCATTATCCTGCTTGTCATCCTTCCTCGCGTCATGGGGTTGAGAAATTTGAGGGGAATGGGAAGTCTGATTAGTATCTTGGTAATCATCCTGGAGCTTCCTCTTCAGATTGTACTCTGAAACAGGGGAAACACTATGGGTTTTATCCTCAGGGGCTTTTCGGTCATCTCTCATATCCCTCTTCCTGTCCTTATTATTTTTTACCCGTGGTAGGTTGTTTTCTCTTTCTGCCTTTGCTGCTGGAAATAACCTCCTCATCCTCCATGTCCATATCTTCCTCAAAGTACTCCACAGAAGAAATAACCATGGTACTCTATTTTTTAAGGGTTACCAGTTTCTCTTTTTTTTTTTTTTGTTTAATGTTTTACAGACTCACTCTGCGCTTTTTGGAAGATGAACCCAGAATATATGAAAATAATTTGTTAATGGATCTAGAATCTATAAATATTCTATAATTTGAATTGAATATTTTAACCTAAAACGTCTGATGTCCTTAGATAAAATATATCTACCAAATTTGAATAGCTCAAATCACATCTTCATGGTGAAGACTCAAGACTCTACATCTTCATGGTGAGGAATCAAGACTCTACATCTTCGTCGTGAAGATTCAAGACTCTTAAAGCCTTAAGTAGATTTACTACTCTGAACTCTGGTTTTAAACTTATATATCACCAAAATGTATTTTCTCTTAAAAAAGAGGAACTAAAATCTTTTACTAACATGGTACAAATACTATTTATTGAGTTCAAAATGGACCTTCCAACTTACAATACTATTTAATGAGTTTGAAGTGAACTCAGAATGGACCTTCCAACTTACACCACTTTTTTTTTTTTATCTTCACAAGGATATTTACATCATAATTACACACTTCTTTTGATAGACCAGTTGACTGTCATTTGATTTATCTTGTATCTTATTTTATGAGAGTAATATTTATAATGTTGCAATCCGTAGATTTATAAACCACATTTATTTCTTTGTAAATAGATAATATTAATACTAATACTATTTATTGAAGTAAACTCAAAATGGACCTTCTAACTTACACCACTTTTTTTCTTTTCTTTATAAGGTTATTTACATTATGATTGCACCCTTCTTTTGATAGACCATTTGACTATCATTTGATTAATCATGTATCTTATTTTATGATGCTAACACTTATAATGTTGTGATCCGTAGATTTACAAACCACTTCTTTTTCTTTGCAAATAGATAAATAGACATATACATCATGAATTTCAACCTATAAAGCTATCACTAGTCTTTTACTAACATGGTACTAATACTATTTACTAAAGTTAACCCAAAATGCACCTTCCAACTTACACCACTTTGTATAACTAATTCTTTTAGTAAATGGTGCTAATATGATTTACTGAAGTGAACTCAAAATGCACATTCCAACTTACACCACTTTTTAGATTCACCAATTCTTTTAGGCCCCGTTTGTTTGTAGAATTGGAATTCGACTCAAAACCTGATTATCTCAAAATAAGGTTTTGAAATTCTGATTTTGTGTATTCAGAAGATAGTTTGGACTGTTTGGTTGACCTGGAAGATGACTAAGACAATCCATCTTCTGCGTTTGGTTTCCATTTTCAAAATTAGAATTAGAATTAGATTTAAAACCGTTATAAACAAGTTGTCACGTTTATAAAATATAAATCATTAAATGTCACCTTTATAAACTAAATAATAATAGACGCCGAAACGGATGCTGCCAGACCCGACACCATATAAAATGCAACCTGTAAAAAATGAATTCGGGTTTTATTATTTGAATTCCACCTATTTGAGTGGAAGTGGAACTTCCAGAAGTTCACCCAAAATGAGAATTTGAAAACACAAACTAGGTTTTTAATTTTTCAATCCAAACGGCAGATTCGACTCAAAACCCAAAAATCCACTGCCAATTCCACTCGTATTCTCGCAAACAAATGGGGCCTTAGTAACATGGTACTAATGCTATTTAATGAAGTGAATTAAAAATGCACCTTCCAAACTTACACTTTTATTTATAAGGATATTTACATCATAATTGCACACTTCTTTTATTAGACCATTTTTGACAGACCATTTCATTTATAATGTTGTAATATGTAGATTTACGCACCTCTTTTTTTTATTGTCTTATTGTATGAATTCTCATTTGATGAGTCTTATATTTTTTTTTATAAGACTAACATTTATAATCCTACAATTCATAAATTTACACACCACTTTTTTTCATTGTAAATAGATATTTTTTCATTGTATATATAGATATTTACATCACAAATTACAATCTATCACTAGTTCTTTTACTAACATGGTACTAGTACTATTTAATGAAGTAAACTCAGAATAGACCTTCCTTTGTATACCACTTTTTAAATTCTTTTTAAGGATTATGATTATGGATTGGATCCAAATTTACTTCTATTTGTCATACATTACCCAAAACCATTTTCTTTCATTACAAATGATTATGCTTATGTGGCTCATCATAATTTGATTACATTCCTTCCAACGAAGTGAAAGCAAAGAACAACAAAGTGAATACAACCCATAAATCTATCATGTCCACATCTATTCCTCGTACGCTAAATCCAAAACCATTTTCGTTCATTACAAACTATTAAGCTTATGTGGCCCATCACAAGTCACTACACAACCTTAATGACTATCCATATGTAAATGTACATTCTTAGTCTTGTCATGGAATGAAAAATAATTAGAATAGATTTTTAAATTCTAATTTGAAGAAGCCACTATTTGATTTTTCCTATCATTATATATCAATTACTCATTGTAATGCCAAATGTGAAATCATGTAAATTTTATAATTATTGTGATCCTAAGATAAACATATTTTCTATTTATCTAACTCTATGTTCAATTATCAAGTTTTTCTGAAATATTAAATATAATATATTTAGAGATTAGTCTTTATATTTTTAATTATTCAAATGTTAATAACTAAAACATATATTATTTTTACTTCAATTAATGCTAAATCAATAAACTTAAGATTAAGATTGGTAACTACAAATAATAAGTGAACACTAGCGAATATAATACATTCAATGTGTTTTAAATTGATGTCCAAAAATAATGATTAAAAAAACTTTTATGATGGCTAATCTCCGAAGAAAAAAATGTTATAAATTTGTATGATTTTACTTGTCACCAAGTACTCTCTTTTAAATAGAACCTCATATATGGAAAAAGATATTAAAATTTGTTCTTACTGATTAAATATCTCAATTCAGAAAACTTGCAATACGTATAAGATAAATGCAAAAATGTCCACCTATTAGAATAGGTGATGGTTAACACATTATATAAACATGATATCTGTACTTTTGAATACAGTCTAAATCAAGATAAAAATATGAAACATCCAACTCAGTGTAAGTTGTAATATGAGATAAAAAAAAATAACCATGAACATAATTTGCAATAATAATACTTGGGTACCCTGCTTTCTTGTTGTTTATAATTGTGCGGGAAACTATAATTTAATCGCAATGCAGCTAAAAGCACAATAACGATTACGTTGCTTTTCTCTACTAAATTGCCACATTGACTTCAGAGTTTAGATGGTGGCATAACAAAAGAAAGCACATCCTTTTTCTTTCAATCGATAGGGAGAGGAGTAAACAGGGTTTCTTCACTTAACCTAAATTCAAGACCACAACGCTATAGAGTGTGTAGAGCGATGGAGACGAGGAATTCTCTAACTCGGCCATAAAATCCTACAACGCTTGTTGATGTTAGGTCAAGCTCGAAAGGAATCCAATCTACTTCACCGAACAACCCATACGTGGCAATGTTCATCTCGAATGTTAGACATTTGACAATCGTGAACTTGTCCCAGACGATTCCACAGTATCCACTAATCCTTTGGAGCTTTTCAAATGGATAGTTGAAAACCTACACAAATACATTGTTTCCAAGAAACAAAAGTGGAAAAAGAAAATTGTCATTATTTAAGTTGGGTTAGATCATTACCATGCAAATTTCTTTTCCTCCAACCACTCCCCGTCGAGGAGCTGTGTGAATCTTACCATGATTTCGAGTAGTGTAGGTGACCTGAATGGATCTCAGACCTAATGAATCTAAAGTCATAGTGATTGCAGTTATCCCTTCATATATTCCATCATTCCATAGAGAAAAAAATATTTAAAAGAAATTATTTATCTCAAAATCCAAAACTAATTTACCTGAGCAACATAAAACTGGTAACGCGGAGAAAGGGTGTCTTCAGCCTGGTTTGCCATGGTTCAGAATTTTCAGGATCTTCAGCATAGTTCGCCTCGTCCACATAGAAGAATGTTGTTCTTCTATATAAAAAATTGGCATCTATAGAGTTTTAAAAAATGGTGTGCTTAAAAAATGGTGCGCGAGATAATTTCAAAATATATGCTGGGCGGGATGATTTGAAAATATGTGGAACATGATAATTTATAATCTTCTTTAAACTGTCAAATCACCAAAACTCTGTTAGCGTCCGCCGACCGTACTTCTAAGAATTGACGATGCAATGAATTTAACATCAAATCATTGTTGTCAGGTGATGGATGACCATGGGATGTAAGATAGGCATAGACATACGGTTTAGTTTGCTATTTAGCCATTGCCCTCCCCACATCCCAGCAATGTCCCTATCAATGATAACATATTAGATACGGATAGGTGGGGTCACGTAGGGCCCGTTTGTTTGCTGGAAGATGGCTGGAAGATGAAAACAGGAAGATGTATTTTTGTACGGCCAAATTCTCATTTTGGTCCAAAATGAGAATTTGGCAAATTCCAAAAAAAAGGTGAAATTTGCCAAATTCTCATTTTGGACCAAAATGGGAATTTGGCCGTACAAAATTACATCTTCCCATTTTCAAATTCCAGCCATCTTCCAGCAAACAAACGGGCTATTAATGTGATCTTTCCCTCCTCGTATTCCCACGGTAGTTTTTCCAGAAGTTGAGATCGAGGTTTGAATACGCGAGGTGCCAACAACTTGCTTTGGTAACTGAACGGAATGAAGGCCCTACACTCCTGCAAGGGTTATTCTGGTTTTATGATAATCAAAGCGGGTAATTGGGGTGAGAACTGTTAAGCACCAAGGTAGTAACAATAAATAAGCCTCATGCTCCCGCGATGTTTGAAGCGAGTTCAAGCAATGTGTTGTGGAAGTGCAGGGTGACATGGATGGACAATGGAGGTTGAGGAAAAAATGTTGACCCCACACTTTCACAATGGTCAGAGTAGGTTTGGGAAATGTCATGCGGATACACAGAGTTCCCGTACATCAAGTAATGAAGGAAGAAAGGATTACCCTGTTTTCCCATGAAAAGAAAATAAGAGGAAGCAAGCAGGTTGCAGATACGTGGGGGGATTATTGCAACAAAGATATGCGATGCCTTGCATTCCCACGATAGTTAACCAAGGTTTCCTGATCATCCAGTGGATGAGAGGGGTCCATAATGATGGGTTTCAACTTTAGTCTACGAGCAGTTAAACCAATTATATGGTGACATGTGGCACCGGGTAGGTGCAAGAAGTTGGGTTCCAATTCGGCAGAAGTCTTGTGAACTTGAAAAATGTTGTTAAAAATGGGCACATGATTTAGGCTTGGATGCCTGATCCAAAAATTTAAAAAATGCCCATTTTTTTCAAAACGGGTGCCTGTTTCTATTTTTTTTTAATTATGCCTAGAAACTCATTTTTATATGTCGATTTATAAAATTTGAATTTTCAATCCACCCTTTGCATTGGATTTCAATTCGGAATAGGCTTGGTGGGACCAAGCCTATGCTTGGATCTCCAAAATAATGGCTAAGGAACTAAAATACCAGATTTCTGCCTTGCCTTAATTTTTCAAGGCCTTCTTAATCCATTTTTTTTATAAAATAAAAACCCATTAGAGTTTTGTTAGTAAAAAGATTTGTCTTTTTACAATTGCTCATAAAATAACTTGAAATGCCCTAAGTCCAAGACATAACCTGTAACTAACAGTTGAGTCACTTGCAATGGTTATGTGCAAGTGCTCTCTGAGTTTTGACACGAAGGCTCAACTCCCTTCATAAGATTTACAACGAATTAAAAGTGGGTTATGTCTTTAACCTGAAGACACGAAGGCTATTGAAATTCATTTCATCACTATGAGATGAATGTGTTTACAAACGTGAGAGATTAAAGGTAAAACCAACAAATAACCACAAGATTATTCACTAATTCTTCCTTATGACGGAGAATTTGAAGGAACTTGAATGCTTCAATCTACAGAATGTGAGTACATAAACCAACAGATTTATCAACTTGGCATAAATATACAGAACAATGTTTGAAATAGAAAAGAAATGATCACAAGACCAATTACAATCCAAGAAATAGATATTCAGACCCCAAGATCTGATGGATATCCATTACTCGTCATTTCAAACACAAAGCATAATAAACACAAGATTATTTTGCTTCTGCCATACTGTTAAGCTACCGAAAAACAAAATGAAAACATATAAATTTCCTCCTATTCCCTGTTACATATGGTACCAAAGTATTCTTCCTTCCGTAGCCACCCGACTTGAAAAAAAAAGAACCCCCAAGTGTCAAAAATTTTACAATAAATAATGCTTCTTGGTTGCATTTCGGTTCTAATAACCGTTTCTTGAAATTCTCTTCATTCTTATATTTTCACTGTTTCGTGGCTTTTTTATTCTCATCCGCATAATAGTTTGATAATTTATCATCACATATGTTGACAGCTAGCATAGTAAGCGTTCCTTGTGTCGTTTTGAAGAAAATTCTGGAATGAGTTGTTGCCCCCTGTATCACCAATGAATAACTGACTCCCCTATTCAATTGGGAATATGTGTATGGTGCATTGATAGCGTATAACTTTAACTTCTAATTTTATATGATTGCTTGGTGTCAATTTGCATCCAATTCCGTATGACGTGTTCTTTTCGGCTTCTCCCCTTTATAATACAATGGCATTCTAACATTCGATCATACCATGCGCATACTCATTCCATATTGCAATGGAAACATTTCTCGGAGCACTTGTGCCCTTTGCGGTTGAACAAGAGTTATTATTTATTGAGAGAGAATTGCATACTTACAATTGGGTCATAGTGTTCCATTTTAAATCTTGGCATTTTGTCAGGCATTTCGTGGTCATCTTCCACTACATTTGAAACCCGATTTGGTGATGAGCATCATGGTGAAATTTATCTCTGTATTTCTTGGGTAACATGGCGGTACACTTGTATTTGGATAGCAAGATGTATCAATGTCTTACACCCGATACTCGAATTCTTTTGAGCTCGTGAACTTCTGGACAACACAAATGTCTTTTGTATGTTCTATGCAAGAATGAAAAGGGGTTTGCGAATATTCTTTGTTCACTTATGACTTGAGCATATTCAATTTGTTATGATCTTATTACAACTCACTTCATCTCAATGTCGCATACCACTGAGGCTCAAAAACTTCCCAATTTCATGCAAACTCATAATCTGCCCGCGTTCTTATCTTTGAAGCATTCAAAACCTCCTTGCCATCACCATGCGAAATGTCTCTTGTGGTCCCTATCTGCATTTGAGAGATCTTATTGATTTCTGATGTGAATATTGATGTCGGGCTCGAGGCCATATTATGATGCTCTCGATCCATTTGAATTAGGAATATCATTGATATCTTTCAATTCCATTTCATTATCCTGCGGGTCCATTCTCTAAGTCGTGAATTCTTACAATCAGAAGCCTCATGTATGCCCATCATAATTGAGCTTCCATTTACTGATGAAAATGATGTCATCACTATGGAGATATTGTCATGATTAATACTCTGATCTTCCTTCCAGTTCATGGTAGCTCTATTTGCATCACAATTATCATTGGGTCGTGTCCATGACTTCACATCCATTACTCATGTCACTGTTCTATGATTTGAGTGGGGAGCCAAGTGGAATCTAGAGACCATTGCTTGGATAGTTCGACCACTGTCTTGATAATCCCCCTTTCGAAACATATCAAACATTCTCATTTAACTACATATTTGATTGCACGGCTTCTTTATGAAGCTAGATGATACAATGCAGGGCTCTGAGGAAGGCGTGCTTTGTTATACTACATGGTTTGAGTAACAGACCATAATACATCATTCTGACCAAAAATAAACTCTGAATCTGCCTGCATCATATTCCATAAAATTCAAGAGGAGCCGAGAGCTTTATTATTGTATAGTGATCACAATGTCTTGACGGCAATGGCTACTCTTGATTGATTGCTCAAATGGTGAAGTGTAGCCAATCAATACCTTTAGAAAATTTCTTTTCCTTTCAATTGTTCGGTTCAAAGACCCCAAACATCACAACCCAATCTTATATATCTTTGTTTCTCATACATATTACCTCTTGGAGTAAATGCATTTAATAACAACATCAGAATGGCCAGCAATAGGTCGCTAGTGACTGTGCTTTGATTTGCAGTAGCACGCCTTATCATGTAAAGATCATGAACCTCAATAATCACAAATTCGGCTCTGCATGAACGAACACCTTCATTTAATAGTACTTGGACACACAATTTTTATTTATCAACATCTTATGAACCCGCTACTCTTCTAGCAGCCATAAGCTTGGGTAGATTAATCTCTTGAAATCCCATTTTTTGAGTGTGAAAGTACAATAAACTTTGAATAGTTAAATCTCATAATCTGCACAATCTGCTCCTTTGAACTGATGCACCGAGACCACTGGGTTGTTTGAAGCTTCAAACCAAAATATGTACTTTCCAAACTTTGAATCTTGAACTTTTGAACTAGCTGAACCTCTGCACTGAACCTACATGTGAACCTTGATTTAGTGAACTCAACTTGATGTTGAACTTCAAAGCACTAATTTGTTGAACCATTTGAACTTTTTTCATCCTGTACAATATGGTTCTCAACTGGTTAAACCATTTGAAACCATTCACTCTTGTCAGCTTGAACCGGAACCTTGGACCCGAATCTTGTGGTTCACTGTCATAAAATTTCATCTGAACATTGCCTCGCAACATACAGCTTTACAAAGCATTTTCTATATAAATCAGGGGAGGTTAAAGAGAAACAAGAGAAAACCATTAGAAGAACGAATTGTAAAGATTGAAAATTGGGGTGCTAAAAGCAAGCCAACAACTGGCTCTAACTGGGGAGAAAGTGTTGTAAGGCTTAAAGGCACATAAAGAACTTAGCAATCTTTGGTACAAGACCAGTGCCTTGTCCATTGGGAAATAGAGTCAGCGCATAGAAAGAAAGGGATTTGTTGCTTAGAGGGAAGAGGGGAATAGGGCTGAACAAACTGAAAACACCTAGACTAGCAACAAGCCGAAGGTTGAGAATTATTCCAACTACTACTATGCACAACAAAAAGATATTCACAATATATACATAAGTAGGAAAAACCCCTACCACAATAACCGGAAGCAAGAAAAACTTACACAAAGCCATTAACTGATTGGGAGAAATAGAAGCCTTTCTAGAGCAATGGATGGTGCCTCCATACCGCAGCCCTGAACCACTACTGTCTGGCGACTTCCTCACTGTTGTCCAACAAGTTAAAACTATGGAAAAATTTGGTAACCCACCATTCTTTCCCAAAAAGCCAAATCTCATCATAATGTTTGGTATCCTCCAAAGATTTGTCTATATAATCACCCAGACAAGATTTCATTCTCAGCCAAAAAAAATAAAGTTCAAAGAACTCTTCAAGAATAGTTGTTTTGTGCTCATGATTGTTGCTGACAGAACTATTTTTCTTCATATAATCATTAGCATTATGATTGATCTTAGAAAACAAAGATAACTCATCTAGCATAGGAGCTATTCTCACAAGAATATCTTGTTCATTTCTATAAGAAATAAAGTCATCATCAAATATAGAAAGCATTTTACTTTCCTTTACACCCAGATGATCATCTTCCTCTTCATTCAGATTATCATATTTTTCCACCACATTTTCAGAATAAAGACCAGCAGAACCACATGCAAGAGAATGGAATGAAGAATCATTAACCGATATTTTACTTTCAGTTGGGTTTAAATTGATACCTGAGCTATTCAAAGAGATGTTTTCTTGCTTGAGAGATGATAGGAACCTGCAAATAATCTCTTCTTCTTCATAAAGAGAAATATCATCTGAATTGTTGAGAAATCCTTGAGGCTGCAAAATTTCAACATCTTGATTCCTTCTTTTCTCAACATTTATTCCAGCACCATTTTTTCTAAGAAGAGGAGGCAAGCCATCATCAATTGGCTTGGAATCGTAAATCTCAAAAAGAGCATTGTATCTATTATCATAATTTTTATCATATTGAATCAAAAATCATGGTGCACTGACTTCACTCCAAGTGATCCCATCTACTTGCTTTGTGAATTGTTCTTCCATTTTGGTTGCTGTTGTATTATTATTTTCAGCTGTAGTAATAAACACTTCTTTTTGGGAAATATTCCCATGATCAACTTTTGAATGAATGGTAAGTGCATGTGTCTTCTGAAAATTATCTTCACTTCCACATGCAAGCATCCCTTTTCCTGCTATCTCCTTGTCAATGATCATTTCATCAAAGAATTCAGACAAACTAGAATTCAGACCTTTGCCCAAATCACGACAAAATGTGTTTGGATTTATTTCAGCAATGTGGCCTTCCTCATCTTTCACCACACTAAGGAAATCATTTTCCTTCTCTTGTTCATCTTTACCCATGGGCTCTTGGATGCTGTCTTGATTATTGAAGACAAAATAGATGCGAGAAATGAAGTGAGAGGATATCACTAAGGGCTCTTCATCATCAACTATCAATTCTTCTTTCAGCGTTGTCACTCTTCTTTCATACTCCTGCAAATCTTTGAGTTAATGGAACCGTGCACAAAGGATTCTCCACAAAAGGGTGGATGCATGATCATCTTCCAAGCTGATGTTATTCCTGACAGCCCAAGAGATACTTTCTTTGAAACTATCCAAGAACTCATTCAGTACTTTGTCATCTGTCTAATAGATTTCATTGAAAGAGGGATTAGGCCTTCTCTTTTTCATCATCTTTATAATTGGCATGGTCATCAATAGAGTCGCCAATCTCCTGCACACAGAGATGCTTGAAAAATGTCTGAGGAAATGAATGTAACACTAGCCTTCGATTCCTTTCCCCAGTAGAGTCGCCAAAAATCTATTAGTAAATAGATTTGTCTTTTTACAATTGCTCATAAAATAACTCAAAATTCCCTAAACCCAAGACACAACATGTAACTAACAGTTGAGTCACTTGCAATGGCTATGTGCAAGTGCTCTCTGAGTTTTGACATGAAGGCTCAGCTCCCTTCATAAGATTTACAATGAATTAAAAGTGGGTTATGTCTTTAACCTAAAGACACGAAGGCTATTGACATTCATTTCATCACTATGAGATGAATGTGTTTACAAACGTGAGAGATTAAAGGTAAAACCAACAAATAACCACAAGATTATTCACTAATTCTTCCTTATGACAGAGAATTTGAAGGAACTTGAATGCTTCAATCTATAGAATGTGAGTACATAAACCAATAGATTTATCAACTTGGAATAAATATATAGAACAATGTTTGAAATAGAAAAGAAATGATCACAAGACCAATTACAATCCAAGAACCCCAAGATCTGATGGATATCCATTACTCATCATTTCGAACACAAAGCATAATAAATACAAGATTATTTTGCCTCTGCCATACTGTCAAGCTACCCAAAAACAAAATGAAAACATATAAATTTCCTCCTATTCCATGTTACATCTGGTACCAAAGTATTCTTCCTTTCGTAGCCACCTAACTTGCAGAAAAGAAGAACCCCCCAAGTGTCACCTTCGATTCCTTTCCTCAGTAGAGTCGCCAAAAATCTATTAGTAAATAGATTTGTCTTTTTACAATTGCTCATAAAATAACTCGAAATGCCCTAAACCCAAGACACAACATGTAACTAACAGTTGAGTCACTTGCAATGGCTATGTGCAAGTGCTCTCTAAGTTTTGACATGAAGGCTCAGCTCCCTTCATAAGATTTACAACGAATTAAAAGTGGGTTATGTCTTTAACCTGAAGACACGAAGGCTATTGTCATTCATTTCATCACTATGAGATGAATGTGTTTACAAATATGAGAGATTAAAGGTAAAACCAACAAATAACCACAAGATTATTCACTAATTCTTCCTTATGACAGAGAATTTGAAGGAACTTGAATGCTTCAATCTACAGAATGTGAGTACATAAACCAATAGATTTATCAACTTGGCATAAATATATAGAACAATGTTTGAAATAGAAAAGAAATGGTCACAAGACCAATTACAATCCAAGAAATAGATATTCAGACCCCAAGATCTGATGGATATCCATTACTCGTCATTTCGAACACAACGCATAATAAATACAAGATTATTTTGCCTCTGCCATACTGTCAAGCTACCCAAACACAAAATGAAAACATATAAATTTCCTCCTACTCCCTATTACATCTGGTACCAAAGTATTCTTCCTTTCGTAGCCACCTAACTTGCAGAAAAGAAGAACCCCCCAAGTGTCAAAAATTTTACAATAAATAATGCTTCTTGGTTGCATTTTAGTTCTAATAACTGTTTCTTGAAATTCTCTTCATTCTTATATTTTCATTGTTTCATGGCTTCATTACTCTCATCCGCATAATAGTTTGATAATTTATCTTCACATATGTTGACATATAGCATAGTAAGTGTTCCTTGTGTCATTTTGAAGAGAATTTTGGAATGAGTTGTTGCCACCTGTATCACCAATGAATAACTGACTCCCCTATTCAATTGGGAATATGTATATGGTGCATTGATAATGTATAACTCTAACTTCTAATTTTATATGATTTCTTGGTGTCAATTTGCATCCAATTCTGTATGACATGTGTTCTTGTCGGCTTCTCCCCTTTATAATACAGAGAATGACATTCTGACATTCTGTTGGTGCCCACAAATGCTGAATTGAATTTCCTTTGGACTTGCCAATCCAATGATGGGAAATCCAATTATTTTTGGCCAACTAACGGGAATTATTGATTATGATCCTCTTCCCCTACGCTTTTGGCTTTGTAGGACCAAGGCGGGTGAACCTTCACCTAAACAGGCTTTTTATAGCAGATAACCTATGTATGGAACTCAAACTTTCATCTCTCAAAGTATGGCAAGGAAATTGAAATAAATATAACTGAAATCAGTATATCATGAACTGTAAACTGAAATACTTTAAGTAATTGAAAGAATGTTTAGTAAATGTGTATGTAATTTGAAATGAACAAATAGATAAGATATCACAAAACTATAAAAAATGAACTAAATAACTATAATCCAAATAATGATTAGACTAGTGCCTTATTCTACCATGGGCAATAGAGTCAAGATCATTCCAATCTTATGTTCAACCTCAGAGACAGTTTTACAAGAAAACTTATCACTTCAAAGGTGTTATGGAATGTACATGCAACCTAAAACAAATTCAAAGATATTTCAAAAAGGTAATACTTCTCAGATGACAGACCAATTGACTAAGGCCTCAATCAACAGAATTTAACCATGCAAAATGAGAAAACCAATTGAAAATATAGACTATGAATCAAATCAGGAAGCATGCACATCAAACTATTACTTTGAAGAAGTTCTATTGGTTAATCCGAGGGACTAATTGTAAAATGATAATGAAACTATTACACATGTGAAAGAAAAAGGACTTATCTTTATTGATTTTGAAAAAATAGTACATCGAGGTCCATGTTTATACTTGTTGATTAAAAACTATCCAA
>MU227551.1:1580339-1604325 GCA_018584345.1 Thuja plicata
TTTCACACCTTTTTAGGGTGAAAAGACACAACTCTTATTACAAATTATTTTGAAAAAACAATAAACTAACTAAAAAATAACTACCTAACTTTTGGATTTGGCTTTGGTCAAAAATCCAAAACACCTCTTGAAAAGCTAATATTTCTGCTGGAGATAGGAAATTTGATTTCCCGAACTAGGTCATTTTTATATTTTTAAAATTTGACCATCTTTATCCTCTGTTGAAATCATCTTTATAGAAGTTCTAAATTCTAGCATTTTCTGAAGGCTTCGATTAGTTAGTTCTATTTATTTGTGTCATAACGATTCCTTCCTTTGATCTTTTTTGTATGGAGAAACATGTTTCTTAATAATGGATTGGGACTTCAAAATTTAGGGTACCACCACATTCGATCATACCATGCGCATACTCGTTCCATATTATAGTGGAAACATTTCTCAGAGCACTCATGTCCTTTGCGGTTGAACAAGAGTTATTATTGATTGAGAGAGAATTGGATACATGCAATCGGGTCATAGTGTTCCATTTTAAATCTTGGCATTTTGTTAGGCATTTCGTGGTCATCTTCCACTACATTTGAAACCCGATTTGGTGATGAGCATCATGGTGAAATTTATCTTTGTATTTCTTTGGGAACATGGCGGTACACTTGTATTTGGATAGCAAGATGTATCAATGTCTTACACCTGATACTCAAATTCTTTTGAGCTCAGGAGCTTCTGGACAACACAAATGTCTTTTGTATGTTCTGTACAAGAATGAATAGGGGTTTGCGGATATTCTTTGTTCACTTATGACTTGAGCACATTCAATTTGTTATGATCTTATTACAACTCACTACATCTCAATGTCGCATATCGCTGAGGCTCAAAAACTCCCCAATTTCATGCAAACTCATAATTTGCTTGCGCTCTTATCTTTGAAGCATTCAAAACCTCCTTGCCATCACCATGCAAAATGTCTCTTATGTTCCCTATCTGCATTTGAGAAATATTATTGATTTCTAATTTGAATATTGATGTCAGGCTCGAGGCCATATTATGATTCTCTCGATCCATTTGAATTATGAATATCATTGATATCTTTCAATTTCATTTCATTGTCCTTCGGGTCCATTCTCCAAGTCATGAATTCTTACAATCAGAAGCCTCATGTATGCCCATCATAATTGAGCTTCCATTTACTGATGAAAATGATGTCGTCACTATGGAGATATTGTCATGATTAATACTCTAATCTTCCTTCTAGTTCATGGTAGCTCTATTTGCATCACAATTATCATTGCGTCGTGTCCATGACTTCACATCCATTATTCATGTCATTGTTCTATGATTTGAGTGGGGATCCAAGTGGAATCTAGAGACCATTGTTTGGATAGTTTGACCACTGTCATTGATAATCCCCCTTTTGAAACATATCAGACATTCTCATTTAACTACATAGTTGATTGCACAGGTTCTTTATGAAGCTAGATGATACAATGTAGGGATTTGAGGAAGATGTGCTTTGTTATACTACATGGTTTGAGTAACAAACCATAATACATCATTCTAACCAAAAATAAACTCTGATTGTGCCTGCATCATATTCCATAAACTTCAAGAGGAGCTGATAGCTTTATTATTATATAGTGATCACAATGTCTCGACGACAATGGCTACTCTTGATTGATTTCTCAAGGTGAAGTGTAGCCAATCAATACCTTTAGAAAATTTCTTTTCCTTTTAATTGTTCAGTTCAAAGACCCCAAACATCACAACCCAATCTTATATATCTTTATTTCTCATACATATTACCTCTTGGAGTAAATGCATTTAATAACAACATCAAAATGGCCAACAATAGGTCGCTAGTGACTGTGCTTTGATTTGCAGTAGCACGCCTTATCATGTAAAGATCATGAACCTCAATAATCACAAGTTTGGCTTTGCATGAATGAACACCTTCATTTAATAGTACTTGGACACACAATTTTTATTTATCAACATCTTATGAACCCGCTACTCTTCTAGAAGCGATAAGCTTGGGTAGATTAATCTCTTGAAATCTCATTTTTTGAGTGTGAAAGTACAATAAACTTTGAATTGTTAAATCTCATAATCTGCACAATCTTCTCCTTTGAACTGATGCACCAGGACCAATGGGTTTTTTGAAGTTTCAAACCAAAATATGTACTTTCCAAACTTTGAATTTTGAACTTTTGAACTAGCTGAACCTCTGCACTGAACCTATATGTGAACCTTGATTTAGTGAACTCAACTTGATGTTGAACTTCAAAGCACTAATTTGTTGAACCATTTGAACTTTGTTCATCCTGTACAATATGGTTCTCAACCAGTTAAACCATTTGAAACCATTCACTCTTGTCAGCTTGAACCGGAACCTTGGACCCAAATTTTGTGGTTCACTGTCATGAAATTTCATCTGAACATTGCCCCATAACATACAGCTTTACAAAGCATTTTCTATATAAATTAGGGGGAGGTTAAAGAGAAACAAGAGAAAACCATTAGAAGACCGAATTGTAAAGATTGAAAATTGGGGTACTGAAAGCAAGCCAACAAGTTCTTACTGTCCAGATTTCAAAATATAAATATCATTGTGATATGATCAATTTTACTATTTTTGTAATATTTATTAATCAAAAGTGGTACCTAAACTTAAAATAATGAGGTTCACTAAAACTTTAATAACTTTTTAGTTTTTACATTTTTTTTGACAATAAATTATATGACATCAATCTACATAGAATTTTATTGAAGATAAAAAAATGAATTTTGAAAAAATGTTAAATTTTCATCAAATTATGGTGGCCGTACACTAGAGTTTCAACAATATACTTTACAACCAATTAAAAATTAATAAGAAAATATATTCTATATATATATATATATATATATATGCTCATTAATCTTTGGTGTCTTAGGTATCTTTCCCCAGAAGGATTCACAAAAAAATATTTATTTAGGTCAAAATATGGTGGTCGAACATGTGTGGTATGGTCCTAAAACAAACATTTTTAAAAAGTGGTTTTTAAACATTCCAACTAAAAAAAATTTCTACCATGTGGGTATTGAAATATATTACATATTTGAAAACTAGAATTTGAGCACTACATTTTCTATTAGTGAAGTTTTCTGAGATTCAATTTCTAAGTGCCTCAAATTTTGACATCAATTGACAGAAATTTTGAAAATAGGGAAAACACTTCCACTTTTTTCCCAAAAGTGGGACTCAACTTCCTGCAACCACCCCACCACATAAGTAGAATTTGATAGGAAATCATGGTCAAGGTAGTTTGACTTGCATTGACAAGCTGAATTAAAGTCTGATAATCCCAAGGAAGAAGTAACATTTGAGGCCGAATTCGTAGACACTTTCATTGTTATCCTCCATGGCGACCGCTAGCAGGACTTCTATGCGGTTTTTGCACACCTTCTGTTCAACCCAAGTGAGGATGTTTCCTCACTAAGGCTCACCATAGTTCATTTTGGACATTCTTTTTGGTTTTTTATAATTTTTAATTTTATGCTTCAGCTTTTTGTTATGCTCTAACTCTAATGTCCTCAATTTATTTGCTTTCTTCTTATGTGAATTTTGTAGAGAGCTTGTGTTTATGAATACTACATTTTGTGTTCATAAATGCATACATGTGACAAAGGAAATCCTACTCTTTTGTTCTAGCTTCAATGCTTTTAATAGTGTCTAATGAATTCAAAAGTTCTCATTTTAGGCATCATTGTTAATATTAGGGATTATTGTTGCTATAACAAGGTTTATAATTAGCTGATAATATAAGGGTTGAAGGGGTTCAACTTCATTGTTTAAGGGTTTCAATTTCCCTATTTAAATATTTTGAATCTCACTATTTAAGTGTTAGTATTGCATTACCTATTTAAATGCATTACCTAGGGCAAGTAGTAAAGCTATGTTGCAATGTCATATTTGTGGATGTTTACCGTGTTCCTCATATTATGAGATTCATTTAACTTTTAAAATGAGCATTCAAACTTAGGTCACAAAAAAGGGCTTGACGAGTAGTTGAACTAACTTAAAATACGAAATTTATGTAATTATTTATATTACTTTTACAATGCCAAGAATCTATTGGACAAATCTTATATATCTTGGATAATTTACCTAGAATTATAGAGAATTATGTCAACATATCTTAGCAGCACATTCCAAGTGCTCGTCACACCACAAGCAAGCGATTTTTTCAAGTTTTCCTTGGATTCCTCGATGCTACATCATATATTTTATAGGATTCAGTATGGCAGTACACTAAAGGCATTTTTGAATGGATAACAATTGGCAGTCTCATCTATATATTTCTAGACTGACACATTTAATGAGACATTAATTTATTTCTTTCCAAACCATCTAATATTTGCAATGGTAAAAAAATTATTATGCTTAGGTTTTGGATTTACCATGTAGTACTTTTTTTTATTGCTTGGATGTTTCATATCACACTTCGTGATCTATCATTGGATGAAGAGAGAGCTTCAAAAGTAAAATGAGTAAATTGCAGACCTAGAAGGATATAAAAAGGGAAGGTGGTGGGAGTGGGGTGGGAGGAGCAGGGGTAGGGGTGGACAAGTCTGGGTGGGACAGGGNGCTCAAAGAAGGTGAAAAAAGACTAGGACCCATGTTAAGAAAAAAATAAGGATAAGAAAATCAAATAAAGTAAAAAAAAAAAAAAAAGAAGCCAAAATTATAAGAAGAAATTAAAAAGATGAGAAACCAATAAGAAAAACCAAAGAACAAACAATTGAACTAGAACCAAAATAAAATAAAAGTATAATTGAAGATAAATTAAAGAACATGTATGCATATATGTATATATGCACATGCAAACACATACATACATACATACATACATGTGTAAATATCCTATCGCGGGATCGAATATGGTTCCATAATCTCGAGTTAACAAGGGCAGTTAGTAGCACTGAATTGCAATGGGGGGAAATCAATCAAATAACTACTAGGAACAAAACTAAAAACAATAAAATGATAAGAAATAAAGGAGGAATACAAATGAATGCAAACCAACAAAGCTCGAATATTCTATTGTCTCTCTCTACTCTTTTTGAAATTTTGTTTGTGTGGTGCTCAGTATTGGCATGGGCAACATCTATGACTTGGGAGCGTTGAGAATATGCTATTGAATGTGTGATCGCAAGAATGCTTGATGCTTGAAACAATTTGACAGAGTAATGGCGCACGTGAGCTTGAAATCCTGGATCCTCCAAATGGTTATGAAGGGCTGATTATATAGAAAATGAAAAGGATATGAACGGTTGAGATCAATCCCAGAGATAGGAGGATGAACGGTTGAGATCAAAGGGAAATGGAGAATCCATCAGTAAACTCCACCTCTTAAACTGGGAGAGAGGAGATAAAGTTTAGTTAACTGAACAGCTGATTATGAGTTACCTTTTGAATTGAAGAGGTAATTTGGAGTTACCTTTTTGAACTGAAGATATGGGTGGAGTAACCCATGTAATCAGAGATCTGATTAAGAGTTATCATTTTGAACTAAAGAAAAGATTTAATTGAATATTTAATTCATTTTTATTATTAAAGTATTCAACATGTGAGATAATTGAATTCTTTTTGGTTTAGAATTGAATTATTGAATAAAATTAAATTAATTTAATTAGAAGAAAAGTGTCGACAATTTATGCCCATGTGTGTGAATTAATTACACCTTCATGAGATTGATTTATTTAACTACAATTCTATGGAAAAATATAAACAATTTAAGCTAAAGAATTGTAATCAAATCACTAAACATCTCATGGTTCTCTAACTAGTATGCTAGTAAAGCTCTCAGCCTTAAACTCTACTAGTGACAATCTAAGAATGAGAAATTGATAAAATGTATGCCTAATCTAGCTCAATTCTCTCAAATGATGACAATAGTGAATTCAAATGCAACTAAAATGCTCTCCATAATGCTCAATTTCTATGATGATCCCTCAATTATGCTCCAATTTGCTGTAAAAATGGCTATAGGTTTGATGCTTTGCATTCAAATTTCTAGGATATGATTATGCTTTA
Source organism: Thuja plicata (assembly GCA_018584345.1). Taxonomy (NCBI): domain Eukaryota; kingdom Viridiplantae; phylum Streptophyta; class Pinopsida; order Cupressales; family Cupressaceae; genus Thuja; species Thuja plicata. The sequence continues at coordinate 1,586,410 of MU227551.1, forward strand.
AAATGGCTTGTATTTATAGCAAATTCCCAAGTGTAGGGGGTAGAGTTACTTGATCATGATTAAGACTTGGTTGAGTGAAAGGCTTTGAGATGGTTTCAAATAGGGGGACAATTTAAATGATTGTCTCAAAGGTTGAGACAAAGGGACAAATTTGAGTGATTGAGATTCAAAGTTGAAAATGAGTGATTGAGATTCAAATTTAGGAGTGATCCATGTGCTTTGTGTTCTCAATTCCCATTGGTTGCTCAAATTCATGTTGAAATATATTATGATTATTTAATTCAATCAATTAATTAAATTAGCCATGTAAGGATGAATAGGTTCAATTTTATTTTTTATTTAAAACTATACAATTAATTGATCAAAATCAATTATATAATTTTGATTGATCCTTTTAGGCTTATATTTGATTATTTTATGTCATGGTTAATTAATCCTTTGGTTTAATTTGATTTTGTCCACTTTTGATTGATAAATGTCCATTTGATTTGATTTTGATCCATTCTGATGAAAATTGGAGCATTTGGCTGAGATTTGTAGATTTGGATGATTCTAAGACACCTGCCCAGTTTTAGGTGTCTACAGCCCCATAAACCAAAGAAAGTGATGAAGCTCCTATTGGTGTTCGAATGCTTGTTCTCTAGGTCCACAATTCTGGGTTTATTAGGATGTGCCATTCTCTTCCTGATTTGTCAATCATCTTTTCAATATTTTGAGGATATTCATATTTGTAGCTTTGGCTTGTCTATTACCTTGAGGATAATAAATAGAGGAAGAATGGTGTTATATGAAAGGTCTCACATATTTCATCCACATATTTATTCTTGAATTGTTTACCATTTTCTATGATAATGGCATGAGGAATAACATATCTACAAATGATGTGATTGAGAATAAACATAGAGATTTGTTTTCCCATTGTAGTTGTCAAAGGAACGACCTCTACCCATTTTGTAAAATATTATGTTGTCATTATGATGTATTTGTGACCATTGGAAGAAGGTGGGTAAATCATTCCAATAAGATCAAATCCCCATTGGTAAAATGACCATGGTGTGATGAATGGGTGTAACTCTTGTGTGGGCACATGGATCATGTCTCCATGATATTGGCATTTTGAAAACACTTTAACAAAGTGGCAAGCATCCTTTTCTAAGTTTTTCCAAAAATACCCCATACAAAGGATTTTCTTGGCTAGGTTTAACCCACTTGAATGAGACCCACAAATACCCTTGTGAACATCTCTTAAAGATAAATTTGATTCCTTGTCCTCTAGACACCTAAGTAGCGTTCCGTCAAGACCTTTACGATACAATGTGTCAGATAGGATAGTGTAATGAGCCGCTTGGCGTATAAAGTGCCATTTTTGGGTACGGGTTTGGTCTAAAGGTAAAAATTGGTCTTTTAGATAGGTATAAATGGGTCCATACCAAGGTGAGTCATGTCCATTTAGAAGGAAAATGATTTGAGTTTCAAGTAGGTCAAAAGCCAGTTTCACCAACTCTTCCACCAAGAATTTGTACCTAGCATTCTGATCAGGCATTTGGAGTAAAGAAGCCAAAGTAGCCATAGCATCTGCTGCTCTATTTTTATCCCTTGTGATTTCCTCAAATGTGATAAGGAAAAAGTATTTCTTGGACAGTCATCTACCATTCTTTTATATCGAATCAATTTATTATCCTTAGTTTGATACTCATCATGAATTTGATTGATGACCAATTGGGAATCCCCATATACTTGCAGATCTGTAATGTTCCATTTTAATGCCTATGACTAAAGCCTCATATTTTGCAATGTTTTTGGTGCATGGGAATAAAATTTTGTAGGATTTAGGAATGGTGTATCCTTGTGGTGTAATCAATAGAATTCTAGCTTCTAAACCATGCTGAGTGTAGGATCCATCAAAATATAATTTCCATGCTTTAGCTTCCACATTGACTATCTCTGCATCTAGAAATTCTACTTGAATAGGATGAGTAGAAACTAAAGGATTTTCAGCCAATTGATCAGCTATGAATTTTCCCTTGATAGCTTTTCGGTCCACATACTCAATTTCAAATTCTCTAAGTACCATCACCCATTTAGAAATTCTTCCTGTAAGGGCTGTTTTTCTAATCAAATACTTTAATGGATCAATTTTGGCAATCAACTTAACCTTGTACATCAACATGTAATTTCATAGTTTCTATGAGGAAAAAACTACCACTAGACAAGCCCACTCCATGAAGCTATAATTCAACTCATACTCGATCAAGATTCTGCTCAAGTAATAAATGGCTCTTTCTTTACCCACATCATCCTCTTGTGCCAATAAAACCCCTAAAGATCTCTCCATTGCTGGAATGTATAATAGTAAGGGTTTTCCTTTGATGGGAAGCATCAAAATGGGTGGATTTACCAAGTATGTCTTCAATAAGGTAAAAGCTTGTCCACATTCATCATCCCACTTAAAAATGGTATCCTTATGTAGCAATCATGTAAAAGAGTGACACTTTTCTGCTAATTGAGAGACGAATCTTCTAATAGATTGAATTCTTCCTTGAAGTGACCTCATTTGACTAATGTTTTTGGGTGTTTCCATTTCCATGATTTCTTTCACTTTTTCTGGATCTACTTCTATTCCTTCTGTTGAAACTATGTAGCCTAATAGCTTGCCGGATTGAACACCAAATGGACATTTCTTTGGATTTAACCTTACTTTCAATTGCTCCAATCTTGTAAAAAAAAATTCTAGGATATGTACATGGTCTTTTCTTTCATGTTATTTTGCTAAGATATCATCCACATAGTCTTCTAGGAAAGTATGCATCATGTTATGAAATATCGTTGTCATTTCCCTTTGATAGGTTGCTCCAATATTTTTGAGGCCAAAGGGCATAAAATTCCAACAAAAAGTACCCCAAGGGCAAGTGAAAGCAGTCTTTTCTTGATCCTCAAGTGTAATTCTAATCTAATTGTAGCCACTAAATCTATCCATCAATGAAAACATAGAATGTCCTGTCATCAAATCCACTATAGCATCAATGCTAGGTAATGGAAAATCATCCTTAGGGAAAGCAAGGTTAAGATCCAAATGGATTTGTCATGTTTATTAATAGGCACAATATTGGAAATCCATTCTGCATAAGCTATGACTCTTATGAAGCCAACTTTTAATAACTTTTCTAATTCTTCCTTAACCAATAAAGCCACATGGGGATGCATTTTTCTCAACTTTTGATTCACAGGTTTTACGCCAGGCCTTACGTTAAGCTAGTACATTATGAAACTTGGATCCAATCCTGGCATGTCTGCATATGACCATGCAAAGTTGATTTTCTTTGCTTGAAATAATTTGATGAAATCCTTCCTTTCTGTTGGAGTCAATGATGCTGCAAAATGAATAAACTTAGGTTCCAAATTCGGTGCCAATGTTGACCTTTTCTGTTGGCTCAATGAGGATAGGAAATCTCTCTTCTTCCTGTTCAAGTAAATTATCCAATCTCTCTTCCTTAGGTGCCAAAGTTGGGTTTTCACCTTTGGAAACATCCGTTATTTTTACTTTTTTGGGATCTAGTATTGCCACATGGTGGTTTTCACCACTAGACCTTTTTCAATTTTTTAATTTTATCTCAAGGATTAAGAGATTGGACCCTTGCCTCCATCATCATGTCTGGATTGAGTTTGTTGGTGGAAGATGGCTCAACCGCATTAAGGTATTGGGCCATATCATTGTCATTGGGAAAAAAGAGTAGGTCATTCGGTTTGGTTAATTCCCAATCAATAAGCTCAGGATGAATAAGGGCTAAGGATTCATTAGGTAAGTTTTCATTTGAAGGGTTCAAGTACATGAATTTGTTTGAGGGTTCGTACATTGTATCGCTCAATTCAATAACATGTTATTTCTCAAGGCATTCCATAGAAGTCAAATTGAAATTCTCTTCACTAGAATCCTCATGGATTTCCATCACCCCACTATGAAGGTACCCAAGGTTCACCTATCCATTGGTTGTCACTAGATGCTTGTCCTACATTTGAATCTTGAGAAACAATTGGTACATGTGTAGAACTTGAGCCTTGATCCATATTGGATTGTTTTTTTGCATTAGGTATAGTAGCATAGGTATGAATGACATCTACCTCCTTTTCATGACAAGAATCTTTGGATAGGGAATCCCATTCATATTCTCTAGATTCATCTTCACTCTTAGATTCTAACATGTGGACATGCTCATAAGAATCATGCCTAGAGCTTGAACCAACTTCTTTCTCTTGATACCCTACTCTTGATTTCTCATCTTTTGACCTCCAAGGAGGTTGGATAGGTTCTAGCAAGCCTTTATTTATGATTCCTAAGGGTCCTCTTCCTTTGTACCCCATCTTTTGTATTATTTGAAATCCCTTTCCATATTGATCAGTTTGGATGGTAACATGTTGCACTCTTTCAACGAGATTATTTGAAGTATCCTCATCTTTATAAATCCATTGTAAAACTTCATCATCTTCCTTTTCCATGGCTGATTGGTCACTCTCTTACAAAATGAGAGTTTTATTTTTGAGGTGGATGAGAATTTGAAGGTTTCCCATGTGTCTTTGGGGAAGTTGGTAAATCAAATAGGGAAACATAATATTCCCTCACTCCTTTTGAATTGATTCTATATTGTTTTTCAAATTTATGCATCATCTCACTCATCTTTTGATAGTTGTCCTTTTTGGTTTGTTCTCTTTCATCCTTAGAAGGTCTCAAAATTTCTTCCTTTGGTGTAGAAACTTTGAATGAATTTTCATTGGAACTTTGACCTTCATAACTAACTTTCTATTTTCCCTTAGGTGATGTAGGTAAGTTCGTTTCATTAGGACTTAAAGTAGATGTAGCATTTAATGTCAAATTAGGACCTTCCTCTTTGGTTTCCTCAATGACGACACTAGGAATAACTCCTTCCCTATTATGTGGAATAAATAACTCATGAAGAGGTTTCACCATTTTTCAATATTGAAAGGGATTTGAATCTCCTATATTTTTCAGTATGGAAACTTGATACATTCATCATAGGTTGAAGGCACCGCTTGCATCTCATGAATCCATGGCCTTCCCAATAAAATATTATAATTTAATTTCATGTCAAGGACTTGAAAAATGGTATCTTTCTTGATAGGACCCACTTGAATAGGAAAAATCACCATTCCTTTAGAAGATATTTCCTCCTCATCATAAGCCTTTATAGTGATTTGTTTCTTGATAAATATATGACTCAGATAACCCTAAAGATTTGACTAGGTTCAAGGTACAAATGTTTAAACCGGCTCCTCCATCAACGAGGACTCTCTTACCATGGTGTTTTTGAATCAAAACCTCTATATGCAAGGGGAGATTTTGAGGATGGTTTATGGACATGTCATCTTTCTCTTAAAATGATAAGCAATGAGATTCTATGAGATGACCCACCATGTTTCAAAACCTTTCTTCTTCCAAATTTTCAGGAATGGTAGTTTCCACAAGAGCTTTCTCCAATATTTCTTTGTGATTGGGAGAAAGTTTGAATAGCTCCAAAATGGAAATTTGAGCCGGAGTCTTTTGTAGTTGATCCACTAGACTATAAGGCCTTGTTGAAGAAGATTCTTGTTTAGCCAAAGTAGTCACTCGTGTAGGACCAAAAGTTCTAGAGGTACTTCCTTGTAAGGTAATTCTTGCTGCTTGCCCCTAGTAACAACATTAGAGGTCACTTTGTTAGGTAGTTCCTTTATTACCACAACATTGATAGTACTATCATGTCCAAATAGGGAATTAATAGTATTGTCATAACTGTGGGTAAAGTTAACATTATTATTACCTCTTGATTTGTTTCTGTTGTTACCTCCATTGTTAGAATTTGAAGATTCACCTTTCTCATGCTTGAAGAAAGGAGTTTTGAATGTCGTGTGATCTTCATTGTTCTGAGGTCCTTCCACTTTAATCACACCATTTTCAATAAGGTCTTGTACTACATGTTTCAAGTGCATGCAATCATTTTTCTTATGTCCTCAATTTCTATGATATTCACAATGATTGGACACACTCCACCAAGAAGTTTTCACTTGTGGTTCATAGGGTTGAGCCCTAGGAAATTCAATAATCTTATTTGCAATGAGGGTTCTCAATGCATTTTCAAGCGGTTCACCCAACATTGTGAACTTCCTTCTAGGTGATGGAGAAAAGAAGGGTTTAGGCTTGTTAGCCTCTTGGTTGTTCCCAAAGTTGTTATTGTTGAAAGGAGCTTTGGGTACTTGACTTACATTATTAGCTTGATTGGATCCTCTAGTGAGATTAAATGGAGTGGCCTTCAAATTGTTCACTTCCACAACTCCATAATTAACCACACCTTTGTTGTTATTCTTCATCCAAAATCGATTGTTGTTAGGAGGAGCCCTATTTTGATTGTTGTTGCAAGTATTGTTATTGGTATTCTTATTGTCCTTGTAGAGTTTGAGTTCTCCACTTTTGACTAATACTTCCTCTGTAGTAAATCCATTTTTCATCAAGTCTTGGAAAGACCTAGGGCATTGTAACCTTAACTGATAATTCATTTCATTTTTCACGCTATTGATGAAGATATCCATATTTTCCTTTTTGGGCACGCTTTGAGGGTATCTAACAAATACCGCTCTCCATCTTTGTAGGAAAATAAAGAATCCTTCTCCCTCACATTGTTTTATATTACATAATTTAATCATCGTGACCTCATGTTTGATATTATAAGAGTAATGAGTCACAAACTTGGAGGCCAATTCCTCAAAAGTGCAAATGTCAGATGGTAAATTGGAAAACCACTCCATCACCATGCCTCCTAGGCTTCTTGGGAATAACCTCATTAAATTTTTTGTATCATGCATGAACTCCAAGATCAATGCACAAAACTCCCTTAGATGATCTTGAGGATTAGATTCTCTTTCGTATTTATCATACTTAGTAAAAACAAAATTGCTGGGGAATGGAACCATAATTAATGTCTTGTCAAATGGGAATGAACACAATGCTTTGATATAGATGGGTTTAGGATCCCCCATTTGATTCATAGTGTCCAACTGCATTTGGAATAACTTAAACTGTTTGTTCATGATGTCAATAAGGTTGGTGTCATCTTAATTTTGCTTTAGTTTATCAACATCATAATTGTGAGGGGGTTTAGTTCCCACTTATGCTAGGTCTAGAAAATATTTTTCCCTATCTCTTTCCAATATGTTATCCACAATTTTCATGAAGAACAGGATTTCTACCACTTCATGAACATTCTCTTCGGTACCCTCTTTGTCATTAGGGTCAATATTTCCTCCATTATTGTTGTCTACCCCTTGGTTGTTAGGGTCGACTCCTCTTCCATTAGCCCCATTTTTTTTTACCTCACCATTTCCATTGTTGTTAGTTTTATCCTTATTTGCGAGGTTAATTAGGTTGGGATCCATATTTCCAAATGGGAAAGCCATGTTTGGTTCTACCTCCTTTGTTGATTTGTTCGGTTGTTGTGAAGAAGTAGAGGTGTCACTAGGAAAAGGAAGTTCTTGCCTTAAGTATATTCTGTCTGACTGCAAGGTAGACTTGATGTAGTGTGGTCAGGTAAAAGCCAACATGAGCATGAATCACTAAATCTTGGCTTTTATCACCTGTTTGATCAATCCCTAAGTGATTTTCTTGAATTGTCCAATAATGAGGGATTCTGATCAAAGTAGAGTTATGAACAGGTAGAAGATCCAAATGGGTATCCAGATATGAAATCAATTTTTTTCCAAACCCTTCGGAAATGTCCCATGTTTTAGTTTCTCAGTCTATACACGTAATTTTTCTTGTATATACGCGAGTCTTTGCTAGTGTGTACGCATGTACTGGAAATCCTTTACGCACAACTTCAGGTAATTATACGTGGTGTTTGGTTGTTAGCACACGTAACTTTACTTCTGTATGTGCAAATTTGAGAATGTCTATGCACAGTTTAAATGTTGGTACGCACAACTTCAATTTTTTTACGCACAACACAAATGTTGACACGCGTGAGTATAATGCTTATACGCGTGACTTCACCAGGAAAATTGAATCTATCACTTTTTGGATGATTTTTAGAAAGTTAATGTTCTTATGCTCAGATTCTAGGATGTTCTTGTTTGAAAATGGAGAAACAACCACAACACACATAGAAAATAATTTTTTATATTCCTAAAACAACACAAAGTGTATGTTCTCAGATATTTTAATGGGCGAAAACAAGAATCTCTTCCAAGCAAGCTACCTAAGGTCAAATTTGGCTTTTAAACATGGCTCTAAAAAGGTAGTCTTGATAGATTTAACAAGGTTTGGTAGATTAATCCATTCAAACAAGTGAAAAGTATCGTATTCCCTTTTTCAAGGGCCTCCCACACACATAAAAACATGATTTTGCACAATCCTGAAGGACTACTAGATGAGGTGAAGACCCTTAACACCTATTTGTCATTCTATCCTTTTGAGGATGAGTACATTTATATTATAGTGGGTTGGATGTATATCACAACTAAAGTGATTGTCTCCCACTTGGTTCATTCCCTCTCACCATCCTTGTAAGGCTATTCTCGGGAGGTAGGCCCTCTAAAGTTCTAACATGTTCATAATAAAGAAATAAATGAATCAAATTAAGCAGGTTGGGGAGTTGATTCACTCAAAGAGTGAAGAGCATATCCCTATTACTCTTTCCAATTCTAAACACTTCAAACACAAGTTTGTAAATTTTGAACCTCTTAATAAGGAGATTTTTATAAAATGAAGTGTGTGGTTCAATTTCCACCTTTCTTTTTATCACCCAATTCCAACACTTTTGGCTTTTTGATCAAGTTTGAAAAGTTGAGAGCATATACCTAAGGTTTTCCTTGGATGAAAAATAATAGGTTTTCCCTATTAAACTAGATTATGAACTTTGAATGCCACAAGTTAAGCAATTGCAAGCTTGTTTAGAAAAATACCTTGTCCTTGTAGCTAGCAAAGGCTAGGCACTTTTTTGAGGTTTTTCTCAATTTTTTCTTTACTCACCTAGTGGTGATCATTCCCTCTCCTTCTCCTCCAACAATTTATTCAACACAGATGCCAAAGTGAAGGGAAACCAAAAAGGAATTGAAAATAATAACAACTTTAAAGATCTTTTCCTAATTTTTGCAAAATGAACTCAAGATCTTATCAAATTAATTGCTAATTCAATGAGGGAAATTTAATCATGTATCCTTGGAAAATTTTAAAAAAATGATTATAAAATTCCTCTTCTTTTTCCAAATTGTCCAAAATTGCTAGATTATGGAGTTCTTTTGTATGTTGATTAGAAATTTTTACCTCCTTGCTTTCCTTGCAGATGGGTTTCTTTGGTTTTTGGACTTTTGGGTGCCTGTTCATCTGCAGAAATAGAAAGTATAGACTGCCAAAACTCAGAATTTAATATTATACAAGTTAAAAAACATATATCATTGTACGCGTGATTTAGCAGCTTATACGTGCAGCTTTGTAGCAGTCTAAGCATGATTTTGGAACAGTGTAAGCAAGAGTTTCCAAGTTGTTAAGCGCAACTTTAAACACTACTATGCGTAAGATAAAGTTTAAATGTGCAATAAAGCTATAGAAAATGTGAGGTAATAAAAATTACATGCGACAAAAGAAAGGTTATAGGCGTGTTTTCATTGTTCGTGGGCATGACTACTTATCTTGCAGGTGAGCCTTTGCTTCTGTACATGCAGAATGAGTGACTTGTGTTGGAAAGTGATAAATTTTGTGTAATGTGATTCAATTTTTTGTTGTCATTTATGGCAACACGTCTGGGTTATAGATCGATTCCTATAAAGGTAAGTTTTGTTGATTCAAAAATTGACTAAGTATAGAAGCAGAGATACAGAAGTATTTTGGATATCAAAGATTGAGATTGATGAATTAGGGAAAGCAAGCTTAGAGGAAGACAGTATGGGGTATGTGTGACCTCCACCTAAGATTGATTTGGTTTTGGTAATATCTATGACAAGTTAGAAAGAATTGAAGACAAACATACTGCAACAAAACATCGATACAAAGTAGTTGGACATTAGAGATGATTGAGAGAGTATGACATGGACTCCAGGCAATCAGAGTTGGATTATGGTTGTTGATAACCTACACTTTGAGTATGTAAGAGCATCGAATATACATTTATTATTTTCCTTACTAAATGTATTTGTACTGAGAGCCGACTTTGTAATATTTGTAATATTTATATTAGGAGCAGACTTTGTAAAGTTGTGAGATATATGTATAAGATCTTTTTGATAAAGATACATGTTGGTTGGATGAGTGTGTTGAGAAAATAGAAGAGCAGAGAATGATAGAGATCATTGATGAACTATAAAGGAACTATATAAGCACTAGTGATGCTTGTTTTGTTCATGACTAAGAATACTTTGTATACAAAATTACTTTGTAAGATTTGTAAGCTCAGTTGGCCCCTAACAAGGTGTTGTGAACCTTTAACAGGGTTGTAATTCCTTTAACAAGGAAATGTACTATGTAATATTCAGCTCCTAACAGGGCTAGGTCTCCTAACAGGGACATTATACTTTAGTACATGCTTGTGGGTACCATCCCCACCGGGGGTTTTTGTTGGCCAGGGTTTCCTTGAAAATAAAATATGGTGTTAGGAGTACTGTGTCATTTTCTTATATTCTTTTCTTTACTGCAAGTTTATGGTTAATGTTTAAATGGTTGAAGAATTTAATTAAGTGTTACAATATTGATTCACCCCCCTCTTAGTATTATCCAATCCTAAAAATTGGTATCAGAGCTTCTGGCCCTTGGAGAGAAAGTCTAACAACTTGAGGGAGATTAGAATGGATTTGGACAGTTTGCAAGAAAACTTTGATGCTGCACTTGAAGACCTTGACAAAGAAAAAGAAGAAAATGGAGAGTTAAGATTCAACATGCAAAGAGATGAGAAATTTATAAAGAAACTCAAGGAACAACTTGAGCTTTCCAGAAGTCAAAGACAAGACCTTATGGTTTAGATAAAAGAGGATTTAGATGAAGACAATTCAGATCAAGTGAGGCAACTAAAAGAAGAGAATGAAACTCTAAAAATTGAGAATGAGAATATGACTAAAGAAGTATAGATACAGAAGGATTCTAAGAAGAAAGTTGAAGAAGATTTAAATAGTGCATTAGATTAAATGAAGAATGAGGCTGACAACTACAAGAACAAGTATGTAGAAATGGAGAGATATAATCAGATTATAAAAGGTGAACTTGTTGAAGCAAAGAAACACATTGAGAAAATTCACACCAGAAGTGATTTGATTGATGAACAGAGTGACAAATAGAAACCTAAAGGTGATATGACTGGTATTGGCTTCAATGAAGCTTAATGTTCAAAGAATCAGGAAGAGAAATCTAATGAGAAGATTGATGCTGAGAAACCTTCTATTGAAGAACCTAGAGAGCAGATCAGACCCTTCAGAGGTAGATGCTTTGGTTGCAAAAAATTGGACACATGAAGAGAGAATACAGAGGTAATGCCCCTTTTAGAATTTTTTCTGGTTATTGTTTTAATTGTAATGGATATGGACACAAGAAAGCAAAATGCAGAAAACCTAATCAATCTGGACATAGACAAGACAATGGAAGAGAATCTATAGTGAAACCTACATGCTACAAATGTAATAACATTGGACACATTGCAAAGTACTGCAAACTGCAAGTTAATCAAGAAAGAAGACCTCCTATATGTTACAAATGCAATAATCTAGGACATATAGCAAAGTTTTACACGTACAATGGATCAGACAACAAAAGAGTACCACCTCCTATGAATTCACAGAAGAATGGAAATGATATTGGTAAGAGTGTTGCAGATTTGAAGAATGATTTTGAAAGTTGTTTTAAGAAAGCATAAGATAACAACAGTGGTAAGATATGGAAGATCAAAGAAACAAGTGAGACAACAGTTCAGGCAAAGTCAGTAGATGCTACTGGATCTTTGCCTAATGGTAGTAAAATAGAATCAACCTAATTGGCTGATCATGGCCTTAGGGGGAGCATTGGATACAGACATCAAAATATATCCTAGCCTGAGATTTGTGGATTGAACTTGAGCGAGCTTAGGTATGAACTTGGCCGACATCATGAAATATACATCTAAGAGCACAACATTAGCCGACACATATATTTTGTTTGCAAGATCTAACAAGCCGACTGGATAGTATTGAGTAAAGTGAAATTTATGACTTAAACATTTATAAAGAACCATTCCATGACCTATCTCTTTACCATTTGATGAAGAGTGAGCTAAGGAGATTAGAGAGCAGAAAGATTCAATCTATTCTACAATTGTTGTGCGTGATCTATTAAAGCATAAACTCGGAATTCAACTGAGGAAAGGTATTTACATCATCTAGATATGGATGTACCTATTATTTTTGATGTTGTAGATTGACCTAGGTACAAATTTAAGAAACATCTATTCAAGTCCTGTGAAGAGGATCCCAAAGGAGCATTTTCTCAAACCCCTTATGGTGTATTACACATAGAAGATATTAGGGCTTACATACATTGTAAGTATGATATACTGGGAATTGATGAGATATCAAGTAATATGGAGTATATGACTAATAATGGAATCATGAAAGAAGAATACAAGCACATTGATCAGTTGAGCATAATGAAAATTATGGACTTATGCGAATTTGACGAAGATGAATGGTTCAAGATATTATTGAGAAGGGTACATGATCAGTTCATTTGGATAAGTGATCATCCTGTGAAGATTTTTAGTGACCTAATTCATGAAATCACTGGACTGGACAATACTGGAATCATTCCTATTGCATAAAAACATGTAAAGAAAGAAGTTGAAACCCTAACTCATTCTAAATGGGATAGGCGGGCAATGACCATGAATGACATATTTCAGCAAGATGTGAGACTGATTTCTATGATACTTGGATATAAATTCTACTACAAAAGTAGACATAACTCAGTATCTATAGGATTAATCATGATGGCATGGAGAATGGTGAAGGAAAATGTGAAATATAACCTATGCAAAGTTATGGCACAATAATTGCTTGAAAATGTGAAGCTAGTGACAAAAGATAGAACTAAGACCTTTAGATTTGGATCACTATTGATGCATATGTTTATACACATCGAGTACAAATTTCCTGGCTTGCACCCTAGTGGTTGGAAATCAGCGATACCTACTGGTATTCTAATTTCACAGAGCTACAAAAGATAGAATAGTACATGGGTTGGTGGGGAATTATTTGCTATGATCAAGATCCTTCAGAGACAAATGAAAACTAGGTACAGGATACATGAGGACATTGTTGAAAAATACAAGGATACAATCTATTTCATGGTTTAAATTGATTGTGTATGTTTTGAAGCAGTCACACCTAGAAAGAAATGGTGTTATCCCATGGGTTATGAAGTATGTTTAGAGGTACTTACCGTGTAAGTAGAACATGTTCTTGCATTAGAAGTTGATACATCAGAAGAAAGATGGGGAACATATGAGGAGAAATTGGCTAAGGTGAGCGGGGAACATACTAGATGTCCAAGGAAAAGAAAAATTGAAAACCTTGTGCATGAATGTGGTGTAAAAGAAGGATTGACAAAAGAAGAATTGAAAGAAGTGAAAAAGAAAATGACAGAAAGATCTCATGGACTGGAAAGTGAAATTATTATAGCCCTTCCCACTCTTGAGGTAGTAATGGTAGACAATCCACCTCCTCCATCACAACAAACATCACAAACTGAGAACATTACTCCTAGAGTAAACACCAGATCGAGCAAGCAAACATCACCTAAAGAGCAGAGCACAGTGAGAGAAGAGAAGAAAACTAAGAAGCACATATGGAAGCCTGACATGAAGATGATAGAGAAGAGAGAAATAGAACAAGGTAAACTAGTCACAATTGACAGATACTATGACAGGTATGGAGATTCAGACATGCTTAAGATTGAAGACATCATGATTGAGCATTTACTTACTTTCAAAAGGACTCTATTAGAAATTGAAGGAAGTATACCTAAAGACTTGTATGGGAGATTGGATACAAGAAAACACTTAGCACAGATTGAGGATGATACAATCAGGAATCGGGAAATTGATAACATGTTTCATGTAATATCCTTGCATGAAAGAGAAAGAATATTCAAGGTATTGAAACCTTTACTAAGGACCAAGTTAAGATTGTTGAAAATCATGGTGAGGAAGTATGATGAAGTCACTGACAAAAATCAGAAGGCACTAGAGAAAATATTGATGAACACTACTTTTGACAAGCCTCCACCTTGTAAGACCACTTCGCCTACATAATTAGGAATGGGAGAAAGCTCAAAAGTAACTGAGACAAATGCTAAGAAAAGTGAAGTAGATCCACAACTAGATTTCTATGTTTCTGGTGTGCCAATGACTCTTGACACATCACAAGATGAAAAGGACCCATTTGTAGAGAATGTGGACAACACTATAGTAGATGATGCATAATAGAAAGAGGAAGTAGAGCAGAAAAAGGAAGAAGAACAAAAGACAGAACAAAAAGAGGATGAACAGAAAGAGGTAAACACATCTTCTACCTCATTGTTGGCAAGTAGTGATGTTAATGTTGATAGCATGGGTGAAGATGAGTTGGTTAAATTGACATTTACTACACTAAACAAAGCTAAGGAAAGATCAGATTAGAAAGGTGACAAAAAGGATAAAGTGATTACAAGAGAAATTGATATTGTGAACAAATTGCTTCTAGTACCTATTGTTTTCCAGCACAAAGATGACATTGAAAATATGAGAATAACACTTGATGAATTTGATGGGCATTATGAGAATTTGATAAATATTACAGAGGAGAAGGAAGAGAAGAAATATTCAGAGAAGAAGCTATCACAAGTTTGCAAGTCAATCACATGGGACTTAGGCATTGTGAAAACTTGTTTGAAAAATGCAAAGAGCTGCATTGGACATGGAAGAAAATTGTTTAGTTACTGCATGAATCCTATCAGGTATGTTCAGAACGTGGAAGACATTATTGCCAAAGAGAGGGAAACTCTGAATAGTATGATGGACATTTGTGAAGCATCTTCACAATCTGCATTAGAGTTAGACAAGGAAGTTACAATAGTTTTGGCAAAAATCAGTGTATTGGATAATAAAAAAGGGAGAGTATTGATAAGATTTAATTTGCTGAAGATTTTAATCACTCCTAAGCTAACCATACTTGAGGTTCATCTATTTGACTTGGAGAAAGTGATAGATCCATTGACTAAATATATGCCCACATAGTTGAAACAAGTTGAGACTGCATCATTTGCATTGAATGACATAATTCATATTAGTCAAATATTGTTCAAATCATGGAGTACAAAAGTGAAGATCTTGGAAGATTCCTTTCAAGCTATTCTGAAACTGGTGAGCAAGCACTAAATCCTATTATTTTGTATGCACCTTTGTCATTTGTGTCAAAGGGAGAGAAGAGAGAAGGAAAAATATAATATAGGAAAAGAGAAGAAAATGATAGAAGAGACAAGAAGAGGAAGGAGAGATCATAGAGGAGACAGTTTTTTTGGAACACTTTTTTTTTTAAAGTGTTATCGTCAATGCCAAAAGGAGAGATTGTTAGCAAGTGATAAATTTTGTGTAATGTGATTCACTTTTTGGTTTTCATTTATGGAAACACATCTGGGTTACAGATCGATTCCTATAAAGATAAGTTTTTCTAATTCAAAAATTGACTAAGTATAGAAGCAAAGATACAGAAGTATTTTGGATATTGAAGATTGAGATTGATGAATTAGGGCAAGCAAGCTTAGAGGAAGATAGTATGGGGTATGTGTGACCTCCACCTAAGATCGATTTAGTTTTAGTAATGTCTACGGTGAGTTAGAAATAATTGAAAACAGACAGACTACAGTAGAACAACAATACAAAGTAGTTGGACAGTAGAGAAGATTGAGAGAGTATGACATGGACTCCAGGAAATCAAAGTTAGATTATGGTTATTGATAACCTACACTTTGAGTATGTAAGAGCACTGACTATACATTTATTATTTACCTTACTAAATGTATTTGTACTGAGAGCCGACTTTGTAATATTTGTAATATTTATATTATGAGCCGACTTTGTAAAGTTGTGAGATATATATGTAAGATCTTTTTGATAAAGATACATGTTGGTTGGATGAGTGTGTTGAGTGAATAATAGAGTAGAGAATGATAGAGATCATTGATGAACTATAAAGGAACTATCTAAGCACTAGTAATGCTTGCTTTGTTCATGACTGAGAACACTTTGTAAACAGAATTACTTTGTAAGAGCTGTAAGCTCAGTTGGCCCCTAACAGGGTGTTGTGAACCTCTAATAGGGTTGTAATTCCTTTAAAAAGGAAATGTACTATGTAATATTTAGCTCCTAACAGGGCTAGGTCTCCTAACAGGGACATTATACTTTAGTACATGCTTGTGGGTACCATCCCCACCATGGTTTCCTCGAAAACAAAATATGGTGTTATGTACTGTGTCATTTGCTTATATTCTTTTCTTTACTACAAGTTTATGGTTAATGTTTAAATGGTTGAAGAATTTAATTAAGTGTTATAATATTGATTCACCCCCCTTTCAGTATTATCCAATCCTTACAACTTGAACACATGACTTTACTATTTGTAGGCGTGACTATTTATCTTGTATGCGTGACTTTGCTTGAAACCTGTAAAAGAGACAAGAAACACACAAAAACATGCAAAAAAGAGATAAAATGGAGATTAGAGGCCTAAAGCCCACGGTGGGTGCCATTTGTGTATGTATAAATCATACCTTTATGAAATAAAGGTGCAATCTATGAATTATATGGAAAAGATCATACAATTTAATCTAAGAATTGACAAATAAAAGCATTTAACATTTCATGGATCTTTATCTAAGCATGCTATTGGATATCTCATCCTTAATCTCCAAAAGTGATAGTCCTAGAATGTGAATTTGTGTAAGATGATGCCTAATCTAGCTCATAACTCTCAAATTTCCAATGCAATTCATTCCATTATGATCTTAATTGCTCAAAATATTCTCAAATGTGTTGTCAAATGCTTATGATCTTGCTGAATTTCTCTATAATAAGGATGCAATTGCTCATGAATGTCTAGGATTCTTATTACTCTAAAAATGCTTAGTATTTATAGGATTTCCCAAGGGTAGGGGTAGAGTTAAGTTTATCATGATCAAAGCTTGGTTGAGTTGAAGGATTTCAAATGGTTTCAAATGGGGGGACCATTTAAATGATGGGCTCAAAGGTTGGGACAAAGAGACAATTTGAGTGATGAGGATTTAAAGTTCAAAAATGAGTGATCAAGATTGCAAAGTTTGGAGTGATCCATGTGCTTTCAATACTTGATTTTAATTGATTGCTCAAATTCTTGTCCCCTTTTTTTGAAAGAAATAATGATTTAATTAATTCAATTAATTAATTAAATTAGCCATGTAAGGAATGGGTTGATTTTGATTTTTTATTTAAAGCTATACAATTAATTGATTAAATCAATTATATAGGTTAGATTTATCCCTTTTAGGATTATATTTAATTAATCAATATATTTATTAATTGATCCTCTAATTTGATGAAATTTAGTCCTTTTTTATTTAAATCGGTCCATTTGATTTAATGAAATTGCCTTCTAATTGATTTAGAGCCTTTTGATGTGATTTGAATGTAGATTCAGTTGTATAGAACAACTGACCAAATTTAGGTGTCTATAGTATCCACTATCAAACAGAGTATATGGATCAATATGTGATCAAAAGCACCATAATGTGTTGGAATAATGATACATTTGGCATCAGTGAATGCACTTAGTGAAAACACTTATTTGGTTTTGAATGCTTACCGAGCTCATCACTCAGCCCACAGCCTATACCGAGCATTCAGTAAAGCTCAC
>MU227551.1:1616762-1628251 GCA_018584345.1 Thuja plicata
GAAACTAGTACAACCCTCACTAGTTGAATAACCAACTATGGGAGTATGAATACCGGTTTCATCGGATTCAATGTTGCAAGTGGATTTTGGTATTAAGATATGGAAGATCTAAATAGCCAAGGTATCCATTTGCATAAACAAACAAAGGTTAATCCTCCTTCCTATATGAAAGTCCTCAATGGTTCTTTGATGACCATGTCATTAGATGAATTCAAACAAGTTATTGGATCTTCCTTAAAACACTCACTCAAAATCAAGAAAAATATCATATCTTCATCATCGCCAATCTAGTCGATTCATCATCGATTAGCTAAAAAGACATAACAAAATACAATGAATATCATCAAAAAGCTTCAAGTGTTTTGTATTGTATCAATATTTTTAAAAGAATTCCAAACATTTTGATCATTTAGGTTTTTTCAATTTTTAATCCTGATAAAATAAGTCAATGAAGTTCAAGGATTAATTTTTTAGGTCAAATTCTTGGGTTTGAACAATTATATCCATCAAAGGTTCACCAATATCTCTCCTCTAAAATTCTTCAAATCTACTTCTGATATGTGATAAAAATGTAGCACTTTTTAATCTGTTTGTACCAAAAACTGATACTTTTCCCCCAAGTGATAAATGTAACCATGTGAAACGTGGGCAAATGAAACCTAGTATGCAACAATGCAGCTGAGACACTTTATTATGACTATGTACAAATGGCGGATGCAATGAAGGATATGTACAAATGAGATGATGAAAAGGAAATATGTACAAATGCAACTAGGAAAGACCTAAGGGATCAAAAAGTGCCTGTTTACCAGGTTTTCATCTTTAGGGTTTATTGCTCTTTTTCTCTTTTTTTGCTTTTTTGCTACCAAGACGCCTATTGCTAGGTTTTCACCAAGGTGCTTTTTCTCTTTTTCAATTTTTTTTTCTTTTTTTTAATTTTTTTTTATATCATCAAGGCACCTATTTGCTAGGTTTTCACCAAGACAACCATTTTTTTATTTTTTTTATTTTTTTGCTTTCTTCATGCTCAATTTTCTCCTTTTTCTGATTTTCTTCTTTTCCATTGTTTTTTACTTTTGACTTTTCTCATGTTTTTGGATTTTGAATTTTCTCATGTACAAAGATTTGATGCTGAAATCATTAGATACACACTCATCTGATACTCTTTCCTCCTATACTCTTTCATCTAGTCAGGTATGAAACCTCTTTAGATGGATGTTGTTAATAGGCCCTTGTAATTCATCACCCTCGCAATCAGCTAACTTGTAAGTTCTCATTCCAAGAGAGGAAGTAATGACAAAGGGTCCAAGCTAATTTGCTTGCCATTTTCCCTTTTTTTCTGTATCTGCCTATTTTTTAGGGTTTTCTCATAGCACTATGTCTCCCACCTTAAAGGTTCTTGGTTTGATATGCTTGTTGTAGTTTATTGAGATTCTATTCTGATAAACCTTCAAATGTTCATAGGCTTGTGTTTGGTGTTCCTCAAACAATTCCAATTATTGAAGTTGGGCGACCCTATAATCCTCATCATTGATTAATCCATGTAAAGAGACTCTTAGGGATGAGATTTCAACCTCCAGGGGTAAAAAAAATTCTTCTCCATAGACTAAGGAAAATGGTGTAGCTCCAGTAGGTGTTCAGATGCTAGTTTTGTATGCCCACAATGTAGGGTTTATCTCCACATGCCAATCTCTTCCTAATTTATCAACTGATCTCTTCAAGATTTTGATAATATTCTTGTTTGTAGCTGCGGCTTGTCCATTACCTTGAGGATAGTAAATGGAAGAAGAATGATGTGTGATATGAAAAGTTTCACAAAGTTCATCCACATCTTTGTTCTTGAATTGTTTTATGTTATCTGTGATGATGGCATGAGGAATACCATATCTGCAAATGATGTGATTAAGGATAAACATTGAAATCTATTTTCCCATGGTGGTTTTCAAAGGTACAACCTCTACTCATTTGGTAAAATATTCTATTGTTGTAATGATATATTTATGACCATTGGAAGGAGGTGGGTAAATCATTCCAATAAGATCAAAACCCCATTGGTAAAACTACTGGTTGGTGTGATAAAAGGATGCAATTCTTGTGTAGGTGCATGGATCATGTATCCATGGTATTGGAATTTTGCACACACTTTGACGAAGTGGCAAGCATCTTTTTCTAAGGTTTTCCAGAAGTACCCCATACAAAGGAATTTCTTAGCTAAACTCAACCCACTCGAACGTGACCCACAAATCCCCTCATGAACATATTTTAAAGCTAATCTCAATTCCTAATCCTCTAGAAACCTAAGAAGCATTCTGTCAAGACCCTTACAATACAATGTGTCTGATAGGATGGTATAACAAGCGACTTGTCTTATAAAATGTCATTTTTGGGCACGGGTTTGGTCAATAGGAAAACCTTGGTCTTTAAGATAGGAATAAATTGGTCCATACCAAGGTGATTCATGTCCATCAATAAGGGCAATTATTTGGGTGTTGGGTAAGTCAAAAGCTGATTTTACCAACTCTTCCACCAAGAATTTGTACCTTGCATTTTGATCAGGCATTTGAAGTAATGAAGCCAAGGTAGCCATATCATCAACAACCCTATTTTTGTCTCTTGGAATTTGCTCAAATGAGATTAAGGAAAATTATTTCTTCCAATCATCTACCATTCTCTTATATGGCATCAATTTTTCATCCTTAGTTTGATATTCATCATTGATTTGATTGATGACTAATTGAGAGTCCCCATAAACTTGCAAATCTGTAACGTTCTATTCTTAAGCCATTTTGATGCCTATGACTAAAGCTTCATATTCTGCAATGTTGTTAATACATGGAAAAAAAAGTTTATAAGATTTTGGAATGGTGTACCCATGACGTGTGATCAATAAAATTCCTGCCCCTAAACCATTTTGAGTATAGGATCCATCAAAGTACAACTTCCATGCCTTGGATTCCACATTGACTATTTCTGCATCGGGAAATTCAACTTGGATGGGATGAGTAGAATCTAATGGATTTTTCAGCCAACTGATCAGCAATAACTTGGCCCTTGATATCTTTACGATCCACATATTCAATGTCAAATTCACTAAGCACCTTTACCCATTTAGCAATCCTTCCAGTTAAGGTTGTTTTGCTAAGAAAGTATTTTAAAGGATCAATCTTTGCAATCAACTTCACTTTATGCATCAACATGTAATGTCCTAGTTTTTGTGAGGAAAAAATCACTGCTAGGAAATCTCTTTCCATGAATCTATAGTTTAATTCATATTTGATCAAAGTTCTACTCAAGTAGTAAATATCTCTTTCTTTTCCTTCCTCGTCCTCTTGTGCCAATAAGACCCCTAAAGATCTTTCTGCTGCTAAAATATAGTAACAATGGTTTTCCTTTGATAGGAGGCATGAAGATAGGTGGATTGACCAAGTATGTTTTCAACAAAGTGAAGGCTTGTTCGCATTCACCATCCCATGTAAAAATAGTATCTTTGTGTAGCGATCTTGTGAATGAATGACACTTTTACACCAATTGAGAAATGAGACTCCTAATGGATTGAATTCTTCCTTGAAGTGACCTCATTTGACTAATATTTTTGGGAGTTTCCATGTCCATTATTTCTTGTACTTTCTTCGGATCCACTTATATGCCTTTTACAGAAGCTATATAGCCTAAGAGCTTGCCAGATTGAACCCCAAATGCACATTTTTTTGGGTTTAATATTAGTTTGAATTTCTCTAACCTTGTGAAAATATTTTATAGTATAGGAAGATGATCCTTTCTTTGATGTGACTTAGCTAAAATATCATCCACATAGTCTTCTACGAAGGTGTGCATCATATCGTGGAAGATAGTGGTCATTTCTCTTTGGTAAGTTGCTTCAACATTTTTGAGACTGAAGGGCATCACATTCAAACAAAAGGCTCCCCATGGGCATTTAAAAGTAGTCTTTTCTTTGTCTTCAGGTGTTATGAAAATTTTATTGTATCCAATAAATCCATCCATTAATGAGAACATAGAATGTCTTGATGTTAAATCCACTATAGCATCAATTCTAGGCAAAGGAAAATCATCCTTCAAACAAGAAAGGTTAAGGTATCAAAAATCTGTGCATATTCTAATGGACTTATCATGTTTGGTAACTGGTACAATGTTGGATATCCATTCTACATAGGCTATTAATCTTATGAATCCAACCTTGAGTAGCTTCTCCAATTCTTCTTTAACTAATAGGGCTACATGTGGATGCATCTTTCTCAATTTCTTCTTTATAGGTTTGGTGTCAGGTTTCACATTAAGATGGTGCATTATGAAGCTTGGATCTAACCCTGGCATGTCAACATATGACCATGCAAAGTTAATTTTCTTTGCTTGAAATAATTTGATGAACTCCTTCCTTTTCTGATGGGGTTAGTGATGCTCCTAAGTGAATAAAATTTGGTTCCAAGTCGGTTCCAATGTTAATCTTTTCCATTGGCTGTATGAGAATAGGAGATCTCTGATCATCATATTCTGGTAGGGTGTCCAACCTCTCTTCCTTAGGTGCCACAGTTGGGTTTTCACCTTTGTAAACATTCGATATTTTTACCTTTTTAGGTTCTAGTACTGCCACATGGTGGTTTTCACCACTAGACCTTTTCATTTTTTTGAATTTATTTCTTTTATTTTGTGGATTGAGAGGTTGGACCCCTGCCTCTATCATTATGTCTAGATTGTATTTATTGGTGGAAGAAGATGGCTCAACCGCGTTTAGGTATTGGGTCATTGCATTGTCATTGGGAAAGTATAATAGGTCATTTGGTTTGGTTAAATCCCAATCAATGAGTTTGAGATGAAGTAAGGCTAAGGACTCATTAGGAAATTTTTCATTAAAATGATTTAAGGACATGACCTTGTTTCAAGGTTTGTACATTGTATCGCTTAGGTCTATAACATGTGCTTGCTCAAGGTGTTCCATGGAAGTAGGATCAAAATTTTCCTCACTAGAGTCCTTGTGGATTTCCATGGTAAATAAAGCATGTGGATTAAATGTAACATTTGAATCACTCCCCCACAAAGGTACCCAAGGATCACCTATCCATTGATTAGCCCTAGATGCTTGACCTACATTGGATTCTTGAGACTCATTTGATACTTGTATAGAATTTGAACCTTGATTCTCATTGTCTTGACTTTTGACATTAGGAATGGTAGAATATGTGTGAATAACATCAACCTCTTTATCATGACAAGAGTCTTTTGATAGGTAATCCCACTCATAATCTCTAGAATAATCCTCACTCTCAGATCCTACCATGTGTACATATTCATGAAAATCATGCATAGGACTTGAACTTTCCCCTTTGTCTTGATAACCTATTCCAGATTTCTCATCCTTTGATCTCCAAGGAGGTTCAATGGGTTATAGAAAACCTCTATTCCTGACTCCTAAGGGTCCTTTTCCCTTGTATCCCATTTTTTTGCATAATTTAATATCCCTTTCCATATTGCTCTGTTTGGATATTGAGGTGTTGTACTCTTTCCACAGGATTGTTCGAAGTATCTTCCTCTTTGTAGAGCCATTGTAAAAATTCATTTTCCTCCTTTTCTAGGGATGATTCGTCACTCTCTCTTACAAAATGAGATTTATATTTGTGAGGTGGATGAGCACTTGATGGTTCCCATGTGTCTTAGGAGAAGTTGGAAAATCAAATAGGGAAACAGAATATTCCCTCACTCCTTTGGAATTGATTCTAAATTTCTTTTCAAAGTTATGCATCATTTCATTCATCTTTTGGTATTGGTCCTTCTTTGCTTGTTCTCTCTCATCCTTGGAAGGTTTCAAAATTTTCACCTTTGATGTAGAATTTTTAACTAAATTTTCATGTGAACTTTGACAGTCGTGACTCACTTTATCCTTTCCCTTAGTTGATGTAGATGAGTTAGTTTGGTTAGGGTTTGAGGTAGATGTAGCATTTGATGTTAACTTTAAACCTTCCTCTTTAGCATCTTCAATGGTGACATTAGGTATGACTCCTTCCCTATTGTGAGGAGTAAATAGCTCATGACTAGGTTTCAATGCATTGCAGTATTGAAAGGGATTAGAATCTCCTCCAATTGTGATCTCTTCACCCATGTGTGGAAATTTTATGCATTGATGATAGGTGGAAGGCACCACTTGAATCTCATCAATCCATAGTCTCCCCAATAATATATTATAAGTTAGCTTCATGTCAAGGATTTGACATATGGTATCTTTCTTGATAGGTCCAACTTGAATAGGTAAAACAATCATGCCTTTCAAAGATGTCAAGGACTTGACATATGGTGTCTTTCTTGATAGGTCCAACTTGAATAGGTAAAACAATCATGCCTTTCAAAGATATTTCTTCCTCATCATAAGCCTTAATGGTAATATTCTTTTTAGGATCAATGGATGATTTGGCTAACCCTAAAGACTTGACAAGGTTCAATGTGAAAATGTTAAGACCATCTCCCCCATCAATGAGAACTCTCTTGACCCTATGCCTTTGGATTAAAACTTATATATGCAAGGGAAAATTTTGAGGGTGAGTAATGGACATATCATCTTGTTTAGTGAATGAAAGGCAATGTGGTGCAATGAGATGTCCTACCATATTTTGAAACTTATCTTCCTCCAAATTTATAGGAACATTAGTCTCCACTAGGGCTTTTCCAATATCTCCTTGTGATTTGGAGAAATTTTTAGTAACTCCAAAATAGAGATTTGTGCTGGAGTCTTTTGCAATTGATCAACCAAACTATAAGGCTTTGTTGTAGTAGATAATTGTTTAGCCAAAATATTTGATTGTGTAGTGCCAATAGGTTTAGGAGCACCCCCTTGTAGGGTAATCCTTGATTTTGTCCCCCTAGTGATGGCATTAGAAGTCTTCACTTTGGGTTGTTCCTTAATCAGCACAACATTAACAACATGCTCATGCCCAGATAAAGTATTGATAGTATTGTCATAATGATGAGCAAAATTGACATTGTTGTTACCTTTGGATTTGTTGCCTTGATTGTTCAAATTTGAAGACTCACCTTTTTCATGATTATAGAAAGGTTGTTTAAAGGTCGTATGATCCTCATTTTTTTGGGTCCCTTCTATCTTAATTACACCATTGTCAATCAAATCTTGCACTGCATGTCTTAGGTGCATGCAATCATTGGTTTTGTTTCCTTGATTCCTATGGTATTCACATTGGTTGGACTCACTCCACCAATTAGGCTTTATTGTTGGTTCATAGGATTGATCCCTTGGTAAATAAATAATATTATTAGCAATTAGAGTTGTCAATTCATTCTCAAATGGTTCACCCAATGGTGTGAATTCTCTTCTAGGTGTTGGTGCAAAGAAAGGTTTAGGCTTGTTAGCCCCTTGATTATTCCCAAAGTTGTTATTAATATTGTTGTTGTTGAGAGGCACTTGGGTGCTTGACTTGCATTGTTAACTTGAGTAGGTCTTCTTGTAAGAGTAAAAGGAGTGGCCTGCAAATTGTTAGCTTCCACAACTCCATCATTGACCACACCTTTGTTATTGTTCCTCATCCAAAATTGGTTATTGTTAGGAGGATTGCTATTTTGATTGTTATTGGAGGTATTGTTGTTGTTATTTTTATTATCCTTGTAAAGCTTAAGTTCTCCACTTTTAACTAATACCTCCTTCGTGGTAACTTTGTTCTCAATTAGGTCTTGGAAAGACCTAAGACATTGCAATCTTAACCGATAATTCATCTCATTACTCAAGCTATTAATGAAGATATCCATCTTCTCCTTTTCAAGTACACTTTGAGGGTATCTAGCGAATACCGCTCTCCACCTTTGTAAGAAAAGTAGGAATCCTTCTCCCTCTCATTGCTTGGTATTACATTAATTAATCATCGTAACCTCATGTTTGATATTATAGGAATAGTGAGTTACAAATTTGGAGGCCAATTCCTTGAAAGTACAGATGTCGGAGGGTAACTTGGAAAACCACTCCATTGCCATGCCTCCTAAACTTCTAGGGAATAACCTCATTAAATATGTTGTGTCATGCATGAAATCCAAGCTCAATGCACAAAACTTGCTTAAATGATCTTGGGGATCAGATGCTCCTTCATACTTGTCGTATTTAGGAAAAATAATATTACTTGGGAATGGGACCATAATTAGGGTCTTGTCGAATGGAAAAGGACACAAAGCTTTAATAGAAAAGGGTTTAGGAGCCCCACTTTGTTTCATCATGTCCAATTGCATTTGAAATAATTTGAATTGTTCGTTCATTATGTCGATCGGGTTTGCTTCTTCTTCTTTTTGCTTGAGTTAATCAACACCAAAGTTGTGGGGGAGTTTAGTTCCCGCTTGTGCTAGGTCTAGGAAATAATTCTCCCTATCCCTTTCTAACACTTTCTCCATGAGCTTCATGAATAATGGGCTTTGGACCACCTCATTAACATTTTCTTTGGTTGCTTCTTCATCATTAGGGTCCACATTTTCACCATCATTGTTAGGGTCTACCCCTTGATTGTTAAGGTCTATTCCTCTTCCATAAGCCCCATTGTTATTTACCTCACCATTTCCATTATTATTGTTGTTATATCTATTGACATTGTTGATTAGGTCGGGGTCCATATTTCCAAATGGGAAAGCCATATTTGGTCCTACTTCCTTTGTTGGTTCTTGAGTTGGTTGTTGTGAAGAACTAAAATTGTCACTCAGAAAAGGAAACTCCTGCCTTAGATGAGAACCGTCGGATTGCAGGGTAGACTTAATGTAATGTGATTGGTTAAAAGGTGGCATGAGAATAGATCAAGAAACTTGTCTTTGATCACCTAATTGATCAATCCCTTAATGATTTTGCAAATTATCCAACAATGGGGGATTCTGATCAAACTAAAAGTACGCAAAGGTAGAAAATCTGAAAGAGTATCCAAAAATGTGATTAAGTTGTTTTCACACCCTCGAGAAATGTCCACTATTTTCCCTTGTTTGTTTTTGGGCATCACTTTACACTATATAGGCGTCAGTTGGAAGTTGTCTACATAGCACTCTGTAGGTTGCAGGCAGAGTTTGCTTGTTTGTAGGCATCATTTTAATGTTTACAGGCGGCAGTTTCCAATGACTTAGGCATCACTTCAGTTATAACAGGCATTGTTTCAAATGTGAAGGCATCACAAAATGCTTTGTAGGCATTATTTGTCTGCTAGTATGCGGAACTTTGCAGATCAGGATTGTTTTCATAGTTTTTTAGGGTTTTTAAAAGTTTAATATTGTGATAAGATCCATTTAATTGGATTCTTGCTTGAAAATGTAAATACAAATGCAACACACACACATCAAGTTTGCATCATAACCCTAAAACACACTAATGTGTATGTTCTCGGTCATTTCAACGGGTCTTAAACAAGAATAGATTCCAATCAATCTACCTAGCGTTAGATTTGGCTGTTAAACATTGTTGGCTCTAAAAGGTAGCTTTCTACTTATCAAGGATTTATTGAACACCTCCATTCTAGATCATGAAAATTTCTTTTACCCCTTTCGGAATTCGCACACAAACAAAAGTAGGATTTTGCGCAATCCTGAAGGACTACTAGAGGAAGTGAAGAAACTTAAGCACAAGCTAGTCACTACAACCCATTAAGGAAGAGTGTATTTATTTATAGTGGGTATAGTATCACAAATTAAGTGATTGTCTCCCACTTTGGGCCATTCCCTCTCACCTTCCTCGTAAGGATGTACTCGGGAGGAAGGCCTTCTAAAGATCTAAATTATCTAGCATATATAGAAAACAAGAAATTGAACTTAGTTCAACAAGTTTGGGAGTTTGATTCACTCAAAGAGTGAAGACAATATCCCTATTGTTTTCCTTTGTTCCAAACACTTTAAACACTTATTGTTCTTTTTCAACCTCGTAACAAAGAGGTTCTTAAAAATGAAGTGTATGGTTCAGTTATCCTCCCTTTCTTTCTACCACCCTAAACTCAACATTTTTGGATTTTGGATCAACTTTGAAAAGTTGAGAGCATATACCTAATGTTTCATTCAAGATGGACAGTAGTAGGGTGTCCCTATTTAGCTAGATTTAAATAAATTTTCCACAATCTAAGCAAAGTAAGCTTGATGAGAAAAATACCTCTTTCGAAGCTAGCAAAGGCTAGGCACCTTTTTGAGGTTTTTTTCTTTTTTATTTGCTTACTCACCTAGTGGCGATCGTTCCCTCTCTGGCTCCACCAGGAATTTAGTCGACACAAACAATCAAAGTGAACCAAACAAAAGATAATTGAAATGCAATTAAGTATCTTAGCAAGATTTGCACAAAAACACCTTAAAAACTTAATGCATTCAATCAATTCAAACAAGGAAATTTCGTCTTATAAGCACTAATAAATTTGATATAATTCTCAAATAACTCTTTTTCCTTCTCTAAATTATCCAAAATTGAAGCACTATGAAGTTCTTTCAAGTACTTGTTTTGAACCCTTACCTCTTTGTTTGGCCTTTTGATGTGCACCTATAGTTTATGTACTTTTAGGTGTTTGTTCATCTGCAAAAAACATAGTAGAAGAGAGTTAGAAATCTAAATTTATTAATCTAAAAGAAATAACACATAAATTGTAGAAGGCATCATTTAACAGCTAACATGCGTTATTTTGCAGTACCCTATGTGTGACTTTGCAGTCAGCTAGGCATGACTTTGCAGTTAACTAGGCATGATTTAACAAATAAAAGGCATTAAACTTTAAATCACAGGTGGTGAAAAATGTGTAAATTGTGAAACAAAAATGTTAGAAGGTGGAAAAAGAATGTTTGTAGGCATGATTTCTTGACTCGCAAGCGTTGGTTTACAGGAACAAGCGTGACACTTTGTCTTGCAGGCGGTAAAAGAAATTCAAGATAGAAGAGGGAAGATCTTCGTAGGTGTCATTTTGTTGCTAGTAGGCATCACTTTACTGCTGGTAGGAGTCACTTGGACCTTCAACCTGCAAATTTAGTGGAAAATGCACCAAAAACACATAAAATTTGATAAAAAATGAGATTTAGAGGCTCAAAGCCCCACGGTGGGCACCATTTGTGTATGTATAATTCATACCTTCACGAAATAAAGGTGCTATCTATCAATTCTATGGAAACAATAATACAATTTAATCTAATAATTTACAAATAAAGCATTTAACATCTCATGGATCTCTAACAAAGCTTATCTCAACCTTAATCTCTACTAGTGACAATCCTAGAATGAGAAATTGATAAAATTAATGCCTAAGTAGCTCTCAATTCTCTCAATTGCTATGCTATTTGATTCAAATTCTCTTCAAAATGCTCTCCATTATGCTAAATTGATATGATATGCTCTCAATTGCTCTGAATTTGCTATGAAATGTCTATAATAAGGATGCTTTGCATTCGAATTTTCTAGGATCCTTTATGCTCTCAAAATGGCTTCTATTTATAGGATTTTCCCAAGTGTAGGGGGTAGAGTTACTTGATCATGATTAATCCATGGTTGA
>MU227551.1:1628399-1641188 GCA_018584345.1 Thuja plicata
ATTCATGTTGAAGGATATTAGGATTTATTAAATTCAATCAATTAATTAAATTAGCCATGTAGGGGAATAGGTTCAATTTGATTTTTGATTTAAACTATACAATTAATTGATTAAAATCAGTTATATAATCCCTTTAGGCTTATATTTGATCATCTGATATCATTTATAAATCAATCCTTTGATTTTAAATGATTTTGTCCAATTTGATTGATAAATGTCCATTTGAAATTGGTTTGATCCATTTTGGTGAAATTTAGAGCATTTGGTGAGATTTTTCAGATTTACTTGATTAGAGGACACATGCCCAGTTTTAGGTGTCTACACTATGAATCCCAACGATCGACAACCATTTTCAAACAAGGATGCAAATCATTCCTTAATTGTAAAAATGATTGTTCAATTGTTGATCTTCGGGTTAGGTTTTAGTTGTGAAGAGACACATTGGTCTGAAGCTTGTACACATCCCTTAGATATTATATAAATAGGGATTCCAAGACTATGTGAATAAGATTATTATCATTATCATTATTACTAGTATTACAATTTAATCACAACTACAACATGGACTCAAATGTACTATTATTTCAAAATCAATAAAAGATAAGTGTTTTCTATCTTACTTGTGGTAAGAAATTTTAATTCGCTTCAATTATTCCCTTACAATTATTGAAAGAAGATTCAATTTCTATTCTTGCAATGCTTGTGTAGAGATTTTACATGTCTCATATCCCTATTTGATTATCAAGGAGTTCGTGAAAATTTAGTGTTTCCAGATTCTTGTTCAATTGGTCTCCCAACCAAAGGAGTTAAATTCATTTGAAATAGCAAGTATCTAAATAGGCTTAATTTCTCTGCATCCATAGTATTTGAATAGTTGATGGTGTTGGAATATATACTATCTTGCAAGGTTGTACATAGGATTGAAATTGTATTGACTCTATTGCCCAAGTTGAAATAGGCACTGATCTTATCAATTATTGTAGATATTCATTTAGTTCTTTGTGTAAATTTGTTGAGATGTTCTATTCAACATTCATTCAATTTACACATATTTTTAAAGCATTCTTACAATTAACAAAAGCACTCTTAGTCTTGCAGTTTATGTTGTATTGATTACAAATTGATTTCTTTCAAGTGCCCTTGCCATACTTAGGAGAGAAGGTTTGAAGTATATTATAAATACTATGCAAAAACCTCCAACTAATTGCTTAAGGTTGAGGTATAGGCCTACCAACCTTGGTCTTGCAGAGCCAAAATTGTAGAAGTTTCAACGTTTCCTTTGGTTGAGATTTGTTAGTTGGCCAAATCACTTGGGTTTCCCAAAATTGGATTGGAAAGTCCATAGGAAATCCAATCTATTGATTTTAGCACCAAAATAATAGATGCTCTAGATTAGGCAAGAAGGATCAAGGAATTGTCAAGCTAATTGCACAAACCCAAAACATAAAGCATCATCACTTAAGTTATAAACCATCAACAAAAGGCATTTTGAATATCTCGTTACCATATGATATTAACACTTGTGTTTATAAAAAAGTTGAGACATTTGAGGAACTCCATTCTAACATAGAATCCCATGACTATGATTTGGATTCCCCACATACCACCATCACCTTACACCTTAACATTGCCATTGGCTGGCTATCTTTCCAAGATAGGCTCACAAATCACCGAGCATGGATTGAAGAATTTTGGGCCTGATTTGAACCTTCATCCTCGCCCTCCTCTGAAACTCTTGAGTTAGTGTCTAATTCATATTTCAATAATTTGATCAAACTCCCAATTTCATCCTTCCAAACCAAAGACAACATAGCTTTGGTTTACCCTGACTTTTGAAGATTGGGAGCAACAAAGTCCACCGACTATAGACATTTTTGAGAATTATGGATCTATTGCTGAATACTTTAGACTAAGATAAGGCATACCTATGGTGGACCACAAGGAATGTTTCATCATTGAATTGAATAGAATAACATACTTTGGGGAGATATATCGATCCTCCATTCGTAAAAATGAAAGATAAAATATAAGGTTATTAAGTGAAAAATTAAAGGCGCCTTCTAGCTCCAAAATAGTAAAAACAAAAGATGTATCTGAGGGTGAAAACCTCATTGAGGTGCCTGAGGATGGAGAGATTGATATACTTCCCCTTTTAAAATAATAATCACCATTAGTGTCAGAGGAAACAATAAAAATCAACATTGGCACTGAAGAAAGACAAAGACTAATCCACCTTCCAGAGTCATTAACACCAAAAGAAAGAGAACAGTTCATTCAGCTCTTTAAATATAGGCATATCAAA
Source organism: Thuja plicata (assembly GCA_018584345.1). Classification (NCBI taxonomy): domain Eukaryota; kingdom Viridiplantae; phylum Streptophyta; class Pinopsida; order Cupressales; family Cupressaceae; genus Thuja; species Thuja plicata. The sequence goes on from MU227551.1 coordinate 1,630,702, forward strand.
TTTCCTTGGTAATACTCTGACATGCCTAGATTAGATCTAGAAATAGTGCTACACCATCTTCCGCTAAAGCATAGGGAAAATCCATAAAAATAGAAGCTCCACGAAATGCATCGAAAGATTGCTATATTGGTCAAAGTTGAATTGAAGAAACTACTAGGCGTAGGCTTTGTTAGACCTATTGACTATGCAGATTGGATATCTAATCTTGGACCTATATCAAAATCATGTGGAGCCATAAGAATATACACTCACTTCAAAGATCTAAATTTGTCTTTTCCAAAAGATGATTTCCCATTGCCAAATACAAACATGATCATTGATCTCACTTCAGGATATAACATGTCACTCATGGATGGTTTCTCCAGATATAAATAGATAAATATTATACCTAAAGATCAACATAAAATGGATTTCACTTGTGCCTTGGGTACTTACTGTTGGTGTGTCATGCCCTTCGGTCTAAAAAATGTTGGAGCAACATATCAGAGAACAATGACAACTATCTTTCATTACATGATGCATATCACCATGGAAGACTACATTGATGATATATTGGAAAAATCCATAGAGAAAAATCTACATCTACCAATATTAGGGATAGTTTTTGATAGAATCCAAGAGTACAACGTAAGGTTAAATCCAAATAAATGTGTCTTTGGTGTCACATTAGGAAAAATATTAGGATTCATTATTTCCCACAGAGGAATAGAGATTAATCGTGAAAAAGTTCTTGAGCCATCATTAAGGTAAGGAGTCTATAGGGCTGACTATGGTCAGTAAGATGATTCATCTCACTTGCTACACAAAGATGTCAAATTTTCTTGGACAAAAAATTTCCAAGCTACATTTCAAATATTGAAGGACTATCTACTATCAACATCATTCTTAGTAGCATCTATTCCCGATCAACCCTTGTTTTTATACATATAAACTATAGGGAACTCACTGGGGGAATTATTGGCATAGGATGATGTCAAAGGAAAGAAAAAATCCATCTAATATATTAGTCACACACTTGTGGCATATGAACTAAACTACACTGTAATTGAACAAGCATGCTTGGCTATAGTTTTTGCTTCCCAAAAACTCAAACATTACATGTTAAGTCACAAGATTATTCTAATAGAAAATATTGATCCATTGAAATATCTATTGTGTAAAGCTACATTGACAAGGCACCTCACCAAATGGGTCATGATAATCAGTGAGTTTGACATTGATTACATGCATAGAAAATAAATAAAGGGAGAAGTAATTATCGACCAGTTGGAAGATGCGCTCTTACCTTCTAGTCATCCTATGTTGATAGAGTTCCTAGATGAGATCATGTTTTCTCTGAAGGATCAGAAACAATGGAAACTATACTTTGATGATTCTTACATGTGCAAAAGGGATCAGGTGTTGGCATAGTATTTATCACTCCCCAAGGAGACTCCATTCTGAGATCATACAGGCTATGCTTTCATTGCACCAATAATATAGTCGACTATGAAGCATTGATCATAAGACTCAAGACAACTACCCAATGGAAGATCTAATAGTTACAAGTATTCCCAGGCTCTTAACTGATTGTCAACCAAGTCAATGACACCTATGAAACAAAGGATGAACAAATGCTTCCTTATAAAGCCTTGGAGGAAGACATGAAGCAACATTTTGAAATGATATCATTTGAGAAGTTAACAAGTATAAAGAACAAAGCAGATAATGCTCTAGATATTGTAGGATCTTTGCTCAACATGCCCCCAAATGTGATACATTATGAATTCATGGTTGAACATCTCATAGTCCCTACCTTTGAAGTGCCCAAGTATGAGGTCGGTTACACAATTGTTGGTCCCAATTATCCCTGGTACCAAGATATATACGCCTATCTAGCTAGCCAAACAATCCCCATTTGCTTGTCCCAGAACAAAAAGAAGTCTTTGATAAGGAAAGCCTCTCGATACACTATCATAGATAATACACTTTACCATTGTAGTCTATATGGAATGCTCCTTATATGTCTCAACTCAGAAGAATTGCAAATGATGATACTAGAAGTACACAAGGACATTTGTGGTGCTCATTCTAGTGGCTTAACTTTAGCTAAGAAGATTTTAGGAATTGGTTATTATTGACCTAAAATGCAAAAATATTCTTCTCTATATGTATAGAAATGCAAGATGTCAGATACATGGGAGCCTCATCCATGCACCTCCTCAGGAGTTGCAACCACTCACATCACCATGGCCCTTTTTGCAATGGGGATTTGACCTAGTTGGTAAGATTCATCCCTTATCCTCTAATGATCATAAGTACATAATAAAAACCACTAAGTATTTCACAAAGTGGGTTGAAGTAATTCCAATGACCTACACCACTGGTAAACAGATTTCCAAGTTCCTTTTGAACTATATCATAAGTCGGTGTGGTGTTCCATTGCCATCATTACACATCATGGCTCCTCCTTCAAAAATAAGCAAGTAGATGAGCTTTGCAAAAAATTCCATATCCACAATAGTTATTTTTCACTCTACTTTCCCAAAGGAAATGGCCAGGCTGAGGCTATGAATAAAACCATTATTAAAATTCTAAAAAAGATAGTCAATGAAGCTGGTCAAGACTGGAATCTCCAAATCAACCTTGCCTTATGGGAATATCACAATAGTTTCCACACTCCTACAAGTGCCACTCCATATTCACTAGTATACAGTATCGAAGCCATCTTTCCAATAGAGGTTGAACTCCCATCATTGTGTGTATCCCTCAAGCACATCATTTCAGATGAAGAATATAGCGTATCTAGACTACAAGAGCTAGAGCTACTTGATGAAAAGTGACAAAAGGAACTAACACATTTGCAAGAATATCAAAAATGTCTTAGAAGAAGCTACAAAAAAAAGGTCATTCCCAGAGCTTTTGAAGTTGGTGATCTAGTCCTAATGGAAAAATAGAAAAATTAGACAGAAAGAGAAAAGCCAATAAATTTTGAACCAAACTGGTTGGATCCTTACATCATTACATCAGTCTATGGGTCTAGAGCATACCTGATATCCACTTCAGAGGGTGAGTCCCTATCAAATCCCATCAATATTTTTCATCTACATAAGTACTATTCATAACCATTAGAGTACAACCATTTCAAAAAGGAAAAAAATAAAATAAAAAATAAAAAAAATGGTTACATTGGTGAAAACCTGGCAATCAGGCATCTTTGGTAACAGTAAAAAAGAAATACAAGAGAAATAAATTCATCTTGTGGTGGAGACAACTTCGGTGGCACCTTAGGAAAATTACCATGGTGAAAATTGGGCAATTCAACGCCATGTGTAGAGATCGTTACTCTACCATCTATCATGATTCCAACTTGGTATCACTTATCATTTCGCCCATGTTAAACAATAAAAACTTATCATGGCTTGAGATTTCTCAATAGTCCTTGTCCTAAACACCTCATATTCAACACAAAGTTAGTCTGCCATGGCCATTTGACAATAAAATACCCACTCTGTCCAGACTGGGGGTACCCAATGTCATGATCCATTAATCACTGAAAAAATCATCTAAAAAAATGTAAAAATTTCTGAAAATACATAAAAACTAAAAAATGTCCTTAAAAAAACTCTAAAAATTAGAAAATATTTTAAAAGTTCAAAAGTAATTGAAAACTTAAAAATATTCATCTAGGGAAACCATGTATGGGGTGTATGTGATAAGATCCTTCACTTATGTGATATGCTGCACATACCTCTACTCCAAACATACGAACCCTATGGTGGATCAATTTTTTTGGTAAAAGTCCTAAAAAAAAATTCTTCAGACAACCAAAAAATATAAAATTGAGAAAATATGCAATAAATATCCTTTGGATATCAATTCATTTCTTTTGCATTTTGAAACAATCATTAAACAACGTCATTCAACAGATCTGAGCTTCAACAAAACCATGTCAAAATAGTTAAACTCATCAGTAGGTCCTTGGTCAGATTTATCACAACATCTTATCTATCAACAAAGTCCCATAGCACAATCTTTTATCAAGAAAATCATGTTATTTTAGACAAGGAAGGGAATACTCAAAACCAAACGGAGCAGTCTTATACAAGGTACCCTATAATTCATCTGATAGCATCAACAAAGCGTTAATAAATCAATGTCCAAACAACTACAAAAATACAGACAAAAAATTAGTATGGCTACTTACTTGTTGAGTCCAGTTGGTCTTATTATGTCTTGATTTTTGCAAGTCATGTTCCTATGTATCTCCATGATTCCACCTAAGTTATTAGATATGCAATGATGGTTCATGACTTATCTTTTCTTGTCTGTTGTCTGTGGGATGTTGACTGAGAAATCTTAAAAGAGTTTTTTGGGTGTCTATGGTAAGAGCCTTCACAACCACGTGTGGTATCCAATTGCAGGGCTTGCAATAGATAAATCAGTTGTGATACGTCGTACATACCTTGATTCTTAACGGTCGACCTAGATTTATCGGCCCACATTCCTTGTTCGTTCAATGTGCTTGTTAGAATGCAAAAGGATAGTCATTCCTGATCTTTGATATCTAGGTATGATGGTATTCAATTTTTCTATAATAAAAGTGGCTCAATGATGAAAGATATTACTCAATTCAGTTGGAATTCAAATGAAGTTATTAAAACTGGAAGCTCTCTGTTTACTATAATCTAAGGGTTTCAATCAAGGATTCATCCTCATTCTCTCCCTCTTAACTTTCTAAAACTAGACATTTTCTCTAGTCTTATATAGGATGGGTCCTTCCTGAAAGAAGATATGATTCTTATAAACAATCACTATGACCAATGATGATCAAAAAATCATCATGACCTACCAGGGTAAGTGCACAAAGATGGGGGACCAAAAGGAACTATACGATGCCACTTTTTTTTGAAATCAACAAACTTTGAACTTCAACGAGAAATTGAGGATAGTTACACTCAAAATTTTAAAATGTGACAAAAACAAGAGTTGTTCTACTCCAAATCTAGTTTCTAAACTACTAATTTATTTTAGAAATGGTGGAGATTAAGGCCCTCAAAAAGGGGGAGCACAAAAGTGGTCCTATTTTTTGTAAAAAACATAACATAGCGTCTGGTGTGCTCCCCCTAAAATGTTAACTTTAAAAAAAAAAAAAATTAATCGCTCTGGTAAGAAATTAGCTAACACTGCCTCGTTTATCCCGTATTTTTCTACTAATTTTTTGATGAAAGTGTGATTTTTTGCCTTTTTCGGAAGTGGACACATCCTGAAAACGTGAAATTTTTGTGTGCTCCCCCTCAAAATCATTGATAACTAATTGAAAATCAATTTTTTTTTTTTAAAAGTGTGTAGAATGGAGTCTAGTTTCTGAAAATGTAATTATTTCAAAATTTGACAAATGAGCTAAAATCTGAGCCCAAATGAATATGCGTTGGTTTTTGACAAAAATTGAACATACTTAGAAAAGAAATTAGAGATGAATTGCTTAACATAATGAGAATTCAAAATAAATTACATGGATAGATAGCTATTAGAGAGATCTACAATATCATGCCATATGATTTTATTATTATTGAACCACGTGCAAACCTGACAGGGAGCACAGACAAAAAATGTTATTTTTTTGTAGGTTTGCTGGAAAACACATCTCAGACCTATTTGAATCCTCCAAGCCTTTGGGTTGGAACTGATGACATTAAGTTTTTCCATTAGTATACTTAAAGGGAAAAACATGATAAAGGTCATCGGTATAAGTATAACCGGCGAACAACAAACATACCCGATGAGATGAAAATGTCTATATTAAAAATGCTAAGTATAGAATTGCCCAACGAACATTGACAAGAGTCAAACCGACGACAAGCATTACCGATGATACAGTTTTGAGAACATCACCGACAAAGCAGAAAAGGCAAACCTGACGAACAGTTCAATTAAGGGACACTGACAGAGTACAAAAATGATAGAACTAATAGACCAGCCCGACCATCAGAACCGACAGTCAGTTACAGAACCCGCAAAAAGTGGATCTGACTTTACACGTCCTATAAAACATTGTAATTCTATTTATAGAGTTTTATTTTTTTTAAATCTTTACTTGAGGGTTAAGCAAGCATATTGTAAATGTTTTAAAGCATTCTAACAACTCTAAAACATATCTAACTAAAGATCAAGGTCAAGTTTTAAACCTTTGATCTAGAGTTAATTTTAAAAGCATGAATCAAGAATAGAGCTAGAAACTAGTATAAATAGATGTTCAATCATTTGTAATTAATGAGACTTGCAATCAGTTGATAAATGATAGCAGTCATGGAGAGCATCTAAGAAGCAAAAGAGAATTCATGCACAGTATAGAAATAGATCAAATCAATTATCAAGAAAATAGAAAGGCTACCGATGAGTAGAGACAAGGTATCACTCAATCACTCAAGGTGATTATATTTACATTGTAAGCTTTACAAGATCTATTATCAGCAATTAGAGATTGCATTCACTATCAGATCAACATTTATATTGTAGTTACATTCTAACAGGTGCATCACAACTAAAATCCTTTGGTAGAAGGTGGACTTAACAGTTCTTTGATAAATCTCTTAACAGAGTGTGCACCTAACAGTGTTGCTAAAGCTTCAAAAGAAGTAGATCCTAACAGGTTTCCACTATAATACTCTTAACAGGGTTGATCATCATAAGTGATCAATTGTAAGCCTTTATTGGCTCCCTTCTTATCTGTAGATAGTGAAGTTTTGTGGGTAGATATCCCCACCACATTTTTTACTTCCTAACAGGAGTTTTCTGCAATATCATATCATGTGTTATGTGTTATTTGTTTTCATGAATGTTTCTTGAATGTTTACACATGTAAAGAACTTATATTACGATTTCACATACATATAGAAAGATGAACAGATAGATAGATATATACAAATCTGATGACTCAAAGGTTAATGGGCCAACCACAAAAAAAATTTTAGAGGTATTGATTCACCTCTCCCCTCTCAGTACATCATTCCTATAATTCTACCAGGAACTCCAAGGAAAATCCAAGCCTTAGGCTCGGTAAACATCAATATCATTAAAAGGGCATACGCCCTATAGGGTGCATGCCCTATAGTCACTATAGGGCATGTGAAGGAATTATATTTTGGCATTATTATACATAAAGAAAAACATGATCTACACCATCGGTTTACTCTACACTGACAAATAGGGCACAACACTACCCGACAAACACTGTTAAATATTATCTAATAACAAAAAGGTAAATGGAAACCGACAAGTAACAATAGTGCAACCTAACAAAACAATAATGAGAGGAACCCGACAGACAAAGGGAACCCAACAAATAGTTCGACAAAAGAACATCGACAGACTTCAATTTCAACCCGACAACCAAGAACCGACAGTCAGTTACATCCCACAAAAAGTGGATCTGACTTTCCATGTCAGATAAATCACTGAAGTTGTATTTATAGCTTCTTGATTTACTTTTAAATCCATTATGTGTGAAGGAATCAATGTATTTAATATTGTTTGAATTAGTTTTATCAATTTAAAACATGCAAACTAAAGATCAAGGTCAAGTTGTAAACCTTGGATCTAAGAGTTAACATTGTAATGCGTGATTCCAAGATAGGTCAAATACTTGTATAAATAGGTGCCCAATCTATTGAGAATTATTGTTGTTCAATAAAGATTGCAGCCACGGAGAGCATCTAGTGACTATACAAGAGAATTCATGCAGAAGGATAGAAATAGAATCAATCAGTTTCAAGAACAGAACAGAGGCTACCGACGAGCAGAGAAAAGGTATTCATCAATCACTTAAGGTGATATTATTATTCTGAGAGCTTTAATAGATCTTTAATAAGAAATTTTAGATTGCATATAGTTAGGTCAATATTTATACTCATTCTAACAAGTGTAGTACGCATATGAAATCCTTTCAAGAAAGGTGGACTTAACAATCTTATTGTAAATCTCATAACTGAGTGCACACTTAAATCAGTGTTGCTAAAGCTCTTAACAGAGTAGATCTTAACATGTCTCCACCCTAATACTCCTAATAGGGTAGATCATCAGAAGTGATCAAATTGTAAGCCTTAACCGACTCCCTTCCATTCTGCAGATAGTGAAGTTTTGTAGGTGCCATCCCCACCGCAGTTTTTACTTCCTAACAGGAGTTTTCTACAATACCATATCTTGTGTTATGTGTTTATCATTTTCATGAATGTTTCTATGAATGTTGCAAACTGTTAAAGATTATGAATAAAATATACATGCATAAGAAAGAACAACAGTAATGGTCGGTAATGCAGTAATGAATGATTACTAATGATGAATGGTGAAAAGAGTTAAAAGTTTTAGAGGTACTGATTCACCCCTCCCCTCTCAGTACTAATTCCCATTAATCCCAACAATTGGTATTAGAGCTAAGTCTCTTCTTTGAAAAGATTAAAGACTTAAGAGAAAAAGATCATACAATGGAGAAGTACAAACTTGATAAGAATATTGAGAACAAAAAGCTTGAGATATAGATGTTCTATGAACAGTATAAAGAAGCTAGAATCAAGATGAGAGAGCTGATGGATGAGAGGAAAGGTATGGCTACCCGGAACAATGAAAAAGATTATCAAGAAGAAGAGATTCCAGAATTCTTTTAATCCTCAGGATCAAATGCAAGTAATACATCAGATACATCAGAAGAGAACATCACAAATATAAAGGAGATCAATCAACATCTAACAGAGAAAATAAAGATGCTGCAAATTGGTCAAGAGAGCTAGATCTTAAGAATGATTGATGTGATGAGTTCTGCTAGACAAGCTGAAACAGAAAGAACACTTTCTATTGATGACAGAAGGAAGATTACAGAGAAACTACAAGAAAAAAGAATTAGAAATTCAAAGACATGATGAGCATCACCATTATCTCACAAATCAGATTATTCTTATGAGTCAAGAAGCAAATAGAATAAATGTGGAACTCATTAAGAGAATACAGATTATTGGTGAACTGAGAGAAGAGAATGAAAAGCTAAAACATGAATTTAGAATTCAGAAACAGCATAATGAGATTATCAGAAAGGCTGAAGAGAGAAATAAAAGAATGGATGACTTTCTTGAAGGAAAATGAAGATTCAACAACAACAACGGTATAGGCTTTACCAAAAATGGAGAAGCATCCAATCAAGAAAACTCAAAGAATGTTTACGAAAATCCAAGACCAAGAAAGCTAAGATGCAAGCACTATGGAAATAAAGGGCACACATCAAATGTATGTCGAGGTAAATGAAAGGTATTCCTAAATCCACATCTACATTCATATGATTCTGTTATAAATGTAACAAGAAAGGACATAAGGCCTATGAATGCAAGACTAACACTACTACATTTGACCTCATTTTTCTACCAAACATTTCGACCATCAACTAAAAAGATTTAGGTTGGTCACATTATAGAAGGAATTTTTATTTTTTAATCCATGCCCATGTTAGTTGAAATTTTGACCAATACCATGTAGGTCAAAATTTTCACCAACACGGGCATAACTTTAAAAAGAAAAAAGATTTCGCATCTCAATTCATTGTTTGGTTTTAAGTTGGGAGCGCGAAGGAGTTGGAGCTTGCGATTGTTTGAAGTTTTATTTGGTGAGAGCAAAAGGAGGACTACCTGCCTACAAGGGTTGCCACTATGGTTTGGTGTAAAAGGAGGACTGCCTACCTACGAGTTGTTGCCACTATGATTTGGTGTAAAAGGAGGACCACCTGTAAGGATTTCCTTACTCTGCATTTCTTTGGCATTGTTTTATTGGTTACCTACTTAGGGCCCATGAGCAATGTGCTAGGGCATCATGTATTTGGTATTTTCTGGCATGTTTTTAACTTTTTTGTTACTGGTATTTGTTTTCTGCCGACTTCGTGTGGATTGGAATGTCAAATCTAACTCCATAGGAAGTCTACCTGGAGTCATAACTTTCAATTGCGACCAGTCTGAGATCATTTGGTGGAGAAATCTGAAAGAAATCATGTGGCAGTCATCTATAGACCATTTTTGACATAAAACTAGGGCAGTCATCTTTCTACAGTCAGTTTTCTATGGACTCTTTTAAACCAGGTGTGACTGTATACACACTATGGCTTCAGAAGTGCTTAAAAAGATGACAAATAACAAAGCAACCATAGACTCCTTGCACTCCAAAGACTCCAAACCTTCATTAGTTTTTAATAATGTCTAAAAATGAACAAACCTCAAAGGAATAGGGATCAGTCCATCGAGAACCCCAAAATCCCCAAATTTAACACTTTTAAACCCTTAATCCAAGGGTTTCTTAAATCTCCTACCTCCGATCAATTCTAGGTCCAATAGGTGGTTTACTGATCCCAATTGAGTGCAAATCTTTGACAACCATTGGTGGTTTACTGAGTTCTAATATGTTGGAGTCTTCCTTAGGATTAGTTAGAGCACTAGAGAGACTTTCTTTCTTTATTGAAAGTGTATTCAATCAAG
>MU227552.1:0-17825 GCA_018584345.1 Thuja plicata
TTGATTAGTAATGTTTCTAGGAAGCAAATCAGATGACATCAAATCAGAATTTTTTTGCAATGATTTATGTAACTCTAATGGATTGTGTGCTTAGCTGGTTTCTCCTTTCCTAGAGGATACAAAAGTTGTCTTAGATTCTTTAAAAAGCTATCAGCAGATATGGAGTACTCGTTTAGATTTTGAAATTCTCTAAAGTCCATAGTTTTATTTTCTGCTTCCCTTAACTTCTCCTAATGTTTTGGAGATTCTATCATCATAGAGCAGCATGAGAGTTCATCATTAATGTTGCAACCTCGACCCTTCGTAGATTAGTTCCTCAATTCATTCCATGTCATAGTATTTTTCCAATTCTTGAATCCAATCCAAGAACTCTTCCAGATTCAATTCACCTTTGAAATTAGAGACTTTAACTCTGGTTCTCTATTTTGCAATAGCTTCGATGAGTCTTTCCATTGGATCTATCGATGCTGCTCGTCCCGTTTGAACCTCTTGTTCTTCCTCAAAATCTTCATGAGGCAACCTAGCCTCGAGGGCCTGTCTAAGTACTTCATCAACTATATTACCTCTCCATCTAGCATTCCTCCTTCCCCTTCTTCCCCAGGTCACACAGGCTCCCCTCCGGGCCATTTCACTTTTGCTCTGATATCAAAATAATGCAGAGCTGTTTCCGAATCTGCAGGTTAGCCTTCAAAGGAAAAATAAAGTCTGTTCTGACCTAGCTCATGAAGATAAAAAGGAAAAGTATGTCTCAGAATTAATAGGGCAGAATAACAACCATTTTGTCAATATATAAAAATACACAATAAGAAATTATTTTCTATTTATACTCAGGAAAATACTAATATAAACACAGAGATGAGATTTTTTTCATGCTAACTCCATCCAGTTTAGTCTCCTGTTATGTGCATTCCTTCTCATATTCCCTATCCAATTCTTCCCATTAAACTCTCCGAAAACTAACTCCAACTAATTACCTTTACTTCCAGCTCTAAAAGCAAACACAATTATTCAGTCCTATTTTTATTCTTCAATCTAAAAATAGAAAGGCATGACAGCGGTTTGACAGCAACAAAACTACAGAACAGTTAAAATGTGATGCAGACCCACAGTTCTCTGATTTAGGGAGAAAAGAGCCCATCCATAGAGCCCAGCATACAACCAAGAACACAAAAATAGTCAACTCATCTTAACAAAGTAAACCACAGTAACAACATATATTTTACAGATAAAAGGCATACAAAAGTATGTAGAAAAGAGATGCACAGAGCATCCATCCTCTACTCTCTGCCCCTGAATCGTTACCAACCTTCAGCTTAATAACTCCCTTTGCTAACAAAGACACCCACTTCTAATATAACTTGTCAATTTTAAGTATCCACGTTGCTGAATGACTTAAGGCTACTTCTAAGCATAGTAAACACGGTCAAAATCAACTCCTACTTCTGTAGAGTTAGTTGGCAGTCAACCTCCCGATTCTTAGGAGTGTTTGCATCATTTTCCTCTTCTTTTAAGATTTTGAACCCCCTGGTTCAAAGCTTATTTAGATGAACAAACTTTATGTTTTAAACCATAACTGTTCATATCTTTACTCTCTCCCTCAATTATCCTTGTTTTCTCCTTAAGGTTGTGATGATCTTCTACTCGATTTTCATCATCAATGGGATTCTCAAGACAATCGACTAGCTGCTTCCGGCAAGTCATATTCTTTAAAACCAATAATTTTTTATCACATATGGGTCTCCCAAAGATCTCTCTCTGTTGCAACTTCCTCTCCAATGTGTATTGTTTCCACTGCTACAACATTTTGGGCCTCCTCTTGTGATAGGCTGCATTCTTTCTCATTGTAGGCTTCTAACTCCTCACTTTCTGCATTGTAATCTGCAATGCCTTCCCCTTCTACGGGTAACACAACTAAATAGCTCCATCAAACTCAACTACGTCTCCATCTTCATCCCATTCATCTATTTCTTCTCTTTGTAACTCTTGGAAGATCTCATTCAAGAATGGCCCAAATGGCCCACTTCATACCATGCAAGAAGACCAATGATGCAAGTCAAGTGGCACATTTGTTTTTCAAAGAAGTTGTGATGTTGCATGGTGTTCCAAAAACAATAACAAGTGATAGGGATACCAAGTTCTTAAGTCGCTTTTGGAGGGTCTTGTGGAAGAAGTTGGATAGTAGGTTGCAATTTAGTTCTGCATACTATCCCCAAATTGATGGTTAAACAAAGGTAGTGAATAGGAGCCAAGGTAATCTATTGAGGTGTTTAGTTGGAGAGAATCCTCGGCAATGGGATTTGTTGATACCTCAAGCTGAGTTTGCCTATAACTCTAGCATAAATAGATCAACAGGTAAGTCTCATTTTCAAGCTGTATATGGTACGAATCTTAAAGGACTTGTGGACTTAGTTGATTTGCCAATAAGTCCACATAATAACCAAAAAGCTATAGAATTTTTAGAGAATATTCAAGATATACATCGGTAAGTTAGGCTCAAATTGCAGTCCATTAATGAACAATATAGAAAGAAAATTGATTTGTGTCAGAGAAGAAAAGTCTTTCAAGAAGGAGAATTGGTCATGGTACATCTACGCAAAGAAAGGTACCCCCAAGGTGCCTACAACAAGTTGAAGCTCAAGAAAATTGGACCTTGCAAAATCATTAAGAGGACAAATGACAACGCCTATCATATTGAATTGCCTGACCTTTATTCACGCTCAGCTGGAACTCGTGAAGAACAATTAGAAGATGAGAAAAATGAGTAGCAAAATGACAATTTTGGGCCAAGCATTTGACAAAGAAGAAAAGTGAGCAGATTGAACAAATACTAGATACCAAACTGGTTGCTACCCAATCCAGTTCTTATAAGTTGTATTTGTTAAGTGGGAGGGCCTGCCTGAGTCTTACAACTCTTGGATTTCAGAAGCTGACTTACTTAGTATAGCAAATCTTTTCCACCTCATGCACCAGAACCAGAAGAGCCAAGAGATCCTCATCTTCTTTTTAGAGCAGGGAAGGATGATGCGGAGCGTTAACAGCTCCCTCCTATACATGGAATTGGTTGGGAATAGATCAGTCTTTTAGGACTGATTCATACTATTTTTAGACTTCAGTTTTGAGTAGTTTAATGTTTTTTGTTGTTGACAGTTGACAACTGTCTCTAGTTTGTTTTTTAGTTGAGTTAGTTTAGAGTCTTTTAACAATTTGGGAGTAATGAGGAGTTTACGTAGGATTGGAGAAAGTTAGTGGAGAAAGAAATTAGGAGGGAAAATAAATGTTATGGGTTTTTGGGAGAGGGAGAAGAAGGGGATATGTAGACAGCAGTCTCAGATACTTATCCACTCTGTTTATTTGTGTGGAGTGTTCTGTGTAATGACTTTTTTTGGTGATGCTAATTTAATATAGGAAGTTACTGTCCAATTTCTGAGTTCTTTCACTTTTACTCCTGTATGTTCCTTTTCTGTAAAACGGTAAAGTTCTTAGTTTTAGTTGATCTAGCTTTAGAAAATAGAGTGCTATTGTGAAGAAATTTTGAAGGTTGCAGGTCTGAAGTTAGAGCTGCATCAAAATAGTAAAAGCAAGTCCTAAAAAACTGAGCCTACTCAATTGACAGGTTGTGGGAATTAGAAGTTTAATGAAGATGCTCTACATCAGAAGATAATCCTTGCTACAATACATGTTGCCTTACTCCTTGATTAGATTCGTGCCTCTTGTTGTATTAACTTACTATTGCCTAAGGAATATGACAAACTGCTCGGTAAATTAATTATATTAAACAGTCGAAAATGCTCTGTTCTAAACCATAGGCGAAATAAGCATGGACCCAACAAGACTATCCATAATGATGATTTTAATTCAATTAGTTTCCTACCCTTCCTTTTGCAGTACCATAACAAGATTTGTCCTCGGCACATATTTCATTTCTGCATATAAAAGACGAAGATTAACTGCTGATCTCTTTCCACTTGCAATAGTCTTAAAGACTACAATAGGTTCTTTATCGAAAATCTTCAGGAGATCTTCCAAATGCTGTTCAATCTCAGTAAGACAGTAATTATGAAATTAAATGCATAAAATTAATAGCTGATGTAGGTAGTTTAGATCTTAGCTCCCTAAACTTCAAATCCTCCTACAGGTTCAACACTTGAAGAAGCTCCAAAAAATTAAAGGTTTTTTTTTTTGTTTACTTCGACACAATCTACCCTGACACCAATAGATGATCATAAAGCATAATTCCGGTTGCTTGTTTTGAAGTAAAACGAGTATAAACTTGATTTAATAAGTTGTTCACCATTCATATGTCACTTCTTCCTAAATGAACACAAATCCATTTTAACGTTTTGTATTCAAAAATATATAAAAGAATGCCTGAAGACTGACATGGAGAATGTTCAACTGTGAAAAGACAGTCTGAATACATTGATATTCTGAAAAGCAAAGGTGGTAACTACAAGCAACATTTGTGCTGCAGGGTTTTTTGCTTCATAATATTCAAACAAAGCTCCCTCTGAGATAAATGAGGTTCAAGAGGATTCATTAACGACAAAAACAATGCAAATAACAAGCTTCCGAAAGGCATATTATATGCTCAAAAACGCATATTATATGTTTGGACACTTTTTGGAAGTTTGGGTTTCAATATCTTCATGTGGAGAGCTTTACATGGTCATTTCTCTAACGTTCAAGGAAAAAAGAAAAAACCCTAAGATTTTGTGGCCTTAGTTTCCACATTGGAGGTCTAGAAGTGCAAAAATGAGCTACAACTTGCTGCTCTTGGATATTTTCCTCGAGGCCAACCATTTCATTCTCTTCTGGTGTGGTCATTGGGAATAAAATAAACATTTTTAATCATATCAGATCCACGTATAGTATGCCACCATGACTTACTTCCCTTGTGAAATGGTATGAACTGCTCATAACAGAAAATAATTGATTTGTGTGATTTTCTATTGTTTTTCTCACAAATAGCATTAGGACTAGGTCATTGTCTTCTTCTCGTCCCCCCTTGTCTCCAAGAGATCTTCACCATCGCGATAATATTTATTTTCCTAATCGAATATTCTGATATTCGATTATAAAATATAAATTTATATCTTAATGAAAATAAATTAGAGCGTGTATGTCATTCCTGTTTATACTCTCTCAAGTTTCAACAGTTTCTTTCATTGTAAAAAGCACACTTCATTCACATGGTATGTGGAAAACGTGTTGTTTGAAAGGTTCAAAAGATTTGGCATACTGTGCCCCATGTTTTTAAATTTTTCTTAACAGTTAACACCAAATTAAGTACGTATCAACATGATCTTTGTGAAAAAAACAATAGAAAATCACACACAATTATTTCCTATTATGATTAAAAATGTATTTTCTTAACTGTGCCGCCTCCCGTCCGCCTTGTCCACCGTGTTTCGTCGGGGGATGTGGTGGCGGCGGTGTCATCTGTGAACATGGCTAGGGTTTCTTCTGCGGACGGTATTCCGTCCTCTCCTTCTCTAGTTGTTGTTGGTCTTGCTTCCAAGGTCTTGAGGGGCCTTTGCCGTCCAAGGCTCCTCAGGTTCCCTTGAAGGCTGTGGTTGGGGCTGCGAAGAAGACTTCCTTGGAGTCTGTGTCATTCCCCGTGTCAAAATTCATTTCTCTCTTTGGGTGAGGAATCGGTGGGGGAGATTGAGCACACTACTTCTGTCCTTTTAGACCATGCGGCTATCTGTAGATTTAGGGGATTTTGGCCAAGCCTCCCAGATCTTCACGCTTGGATTTCCAAATATTGGGAACCCATCATAACTGGTACGGTCCATATCTTCCCAATGGCTAAAGGTTTTTTAATAGCCAAATTTGATAATGCTAAGGATAGAAATCGTATTCTTTGTGGTCATTTTTTTAGCTGGGATGATCGCTTTGTGCTGATGCTAAAGCCTTGGCATCAGGATTTCAATCCCTCTTCTAATACTTTTAATAAGATTCCCATTTGGGTTAGGCTTCCTAACCTTCCTCTCCATCTTTGGGTGGATCCTCTTCTTGAAGAGGTGGGTGAGGCTCTAAGAGACTTCCTGATGGTGGATGCAGAGTCTACAGACATCTACCACTCCACCTATGCCCGTATTTTGGTGGATATTGATGCTTCTAAGCGTTTGCCTTCGGAGATCAAGCTTGTTTCACCTAACGGCAATTGGATTCAGCCTTTGGATTATGGAGGGATTCCCTTCAAGTGCAGAAGGTGCTTTAAAACAGGCCATGTTGTGGCTAAGTGTGATCTTGGTAACTCTAGGTGTTCTGTGTCTTGGTGGAAAGGTGTCTCTTCCCAGCACTACACAGTTGAGAAGAGTTCTTCCCAGCGGAGCTTTTCCCAGGTTGTGGCACAAGATTCTCCTGCTTCTTCCCCTTCAGTTATTGTGCCTCCGGTGGTGGGTACGGTAATATCCCATGAGGGTGTTGTTGGTGTTAGTCATGTTGTTGGTACGGCGATCATGGGTGTTCCCCTTAATGTTTCTGCTGGTGTGTTAGCTGTTGCTGGTTCTGCTGGCCTTGCTAATATTTCCTCTTTGGCGGTTTCTGGTTCTGGGAGTGTCCTAGGCTCTGGTTCCTGTTGGTTGAGCCTGTGCAGTGTGTTGGACACTTACTGCTTGCTGGGAATTCAGTTTTGGATTCCTTATGCTTGCAGGAGGAGGCTGCTAAAGTGGAAGAAGGATGGAACACTGTTAAATGTAAATCTTCCAAAAGATCCTCGTTTTCTTTTGATATAACTCTCCGGTCCCATAAGAAGAGGGAACTAAGGGACAATCTTGATGATTTTTTCTCTGGGCTGCTGATATTCAAAGTCTAATCTATGGCAATAATCTATTGTGTGTTTCTTGGAGATACTGGCCTTTTGTTCTGGCTGATTTGTTGTGTTTTGGGAACTCTTAATGTTCTATCTTAAGTTTTATCTTTGTACAGGTTTCGGGGCCCCTTCAAAACCTGCTTTTACATTAATTGAAAACATGATATTTCATGATGTTTTGACCATTACAAAATGCAGAGTCCCATTTTTCTTTGTTTCTGCTAACTTAGACTAAAAACACAAGGAGTAAGAAAACTAAGGCAAGGATAAAATATACATGCCAATATTAAGCAAGCAATATGAAGATAACGTATGTGAGAACTAATTGCCCCAGTTTGGGAATTGCTTCCATGCCTATCTACAGCCTTGATATTACCTTGACCAGTAACATAAAAGAACTATTAAAAACAATAAATTCACAAGATTTCATTGCACTTATTGGGAGTCATTTGTTGCCTCGGTTAACAGTACTTAAAAGTTGCCAAAAACGAATATGTCTTTGCAGGATGACATCAACAATTCCCCTTAATCCAAGTCATTCTCTTGATAACAATTTTGGAGTAGTTTAAACTAATTGCTCAAATTGTTAGTGTGACAGGTGTTTTTGATTTTGTTAATGAATGTTCAAAATTTTGTTACAATCTCTTAAGTAACAAACTTTTTTTTCTCTTCACGTATCAAAATAAATAAGCTCCTATTTCTCTCTGAATTGAACTTAGAGACGTGCTTTAGTTTTCAATTTGCCATAGTTTAAGCTAAGTGTACCTGTGCAGTTACTTGGTCACCTAGAGACAGAAATATACTTCATGTTTAATATGGTCTGGACTCTGAATTTCCAGAATAATGCAGGTTCATTAATTAATATGATTGTTATGTTTCAGGAAGCAGAGTACTTTCAACTCTCTTATTTTCTGTTATATACTATGGTGGCGTATGCTTTACAATATTCAGTAATGAAGAAGGTGTAGTGTGGAAAATTGTGACTGTCATTTATTTTTCCTCTATCTGTATGTCATTTATTAACATGGTGATTCTTTCTAATCTTTGAAGTATAATTGTACTATTCTTTCCAGGTTAGGTGTCATACTTTTACCAGTTTAGGTGTCATACTTTTTTCCCAGGTTAGCAGTTTCTAGCTTTCAAGTTTGAGATTCCAAAGAAGATAACAGTTCCATCTATATATTGACTCAACAATCACAATTTAGCCACATATATACTAATCATCAGGATTAATTGTAGTCTGTTTCTCTCTGTTTTTTTGTCTGTTCGAACAGTTTCTGCTTAGACAGTTGAACTGTTTTCTCGCTGCCTTCAAATGTATTCTCCATTTTTAATTTGAGACACAAATTTTTCCGTTGCTTTTGTATTCATAACTCCTGGCCTGACAGTGGTATCAGACCACAGGGATATTTATACAAGGCTTCTTACAGATGCTGGAGCCCTCCACAGAAGCACTAAGATTGAAATTGCTTACGACGACAAGCAAATATTTGTTCAGGTGAAATCCATTTGATCTACTGTTATTCATCTCTTGTCACAGAGATTCCTTATCCTTCTTTGTTATTACAAATTTAAGCAAGATAAATTAAGAAATGGTTTTGAATCTGCAGACTGTAATTTTTTTTATAATTCACAATGCAATCTCATTGTATTAATAATTGGAGAAACTTTAAGTGGAAAAGATAACTTGGATAGAATGGTATAGAAAAGAGAAAATACATACATTTTCACCAATCTATGGTGTAATATTTGTGATGGAGATGTCCAACCTACAGCACCAACTACTATTAAAGAGAAAGAAATATGGAAATATAAAATTTGAAATACCTTGGCCTTGATAAGAGCTTTTGTCAATGGGATATGTTCATAGTGCTTTAGACACATAAAACGGTTATTTCCTTAGAAATTTGAGAGATCTATATGATTCTTATTCGGAATTGGAGTTTATTCAGTTACATTTGAAGCTATTTAACCTTGAATTGAAGAATGGAGATGTCATGAGTTTGGCTGTTAAAATTGGAGCCATGAAACAAGATGTCGATGCTGCTGGTAGGAAAATTAATATCCATCTCACAGACTTCATAAAGGCAGTTCTTCCAACACATTCCAATTATTTTGAGTCTCTTCAAGCAAGTAGCCAATTGAAGCCCATCACTTTTGATCAATTGGAGAAAAGTTGGTAGAATGTGAGAAAGGTTTTGGAAGAAAAATTGAAAACACTGGTGTTAATGTTTGTCTTGCTCACCAAAAAGTAAACCTTCCTAGTCGGAGCTCTTTTACAGGTGGTCATAGTTATAAAGGAAAAGTAGAGGGTAGTGGACGAATAGAGGAAAAGGAGGTGCATATGGCAAAGATCATTTTTAACACGACAATCAAGTTAATAGGCACCACTTGTATTGTAAATGGTGTGGTAGAAAAGGTAGGCATGGAGCACATGAATGCAAACTCTCATGGGATAAGATAGAAAAATAATTTAAACAAAACACGTTATACTTATGATGATAAAACTTCAAGAACAACCCAAATTTGCATCTGGTAGTGATAATGATCAACATGTGCTTTATGTTTCAGATTTTGCCTATTATAATTCATTTAATACCTCATTGTATGATGCTTGTGTCTTAGATAGTGGAGCCACACAACATATGACATATAGAACTACCTCTCTTTGATTCACATATAGAATCTCTATCCCAAGTTGTTCCAAATCAAGATGCTCCATCTCTAGGTCTGCAAGAAGAAACTTGCTCTAATAATGATTTCCATTACTTTGATGAACATGGGACTTCAGAACAATTAGCCACTAATGGAGCTTCTAGCCAAGAAATGGAAACACCTTTGCTCCAACCAAAATTTTCCCACAATTGGGCAAAACAAGTCCAACAAGCTTTCAAAGATTTAAGACCTGACAAAATAGGTAAAATGGGCACAAGAAATTCTCACAAAGTAAGGAAACACAATCTATTATTAGGGGTAACATAGAGTCTATTGACGAACTCAATATCACAATAGACTCATAACCAACTTCTTATACAAAAGCTAAGGATATTGCAATGTAGAGGCAAGTTATGCAAAATGAGTATGATGCTCTTTTGAAAAATGGTAAATGTAATTGGTTGATCCTCCATTTATTTGTAAACCTATTGGTTGCGAGTGGATCTTTAGAAACAAATATAAAGGAAATGGTTTACTTAAAAAACATACAACCTGACTTGTTGCAAAAGGTTATGCTAAAAAAGGGGGCGTAGATTATGATGAAACTTTTGCACCAATACCAAAATGGATTACCATTAATGCTATGTTGGCTCTTTCAACATAAAATGGGTGGAAAGTTCATCAAATAGATGTTAAAACTGCATTCTTGAGTGGTGATCTCAAAGAAACAATATATATGACTCAACCTAAAGGACATGTAATCAATGGTAAAGACCACCAAGTATGCAAGCTTGCAAAATCATTGCATCGTTTAAGACAAGCATCTTGTGCCTAGTATGAAAAAGTCACCTTGCATCTCTTGAAGTTGAACTTTAAGCATTTTGTATTTTATAGTGCAACTCTTTTTGTTAAAAAGGTTGATGGCATTGATGTCTGTCTTCTTGTTTGTGGATAAATTATTTTTCATTAGTAATAATGAGGATTATAATCAAATTATGAAAGACTAATTGAAGGAAGGGTTTGAAATGACCGATTTGGGTCATCATCATTATTATTTGGGTGTTAAGTTAATTCAAAAACCCAAATATATTATTGTTGTCTAGGAGGAAATGGAATTGGCTTGACACTTTCAACAAAAGGCCCTTTTCTTGAAAATTGATTTTGTCAAAGCTTATGTCCCATCAAATCGATTTTTATTCTTGCCAGGCTTCAAGCTTTTGGGTTTGGAGCTCACTTCATTCAATATGTTAATTTGTCTTTTGTATATGCATCTACGTGCATGACCATTAATGGGTGTCAATCTCTACAATTAGCCCTTTCCACTCCATTAGACAAGGTGTCCTCCTGCCCTCTCTATGTTCTTGTTGTTGAAGGATTTGGGTAGATTTTAGCCCACTTTGTTTCTCATGGGCTTGTCCAAGGTATTGCCTTACTTAATTCATTGAATCAATTGGTGAATTGTTACTTCGTAGATGATTCTTTTTTCACTCATTAAAGAGGAGGAAAAGATCAAAGCAACAATCAAGTGTTTGGGCACTTTTGATAGGTGTTTGGCTTGGCCATTTAGTGGCACAATACCTAGTGTTATCACCAATTCATCCTTCCTATGTCTCAATGAATTCAAGTTTTTGGTTGGAAGTGGATTGATCGTGGTGAAATTTTTAGTTGCTTTCTAGGCTTCTCCAATGATCTTATGACATGTTGTTCTCATCAAAAGAAGCTTTCTTACTCAATTATCAAGCCTCTTTCCTTGGTAGAAAAAGTTTCAAATTTGTTCTAAAATTTATGCAACCACTCATGTTTATTACCCCTCTTTCAAGGCTCCTTTTAAAGATTCATACTTGAAGTTAGAAAAGATTCTCTAAGATTTTGTGAGGGCCTCTTCTAATGACTGCAAGGGTTAGTGTTATTGTTTACTCAATGTCAAGGGTTGGTTGTCTCAATTTGACTATCCATACCCTCGCTAGCAGTGAATCCTACAAGATTATTCTTCAACATTGTACTTATTCAAAATACCCAATTAATAGGCCTACTTGGAAGAGGATTGGTTTTCAAATCCTTATTATGAAAGATGTTGTTCACATCAAGAGCACTTTTGTTGCCAAGAGCATTTGGCATGCTTGGGAAGTCATTAATTCTTAGATTTTTTGCAATGGATCTATTTTCAGGGATGATCTCTCCTTAATCGACATGATCTTTGATGGTCCCCAATTTCGCAGAATCAAGGTCTCCACCTAACAATCTACCTTGTGTCAAGGCCTTACGGTTTCACAAAATAAAAAGTATCCAATGTGAGCAATATTTTTTCTCCAAAACTTCTACGAGTCTTTGTCTTGGGATGAGCTCAAGGAAAAATTTGCCACATACATTCGATGTAGGCATAAGGGCCATTCATGCTAATATGATTCACAAAATTGATGTTCAATCTTGTGGGTTATGGTGGAAAGATTGGAAGTGGATTCCAAACTCTTTTATTTGTAATTGCAAGTTATGTCTTGATTATTGTTGGCTTTCTCCACACCTTCCTATGGTGCCCAGTTTAAACAGGAGATGACATTCGCAAATCATTGGTCTCAAATTGGCAATGCGGGTTTCTCAACATTTGGTCAGTTGTTTTAGAGCCCAAACTCACCCACTTTTCCTAGTGTATTATTTTCCAAGGCTTCTTCATTTAGACATCTAAGACCCTTACCCCTTTTATGTGGGCAAATGGAATCATTCAAACACCTCTTCCATTTTTTCCGTTGAACTCAATAACTCTTAACCTAGATTCATGACTTTTTCTGTCTTTTTGGTTAGAGCCTTTTTCTTGGCATATGGCTCTCTTATGGGATCGACCTTGCATTCCACACAAATTTGCTCAGATTTGGCATGTTTTCAAGGTGGAGATTATCTTTAATATTGGGAAAGATAGAAATTCTACCATTTTTCTCATTGTACTCTTGATCAACAAGTTTCGCTTTACTCTAAATCTATCATTCTTTCTATTGTTTTGTTACAAATCTAAGTTCAATCTAATAAGATTACCATGGAAATGGCCCACCTTCAAGAACTCAAAGTTACTATGTCTCTATCCTTTTCCCATAACCATTCTTCTTACCACAACCATCAGATAGGTAAAAGTCTCTCAACTCGTAATACCCATGCTCTTCAACCCTAGGCTTCTTTTTGACATGACAACAACCACAAAAGTGTGTAAAAGCCTAGTCGACAGTGCTACGCTTCTCCTTCCCCTCAAGGTGCTACTTCAAGGTGGCCTTATGGAGGCATTTTAGGGGGGCGACTAGTTATTCTTTTGGGTGGTTGGTTTTTGATTCTTCAAAATGGTTTCCTTAACCAACATTTGTCATTTCTTTAGCTCACACTAGATAAAGTCAAAAAAGAAGCCGACGAGGGGTGGGATCCTCCTGGTGTCACTCCAGATCCTGCTAATGTATGGGGCTAAGTTAGGTAATCAAGACCTACCACCTCTTGTTGCTACTCTCCCCACGTAGTAGCTTTTATTTTGCTATTTGTTTTTAGTTTCAGCCTAAGCCCCAATTGACTCTTAAGGTGTGATCTTGTATTCGTCGATCATTCTTTTGTGAATATGTATTATTATTTCCTAATTAATAGAATGTAATGAATTTTCAATATTATTATTTCCTAATTAATAGAATGTAATGAATTTTCAAGATCTATTCAAGGTAACTTGCAGACCTCGTCTACATGATGTGCTCGAAAGTCCAGACCTTCACAAGAGTGCATATAATGAGGCGCAAACCCTCATGATGCACAAACCTTCCAACATCATGGTACAAATGAGAGAGCATGCTCTAATCCCACACAAAAATGGTCTCCTACTCCATAGAACTGATGGAATCGAGGCCCTTGTACAGATGTGCGCATCACCCATACATCGCCTCCCATGGTCATCATAGCTATCAAAATTATTCTCGCTAATGGGATGGTCATTGATCATTTCTCAAGTCATCTCGTATATGTGTCATATGGTATCTTTGACAATCACTTGACTGATTATGTACTGATGTGCTTCTTGTACTCTCTCTAATGATATATCCTCAATGGTCACCTACTTGTCATGGAAGGAAAGTTGGAGGATTCGATAAACATGAGAAGATGAAATGTCGATGTATCTACATCTCACTACTCCATGAGTGTCATGGGCATAGTGAGGTGGAAACACATCTCTAGGAGGACAAATACCCAGTATAATCCTACCCCCACTAGGAAAGTGTACTCAGTTATCATGAGAGTTCAGTTAACTCTGATGCAGAGAAAGTGTGGATCCTACCCATGATTGTGCATAGTTGGTAGTGGCTAGAAAATAATAAAATCTATTTCCTATTAATCTACTACTAACATTCTACACATCTAAGCTATCAAAAAACTTTAAAATGTTTTGTTTTTGTTAGGATTTTGGTGCACACCTAGATGTTAGTGCCTTGATTGAATGATAAGGCAATCGTTGGATCCTAGCACACAAATTTGACACATGCCAAGGTTGGTTACATGTGTCTCGATCAGATGCTACATGCTTGGCATACACCAATGCATATTGTGGGGTCCATTGGGTCCTAAAACTAGTGAAAAATACCTAAAAGGTGAAAAAATCATGTACCTCACATAGAATAGTGCATTGCTAGACTCCTACTTAGAGTCCCCCCAATGTGGGTCATTGAAAATAATGTTTGCAAGACATTTTCACTTAAAGATCACTCTAAACTCTATCGAAATATCATCAATAAATAGCAAACATGAATAATAAAGGCCCAATTTTTATATAT
This sequence comes from Thuja plicata, assembly GCA_018584345.1. Lineage (NCBI taxonomy): Eukaryota > Viridiplantae > Streptophyta > Pinopsida > Cupressales > Cupressaceae > Thuja > Thuja plicata. Next base: position 14,260 of record MU227552.1, read on the forward strand.
AATCAAATTTCCTTTATGAATTTTTCTTTCAAAACAAAATTTGTAACATTCTTCTCTCCATGGTAGTTTCTTTTGATTTTAAGAAAACTAATGCACTTTGATTTTATAGGACATTTTTCAAAAAGAATTGACGGTAAAGCAAGTTTTGAAGGGGACCAAAACACTCTTTTTACAAAATTCTCCCACATAGATACTCATAGCCAACCTGCAATCAAGATATAGCCAAAAGGCAGACTACAACCTGTCAAAAAGAGACAAACACCAACAAAAAAAGAGACAAGATGAGCAATGACAAGCACAACTATTGCAAGTTTTTGAGAATCTCAACAACCTCCTCCAGCTGATTAATGTTACAATGGAGATTAGCAATATCCTACAAATTAATTTTAGCCTCCTTGGCAAATTTTCTCATGTTCTCCACATATGCATGCAAGGTCCCTTCTCAGCATTCCCTTGTTTACCCTTAGTCAAGTTGTCCACATCAACAAAATCAACTCCAAAGTGTTAACCATGTGATGAGGACATTTTAAAACTGTTAACAATCAAATCTTACAGGATTTCATTGTGAAGAGTGCAGAGTCTCGTCGAATCTATGGGCATTAATGGTTTGCCTAATTAATTTTGTATCATGTATTATATCATTTATTAAAGTAGGATATGATATGTTTAATATAATTTTTGATCTGCTTTAGCATAAATTACTCCTTTGTGCAGTCATCTTGCTAAAGTGGTGGCAAAATGTAGTGTCAAAGTTTACATATTGGTGCAATTTCACACTCACAGTTTGTACACTTTTAGATTTAAAAATTAATGTTAAAATTTAATATCTCAAATTCAAATCATTGATTCCATAATCGACAAAGATGAAACCTTACTAACCTACAATTTGAAAATAAACAAAACTTTCTTGGATGGTAGAACTATGCGTGGACATTCATGTGACATGCTAGCATCCAGAAGATTTTTGAGATTCAAAAGGGAATATTCTGCATCAATTACTTATGGTTTATGTCATACTGTCCAAACAAGAAAGTAATGCCTTCTCTCATTCATACAAACAATTAAAAAACTTCTCCATTTTTGCACGTGATCTGAAATCTCTTAAGCTACTCTCGGGCTCTTTGTCTAAGTGGAAACTCTTTAGGAATTTCCTCGTCCAATGAAACATCCTCACAACAAGCATTCAAACTCCCTATCTTTGTTTGTGACAATTCATGCTTCCTCAATTGGCTATTCATTGCCAAATCAACTACAAATGTTAGGGGAGTGTTTGCTTGCTTATAGCACCCCAAATTTTAAATTTTAAAATCAAGCCCCTATCCCATTAATGGTGAACCAGAATTCAATGAAATTTATACTCTTCTATGTTGATTTTACTCATAACCTTTTGTGAAGATTATATTTTATGAAGAGGAAACTTTTGGAAGAGTTTTTGAACGTTGAACCAAAAAGGTTCGAGTTCGAGTTTCAATGGTACAAGTTCACAGGTACAGTTCAAACTGGTTCAAATCAGTTTAGTCAGATTCAAAGTGGTTAAACATGTTCAAAAAGATTCAAGGTTCAAGTACAAAAAAAGGTTCAAGGTTCAAGTTTAGAAGTTCAAGACCGTTGATCCGAAATCAGTAAGTTCATTGTTCAAAGGTCTCACTGCTCCACAATTCCATAATATGGCCCACCAGTGTTGGTGAAAATCTAATCCAAAACCATTTCTGGCATTCTTCAACAATGTCGATGCCTGTATAATGTGAGTATGAAATAGATGATCTACAAGTTGGGAACGATAAGTGCATATTGAAGCAACTAGAGGCCGCAGAGTAAAGACCGAGTGAAGTAAGCATGTCTTTGCTCGAAGCTAACATGGGTACATCAACAACTAGGTACACGGGTGTCTGTCCATGCAATTGCTCTCCCTTGAAGATTAAATAGGAAGGAACAAAGCGCCTCAAGCTGAATAAATTCTAAAGCACCAAAAAGATGGAAGGTTGCAGAAGCATCATTATTGGCAACCACGTATTGAATCCTATGATTTCACGGTTTTATAAAATGTTGATGCTTGAGCAATGTCGGGGCACCCAAAGATCATCAATCTTAAAGATTCTTGGAACAGGGACCAACACTATAATGCAGTGGTTTTTTTCTTCAAGCTAGAGCTTCGACTTTACAATGTAATGCAAATATGCTTGTGTGAGTTCTTGGTTTACACTGGTAAGCCGAGACTAACCATGGGAGACATGGGATTCCATCTTACACCTTCCAAACCACAATTCCATGACAGAGGCCTATGCAAATGAAAAATTTTAAGTATTTGATAAAATGTCAAGATGTGCACAACGTTATCGAGCTACATTAGAAGAATCAAGTACACAGTTATAGGATATTTAGCTGCAAGGGTCACATACAGATCCAGGATGTGCGAGTCGATGATCTCGTATGAAAATGATAAAAATGGCCAAATTCAAACTTTGAACTGAGAGACATGGAACATGACTGCCTTGCAGATATGACATTCAATGAAGATTTAGCTGGTGTGCCCCCAATGTCAAAGTAGAATTGTGTTCCTGATGCGTATATACTATGATGAAATTTAAGTTCAGGAGAATTCGATGGCATCTTGCAAAGCTCAGGAGAGCTCTGAAGGTAATTGAAATAGAAGAATGTCGACACCTTGCACATTCAGTAAATAGTGGTGTGGATGAATTGACATGGCCCTCATCTTCCTTTGCTTGCTTTGATAATAGCTTACATGGAAATGTTTAATAAGGATGAAGGAGTCTCGATTTGCAAATTTTATCTAAATAAGATCAAGGTTTGAAGACATAGATGGGGAGTATTTAGGGATATGCCTGAATTCAAAGGAAATTTCAAATATAAATTCACCAGCACAAAAGCTATGGAGGCCTAATCATGTCTACACACTTAGATTATTAGCTTTGGAGGAATTGTTAGATAGCACGCGTTGTTCGAAGATAGAGTTCAGAACAATGAATTATCTATTGCTAGTGTGTGGATACCTTTGTTAGTTAATCGAAGATGGACCCCGCACAGTTGGAAAGACAAATCTTCTCAAAGCTCAAAATGCCACCTATCTAAACTTATTTAGATGTATCGTCTAAAACTTTAGAACTTTAAAGTTTATGAGGCTTGTAATTCCAACATTTATAAAGATGTGAAGAAAAAGCAAAAGTCATCGGGAGGAAGATAGAATATAAAAAGGAAAAGGTTAATGGGTAGGTCTTTTCAAGAATCAGTTATGCCTAGAAATCGGTGAGCTACGAGAGAGAGGGAGGATTTTTCTAATTTTGATGGTAACAGGGTAGGAGAAGCTATTGGAAAATGCAGAGAGGCCAGATATTTATTATCTCTATTTGTTGTAGAGGGATTGGGCCTTTGAATCCATTTTGCATCAAGGAATAAGAGAAATATGTTGGTAAACAGATTTTTCTTCTTTTATACTCCTTATATTTGCCCAATTTATATTAAAGAACAACTTTACTCAACAGTTGGGAAACTGTTTCTGAGAATATCTAGTTTCCCTCTGAATTGAGGTACAGCTCCCTATGTGAAAA
>MU227552.1:26111-44095 GCA_018584345.1 Thuja plicata
GAATGCTTTCGGCGGAAAATACCAAAAGAGCTTCTCCTTTTCGGAGAATTGGAAAAGAGCTTCTCCTTTTTAATAAATTGGGCCCACCTTATAATACTTAAGCTTGCGGAAAATCACCAGCTAAGTGCGAAACTCGCACAAAGTAAAGTTCTGCCCTTTGCGGAAAATCACTTTCTGAGGTAGAATTCCGCTACGGAGAAGATGAAATCTAATTCTCCGCTTTGAGTCTTTCTTACCCGGAAAATCGAAAAAGTGCTTCGAAAACCCGTTGTGGGGTCCACCAGAGCGCTCTTTCTTTTTTGCCTTTGCGGAAAATCACTTTCTGAGGTAGAATTCCGCCACGGAGAAGATGAAATATGAAATCCCACCGAGCTCGTTCTCGCTCATTTCTTAACCAAATTGCTCGCCGTTTGTTGCATTAGGATCGTTGAGACCTGTAGAATTGATCCATACCAGTCTTCAATCTCTGCCTGAGAAAGAACATCGATTGGAGCACAAATCTTTGCCGGGTTAGGATCTACAACCTACCCAAATATGAAAAGACCTCAGAACAACCCGCCCGGCTAAGAGAAGGAAAAGCAATGACAGGGAAACCCGACAAAGATAGCCTACCTAAGAAAGACTTAGACTTAGACTCAAACAAGACTAGACCTGGCTATGACTTCAAAATCCTCCACTTTGACAGCATGGGTACAGGATGAAAAGTGAGGCAACAAAATATAGATTCATCTTTGTGTGGGTTTGAGCTTCTCTTAGATTACAAATTCTAATGTCTTTGTCATTATTCTTAATGCAAATTCTTTCTTTATCAAACAACGATGTGCATCTTGAATCTGTGAGTTTGGGATCTTTGTTTATTATGACGTTTGTTGTAGTTTTCTATGTAGTTTCCCACCTATGAATGTACCTTAATGTGATATATATCCATTATTGTGCATTCATTTAAGCTTTAATGTAAGTTTTCCCCATCTATTGCATATCTATGAATAGATGGTTATTGGCCTTAAGTGTCTTCGAGTTAAAGACATAACCAGACGTTCATTCATTGCATATATGAAGAAGGAAGTTGTACCTTCAAATCAAAATTCAGAGAGCGCTTGCACTTACAATAGCTATTTATGTATTGTTTTTTATCAAATATATTAAATCATATGGTGCTAAATTCCCTATAGACCAAGGTTGACACTATATCAATATTTAATATGTATGTTTGTACTTTTAAATTCCCATATTTGTTAGGATGTAGAAGCTATCATCTTTTCTTTGGTTATCTCTGGAGGTTAAAAGACCAAAACGGGGGTTTGACTAAGGCAGGCTCTAAACATCCCCCAATATTTTTCTCGATCTTCATGTGTGAATGTCAAGATAAATCTAGTACTTAACATGAGCATTCTAAAATATTTTGGGCCAATTATAGGATAATAGTGCAGCACAAGGATGTTTGTGCTATGTGTTACCATCCTTGGCTGAGATCTTCTCCATCTGGCACTAGCTTCTTCTTTGTGTACTCATATTTTTTGTTAGAATAAGATAGATATGATAGATTTTATCTTATCTTGTTATATCTATTTTATCTTATCTTATCTATACAAGATCAGATTTAGAGAGTTACTCCCCAACAAAATTGAGTTTTTCAGAGGAAGATACGGCTATTATTAAAATGACTAGAAGCATGATGAAAGAAAATAAACTAGATAAAAGTACTCGTGTATTCATGTTTTTTGCTAGAATAAGATTTTTAGTTGTTTTTTAAAATCTTAGATATAATCAATGATACTTCTTTATCTCTAGATAATTAGCGGTGAGGTCTTTATTGGCATAAATTATCTTTGTAGCATCTTTCAATAGTCATTTTCCTTTCTATATAAAAATTGTTGTTTAGTTTATGCAATCTTGACGTAATTCAAAGATTTACTATTTATAGTTGCATCTTCTTTAAGTACCAAATTACGCATCTTACAATATAAAATTTGGTAATCATTACATGAAAATGAAGATACCTAAGAAACCTCTTACCAACACACCAATGTGTCTTCTTAGGTTCTAAGATGAACCTAGATACCAAGCTTATGACATATGTGAAATCTAGTGGTAGTGGTCAAATAATGCATATAATCAATTATTGAGTATAGAAAGTAGGGCTCACAAAAGCAAGATCATTAAAAGTGGACAATTTACTTCTAACTTGCATAGATCATTTAAAGTGGACAATTTATTGCCGAAGAAATGCATCAATCTTAAATCAATCATCTCAACTTCTAAAACTATAGTTGCTCTAAATTTTGCAAAGGGGAATTATTCTTAGTGTGTACTAAACCATCCACATAGAGAAAAAGAATGAGAATACACTCACAAAAACATTTGACCTAAATATTAGGATAAGGTTTACAATAGAAAACCTTTACGTTGAAGGTAGGAACCATTCTAAAGTACATCATGCTCTATATGTCTATTTCAACTCATACAAGGTCTTATTTAACATGTAAATAAGATGTTCTTTGAAAGGTACTTTCAAACCTTAAGGTTGAGAAGTGTAAACCACTTCATTAATGTAACCCTCTAAAATTGCACTATTAACATCCATTTGATAAATGGTTCATCCTTCACAAAAGAGTTAGATTTATTCTAATCAATTGCAATGTTATTATCTCTTTCATTGGAGTGCAATGTGCTCTTCCATCAAATATGGCATATCTATTTAAGATTAGTTTCTTATTTGCAAAATCATACAATTTATAAGCTTTGTTTTTAAAACCATTACCAATAAAAATATGTTTAAGTTTTTATCATCTAATTATGTCCCTTTTGTTTTCTCTTGGTATGTGTGCATAAGCAGCACAAGTAAAATGAGCAACAAAAAACCAATCTTGCCTAGGAGCCATTCCATGAATAACATATGTTGGACTCTTATTCAACAAATAAATTATAATATGAATGGATCTCTAGTCATTGGGATCCTATACTCGTGGATACGGTGCACATATTTCCCTTGGTCAAGGGGTATTTTATAGCAAAATTTGAAGATGTTTTGGACAGAAATAATTTGTTGTGTGAATATTATTTCAGCTAGGAGGATTGTTTTATGCTCATGGTTAAGCCCTGACATATCGATTTTAACCCTATTTTGGACTCCTTCACTAGGTTTCCTATCTGGGTATGTCTTCCTAATCTTCCCCTGCATTTATGGATCGACTCTCTACTGGAGGGGATTGGTAATGCTCTTGGAAAATTTTTATTGGTGGATGGTGATTCTTCTGACATTCTCCACCCTACTTATGCTCGCATTCTTGTGGATATTGATCCCTCTAAGGGTCTTCCTGCGGAGATAGTGATCAACTCCTCTCAGGGAAGATGGAATCAGTCTCTAGATTATGAAGGGATACCCTTCAGATGCAGAAGGTGTTTTAAAACAAGACATTTGGCTACCCAGTGTGGAATGGGTAAAAAGAAAACTAATGCATCTTGGTGGAATGGTGCTTCTGCTCAACACTATGTAGTGGAAAAGAAGCCTGCCTCGCCGAAATTTTTTTCCCAGGCGGCTGCGCAGGTCACGCATCCTCTTACTGGTTTGGTGGTGGCTCCTATGTATTCTCCAATGATTGCCTCGTCGGTGGTTTCGTCACTTGGTTTGGTGGGGGTTGTTGCGTCACCGGTTTCCGCTGGTGATGCGGGGGTGGTGGTGGTTAATGGTTCTATGGAAGTTTCTCATGTTGAAGCTACTGGCATTTTGGCTACCCTTGCTGGTAGCTTTGATCGGTCTGGTGTGGTTGATGATCCTTTGCGTTGGCAGGAGGAGGCGGCTAGAGTTGAAGAGGGCTGGATAACTGTTAAAAGGAAAAATATTCAAGACGTCCTCTTCCTTTGATATGACTCTTCGTTCCCATCAAAATGGTGCTAAAGGTAAATCCTAGATGTGGATTTGTCTTTAGCTTGGGTTTGCATGAAGGTTGTTTCCTGCATTTTTTTTTCATGGTTGTGAGAGCATGTCGTAAAACCCTCACTGTGGTCTTGACCCGTTTCGTCTAAAGGCCATTATTGAATATCTTTTGTGTCTATTTTGTACAGGGTTTCGGGGGGCCTTCAAAACTTGTTGTTACCTTAATCAAAAACAAATAAATTGCAATAGAGATTTTCTTTGCGCAAAAACTTTTATCTGGTTTATTTTCTTTCACCATGCTTCTAGTCATTTTAACAAGAGTCGTATCTTCCTCTCAAAAACTCCATTTTGTTGGGGAGTAACTCTCTAAATCTGATCTTGTATATAAAAATTAAAATCTAATGACATTATGTAGTACCGACTTTACTTTCAACTAATTATTTGAACAAAAAAAACTTATTAAAAAATTTGACCTTTTAACCAAGAGTAAATCTAAGTATGGAAAACATCATCAATAAAAGAAAGTACATGAATTCATTCACATAGATTTTCCATAGGACCACACAAATTAGTATAAAATTTTCAAAAGGTTCTTTAGCTCTTTTAAACAAATCAATTAGAAAAGTGGCTCCATGTTTTTTTTCAAAAACACATTCTTCACAAGCTTCTTATTTTTTAGTAAATGGAAATATTTCAATCATATGATTCTTTTGAAGTGAAATCAAACCATCAAAATTAAGATGCTCACACTTTTGATGTCATAAATGACTATCATGTATCATGTAGTTGTGTAGTGCTTAAACCCTAATTACTTAATGAAAGCAAAATGGAAACATGTAATCACCTAACATGCACTCATGCAACCTCTACACATTGGTATCACTTGTATTTGATTGTGCATTGAATTGTGTCAACAATAACTCAATAATCATGTTCAATCATTTGACCAACTAATAAAGACTTAACAAAAGTACATTATAATAGTATTAAGGAGAAAAAAAAATTAGAATTAGAAGACAAGTCACAAATATATGCATTAATTGGAATATATTTATTGATCTAGATGGAAAACATAATAGTGTTAAGGATAATAAATCACATGGAATTAGATGATGAACCATTTATCAAATGGATGTTAAAAGTGCAATTAATGCATGTATTTGTGACATGTCTTTGATTATACATTCATTTCTATCAGAAATAGCTTAAAATTATGTTGACGTATTTAACCAACACACAACAAATTCTATTTCAGAGTAAGATTACAAAAATACTTAATTTTAGCATGCTCATTAGTTATTGCCATATTTGAATTCATATTAACCCTTTAAGAAGAAGTGCTTTTGTCTCTTATGTTTTCCTTATATGCATGTCTATTCTAGACAATTTCATCATTTTTCATATTTTTTCAACTATTCACAAAATGCTATTTAATTCCATCAATTTCCATTATTGTAAGATCCATTGAGATTTGTGTGATAGAAACAACATTATCAAATCATTCACATTATCACCTAAAATTTTAACTTAATTTACCATATCTTTGACGTGTCATAAATCTATTAATTAATTTAGTAAAGTCAATAATCATAATGTACCTATTATATTCACCATCATACGCTAGTAAAATACCAAAAAACGAGCTCCTTACAAACTCCCTATTAACACACTTTCCCTTATCCTTTGATAGTTTTAATTCCAAAATATAATATTATTCATTATTTTTTTGAATTAATTGATGATTTTTAGATTTCGTTGTGTTATCAATTTTTTCATCAAATAATGAACTATTGTGCACCAAAATAACAAGTAGACATGACATGGATTGCTCCCTTTCGAGCCGAAGAGGTACTACTACTTCGGTGGAGGAATGTTACGGATAATCACTTGACTGTCTAGGTTCCTTCCACTCCAAAAGATTGCTCTTCCCAATGTTCTAATGAGTCTTGATTCTAAGATGGCTTTGACTTGTCTTGAAGCTCCTATTGCAGTGGGCCCCTACTTCGTGTCCAACTCAGTCCACGTTGGGTGCTTCTTCACCACTTCAATCTTCTTCTATGGCTGATACCAATTTCACCTTGTCAAATTGCCCCTTCTTCATGATAATGCAGTCTTGGATGATAGTATCGAATGGACAATCGATCATAGAAGGAGAAAAGGTCCTCTTAATCATTGTATTTTGAGAGTTGTGAAAGAGAAATCAATTGTTTAGGGTTGGAACCCTTGTCTCCTCGCAACTCCTTGCTCCTTGCTCCTTGCTCCTTGCTCTATGAGTTCTCGGTAATGGGGTTGGATCTTTCTTGTACTTATCTAAATCAACACAATAATAACTAGACAAAACTATTATCTTAGAATCAAAGACATTTCAAAATATCTGTTTGTGGCCTTATATCTCTACTTGCATCCTTACAGTTGCCCAATCCTTCAATAAGTGAGCAACATCATTATGTTATTGGCCACACCAAAGGAATGACAGCTTGAGCAATAATTTCAAACAGCTTGAGCAACCGCAGGTGGAGAAATAATTTCAAACTACTGCCTCCACCAACTTCCCTCATGGATTCCCACGCATTAGAACTCATAAAACAACAAAATCTCATCACAATAAGTTGCACTTCTCTCTTATAGCAGCACTATGCATGCAAAACAACAGAAGATCAATGGCAACACACACCCAACACTGTATACTCGCTATTCTTTTCGAACTACAACAATCCATGGCATATCTTGTGCCTCCAAAATATCCTTCCTGGTGCTCTAATCAAATGAAGATACCAAATAACATCAAACTATCTAAAGATATCTGCAAATCATCAATACATAAAAATGAAAATAAAGATTCGATGGGCACATAAAAACTTGTTGAAACATTGAAACCAAGTATACATTTATACGATAGTATTCACAACTGAATTTAACTAATCTAATTAACTACCTTCTAGCACATAACTAGTTATCAACAACGGTTATTAACAATTATGTCCTTTCATATCTAACTTGCAAGTCATGCTAACCAATTATCCGCCAATTTCATAATGGTACAATTTTGGTTGGACTTTTCGTGTTGCTTGTTATTGTGAATCTTCTGAAGAGAGTAAATGAAAGCTTTTCAATTAAAACGTTTGAGTCGACAACAAGACATTGACCACCAACTTATGTATCCTGATAAATTAACAAACTTTGTTTACTTTAATTATTAACAATTGTTAGGTTATAGTATTTTGGACGTTTGCATGAAATATCTAGTTTATCTTTCCAGTCCTGATCACTGTTTCAGTTGTCATAAAGTAATATTTTAATGTTGCATATTTTGATAACCTGTCAAACCACCGTACACACTTTGATAACTCATTGTGTGACTAAATTTCATTGCACCAAAGCCCTTACTGTCGTGCCTGATTATGTTGGTATACTATTTGTACTTCCATTAAATTTGTATGATTAGTCTGAACAATCTTATGTTGTTGACAAGACGATTAAAGCTAAGTTAATGGTATTAAAAATGGTAATGTTCATCTTCCGTGTAATCTTTCTTTCCCAATGAGAACACCTTAATATTTGCCATGAGCCTCAAACTCAAACTTTTGTCTAAGGAAAATCCTGAATGCCACAATTTATATAGGCTCCTCTACAATCAAATGTTAACAGGCGAGTTCAAAAACAAAAAAGAGATTATTAAATTTGTATGATCAGTCTGAACAATCTTATGTTGTTGACAAGACAATTAAAGCTAAGTTAATGGCATTAAAAATGGTACTGTTCATCTTCCGTGTAATCTTTCTTTCCCAATGAGAACACCTTAATATTTGCCATGAGCCACAACCTCAAACTTTTGTCTAAGGAAAATCCTGAATGCCACAATTTATATAGGCTCCTCTATCAAATGTTAACAGGCGAGTTCAAAAACAAAAAAGAGATTATTAATTTTAATTTTTCTGGACCTTTCAATGTTGTTTAGATCGTGAAGGTTCATGGCTGAAAAGGAGACAATCTACAAAATCTTGGCATTGTTCCTATCTTTCTTTAATGTCTAGTATAAACATTCAAATATATATGTGATGTGAAATGGAGAAATGCATTGTAACCCTTCGGAGTTGACTCAAGTATGCATTTCCCAAAAAATTATCTTTGCGTGAGTTAGATTTGTATTAGAGAGAAGTTAACGAGAACTCCTGTCCATCATCATCTAAATATAGAAATCTCCATATAAAACTCAAAAGCAGTGCAAGATGAAAACTCCAGTTCGTTATTGAATAATTATTATAAGAAAAGAAAAGGATTGAAGACAAGCTAATTGAATGCTACAAACTATATACATTATATATAAGAGATATAAATAGATCAAAATTCAGTATTTTAAAACACAGATTGATCTGAAAATTACATAAATAAACTGTGTTAAAACAAAATCAACTGTAATGGCCACGGACATTCTGTTGGAAACATCTCAAATGTAAATACTGAAATAATGAAGCATTATAAACAATTGATAACAGGGGATGCAAGAAACGATGCTACACATTTGGAAAGTCATAAACATGTTTCACAATTATATTCAAATGCAGCGCGCATAAGGAATCTTATGGAAAATCATCATCAACCCAGGCTCTATTCAAACGTCTTCTCCTCCTCTGACCAGCAGCACTGTTAACTGATATAGTATCAGCTGCTTCATTACCAGAATCTATATTGTTCTCACCAGACACATTTGGCTGGCCACCATGCAGCCTACTTGAAGAGGTATGATGCCTACTTGAAACTCTCAATCTTGCTGGCAAGCCACCAGCAACTTCATGAGAACCAAGGGGACTAAACATACGAAATAAGAAATATGCAGTGAATAATGGCCCTTGTGTACCCATTGCATCACTTTCAATGCCCTGATCAAGGGGCATACCCTCTTCACCCTCAATGACATAGTCGCCATGAACAATTGCATTTGGGATTGCTGTACGTATGGTACTAAGCACATCACCCACATCACGCTGATGCTCTAAGCGCCGCCAGGCACGCTGGCGAGAAGGATCAATGTCAGCTGGCCTTATCCTAGGATGTTCACTTCTTGCATGCTTGCGCAATTCTTCATATGTACCAATAAAAGAGCAGGACTCGTGAGCACAGCTCCTGGTTGTCAAATTAAGATAGCTCCTAGCCTCTTCTACAGCTTTCCACTCCCGCACTGAACCCCGACAGAGAGGGCATTTTAACTCCAATTCTCCATTTGCAGGTGCTTCAATTTCATTTCTTTGAAATAATGCAAATTCAAAATCATTTTCTGTTCCCAATGCCGCAGCTGTATTCACAAATGGCAAATCATCTCTTCCCCAATTTTCTGCTTCTTGAAATCCCTCTGATTGTGATCTCCAGGAACTTAGTTGATGTCTTCTACGTCTGCCCGGCCCGCCTAATTCTGTTTCTTCATTCAAATCTTGAGTTGATCTCAATTCCATTGCTTCACCTCCTGGACTTCTATGTATGCCTGGACCATCAGACCTGGTATATTCATCCATTGCTTCACCTCCTGGAATATCACTATATGCTTCACCACTTTGGGATGATATGGTTCTCCAGTTCTCCTTTCGCTTTCTATACTGATCAAGGCAATTTGAATGTCGATAACTGGTGTCACACATGTAAGGTCGACAACCCTTGTCATGAGAAGTACATAAAAGGAGAACTGCATTATGTGGTTGTTCCATACAAATGGGGCATCTGGCATCATCCAACTCTTTCTTCTCAGCATCTATCTCGCCGTCTTTTGACATGCTTCCTTTACTATTTGGGTTTCTCTGAGTTCTATCATAGGGATGAGGCCTCCTAGCCTTGCGCAAAACCAAGCTATTGCTATCCTTTGGCATTTTTATCTATTAGCTGAACAAGTGCAAAAATAAAATCAAGCAAATTGATGTGTGTGGGAACAAACCCTGCATGGGGGCATATCAATTAATAAAGAACCAAGTTTAATTAAAAAATGTATCCTTCAATTATGATAAGAACCGACAATGATAATTAGTAACTTAGAAATAGTAACATTATATACATTAATTCTTATTGCATAGCGTTCAAAGGTACAATGAAACAAACTCTAATATCCTTCAGGGCAGGGACTGGTAGACATTTATCATGTAGTGGTTTAGACTTGACCTTGAACAAAATTTGGCTGTAAGTAAAGGATAAAAAGATCCATATCAATGAGACACAAACAACTCAATGGTTAATGAAACTAGTTGCAAATACAATTAAATGGTGGGCGCCAAGACAGAATTGAGTATAGAAAAAACCCAGAGACTTGTGATGAACAAAGCACAACACCCTATGGGCAAACAGGAAACACTGGGATTCCAAGCATTGTGCACAAAGTAATGTTTGCCATGTGAGACAAAACCAATGCACTCTATAAACAAGTTACTTGTGATGATTTTGCTCAAATACAGGAAGATTTTGAAAGCAATCCAACTACAAGTGGTTTGATATTTTTGAAACTAGGAAAAAGAAGCCATAAATGTTTCTGCATTGATGACAACTTGGGAATACAACAAAAGAGAAACCATGAATGTTTCAGTAGCAGACAAAATCTTCATGAGGCATACAAAAACATTAATGTAAAACGACTGGAAACAAAGAGGAAAACAGAAAACTTCAACTTAATTATAATACAACTCGTCATAGTCATGCACTAAACATGCTAGTAACTCAAGGAAACTAAAGTTTAAACATAAGTGAACGACTTACCAAAAAATATCAGTTAAACTTAATCTTTTGGTTTGATCTGTTGAAGATGATCACAAACTCGATCTCAACTTTTATGGGGAAATGGTCATACAGCCTGAATTAAATTTCTTCAATAAAAGCCATAACAAGCAAGATCCTCAAGAGTCTGGCAAGGCGCCAGGATTCAAAACAAATAATTCCAATTCAAATATATCTGTAAATCCCATCCACCAACACATACAAGTTTGAGGTTCTACTTTATGCTCCCCAGCAGATATATTTGAATGTCTTAATGTCTGCACATCATCCCGCCAAAGGTTGAGGGTCAAGCACATGTCATCAAGCACACAATGCAAACAGTGATGAGAAGCACTTCCAGAAATTAAATAGCAAACAGTGAAACAAAACCATGTCCATACTTCAATGCTTCAATCATCTACTGTTGAAATCGCCAAAGTCAATCGATTGAGGTAAAAAAGGTGATCAACAAAAAACTGAAATAATTCACCCAAGCAACAACGATTGCCTCAGTAATGATCGCAAGGAGATTTAAGGTTTCCTTCATAGTACAACCAAGACAGAACCCATAGATATACAAACTAAGGCCTTGCCCCATATGAGAAAATTTGCCAGATTGAACAGGCATTTCACACTAGCAATACATAGCAAAAGGATGTTACAACATTGGTAAGAAACAATAAAAAATGTCCAACTGTTTGTTAGGTGGGCAAAATTATTGCTAGAATTCTGCATCCCAGCCATCAAGAACCCCTTCTGATATATTTAACAGGATATTTTGACCACAATAGCAAGTATGGGCAAAATTATTGCTAGAAATCCGCATCCCAGCCATCAAGAACCCCTTATTGCACAAGATTTTAGAAGTTAATATTAACAAAATTGTTTGATATATCGTAATAACCCTCAAGCATGTGTCAGATACTGGAATAACCTTAAATCTTTGTCTGCACGCATTAAAGGTGTTTAAGACTCAAGTCCAAGTACTTCAGCATTCATAAAACCTTTAGGAATATTCAGCAAATCCCTTGGAGATAAAAAGTTTATTGGCTTTCAAAAATAATAAACTAGTCAACAAGGCAACAATTCACTGGCAGGCTTGAAAGCTGTTTCATTCTGAATACGGCGATTATGCTTGCTGCTACAGTCTGTCCCATCCCCATGACATTTTGACCGACAAAGAAAGAAGGCATTATGTGTCTCTTACAGCATCCCCCCAAAAAGACACATCTAATCAAATCATGTGTATACCGACTACAAATCCATATCCATATTCAACGAAAATGTGCAAACATATTAAAAAGGGACAAGGACTGATGCAATTCTACTACAGGGTTAGGCAGAAGAGTTATACCAGAGTTCCATGGGAATGCATACACATGGAACCGAGCGACATCCCTAGCATCCCTAGTGTTCTAGGCATCCCCTTTTTTCATAAGGTAACAACCTGCTCTATTTGATGCATTAAACTGAAAGATACGTTGTAAAAGAAAATAATGCTAAAACCACCTAGAAAACTAAAAGGGGGGGGGGATTGCCATTGCAAATACAACACAGTATAACCCTTTAAATTACAGTGACTTTTAGTGCTTGAGATACATCACCGGACATTACACAACTCAGAAAAAATTAACATCCCCAAAACTAAATACTTGCATCCCTCCATCCAGAAAATTCAGAGAAAAGGTAGCCCATTCATGAAAAGCGAGAGCAACTCTCGACTAAAATATATGTAGCGAAAATGCTTGAGATGTCAATCCTCACATATTTGCTCTCATCGCTTGCCATGGTTACTTTGGGAATTGGAAAATTATGGGTGGGTGCAAAGGTACAAGCCTTTTAACATGTGGGTGATTAGATTATTTTACAAGCATGGGGAATGTTGTGCTACTATCATATAAATTGAGCCACTCATACATTTCAACTAGCTTGGAAGATTCATCTCTGGGTACAAATTAATTCAAGGGCAGCACAGGAATTTTTTTCCTGAAAGGACAATTATACAATAGGATCACCAAAAATCAAGTCCTAATTCCCAAACTCTCGAATTAATTAATGGGCGTCACAAAAAGGTGGGTATTTTTTAATATATCTCCGAATGGAGCATTTAACAAATCCTTAGCAATTGGAATACGATGAGCCAGGTCCTAGTCTCTCACGTGAATACCAATAAAATAATTCGAGGGCATCAAAACAAAAAGGGTGTCTAAAATTTATCCAAAAACAGCCCTGTTAACCTGAGGCGGTTTCCCTGATACAACTTTTAACTAGTGGGGTAAAATAGCTGAATACTGAAACGGGATTGAAGGATTTCTCCTAATAAACAAAACACTATGGCAATTTAGGCACATTAAAAGGAAAGAGACATTTACGAAATCAACTTCAGAAAAGATGATGTAAAGCTTCCCTCTGGTATGAGTTGCATATTGCCCAATTCATGAAAGACTGCAATACTTATCGAAAAAAGACATTTTTGTCGAGATCTGATGAGGGACTATGATTCGGCTTTTGGGTTTCTTCCGAAGAGAGATTTTGAGGGCACCAAATCTTAGATTAAGCAACACGAATCGGGATGCAATTAAGAAAATAGAAAACCATTTCTGACAACACGGCAGACCTCTGTGAGGAAGGTTTAGATCATCAATCCAAAATAAACTAAGCGAATTAAAAAAGGGGAAAAAATGGGTTTTTCTCCTGTGCTAGTCCACGAAGGAGAGGTCGATAGAGCTTGAACTCCGACCCCAAAGAAAATAAAACCGCACTTGCTTTTCGATTGAATCCCTGATTGCCCAGTTCATAAAAATAGTGTCGTACAAATCAGACGGTCTTTTAATGAAGATCTGATGAGGGGAGTGCATTGGACTTAAAGATCTGATAAGAGAAAATCATACGGCTTTCACAGAGGGAGATTTTCCAGGTTAGCAAACCCTATAAACAGAATAATATGGATCAATCCCGAAGAAATGAAGAAAAGGGCACTTTTACAGTCAATTAACAGACCTCTAATAGGACCGAAACACTTAAAAATGACTTGGGATGTCTTCCCCGCCCAATCGAACGATTTTGGAAACAAACCCACAAGTCTAAAAAAGATCCAAACCACAAAACCCGCAATGACAGAGATTCAGCATATCAAAGAGGAAGCAAAACATTAGGAAATAAAAGTCATATGGGCATGCAGAAAAGGACCAGATGTTCCTGGATCAAGGCTGGTATTTGTGTGCAGAAGAGCTCCTATCTTTATCCTAGTGCTGCTTTTCTCCTCTTCCTCTTGTTTCTACCAGGGTTTCTTTCTTTCTTCTATTTTCTGATCGTTTCGTCTTAAAAGCTAGATAATATACGATCTGTGTGGAGAAAACGGTGATTTTTGTACCTTATTTCGTCACTCAACAAAAGTCCTTGCCAATATATAAGGTTGGTTGTCCTTTAACAATTACAACTCGACCTATCTCAATTAGACTCACAAAAGCGGGCAATGTAAGGTCTAGATTCATTCCATGGAGCTTTGGAATGCATGGACACGCATGATTATTTATTTAGTTTTAATTTAGGACTTAAATTTTATGGCATGTATATTTGGAATGGTCGAATTTTCTTGTATTTTGCATTTATGAAGATTAATTTTTTATTATGTATTGATTAGTGTAAAAATTATGTATTATGTGTGGAAGTCGGTAACCTCTTTTTATCATAATTCATAGTGGGAATTAGATTTAACTCTAATGTAACACCAGTGTGAGGGGACGTTGGGACAGGGGGATGCCGGGACGAGTTTCTGGGATGGAAAAAAAAAGGGCCTCAATTTGGGGAAGGCGGGGGGTGGGGGGACGGGAGGGGAGGGGTGTTGCATACTATACATAGAACTTGAAATGATGTTTCAATATAACATAAATTGAAATACTTGAACATAGCGAAATTGCAACACAAACTAGAACCATTGAACATTCAATATAGTAACATAGTACATACCCAATAGTAACATTCAAAAATGAAAATTCAAATAGAAATCCAAATTATCAGCAAATAGGATTTACATTAGTTCTATCAAACATCAATTATATCATAAAGATGGTTACAATGAGTAGCATCATGCATGATATGAATCATGATCAATATCAAAATGAGCACAAAATCATGTCAATGTAACAAAATGTAGTGATGGGAGGCTTCTAATCATCCCCCAAGCCAAAGTCCTCATCACTGGAACTACTGGACTCCTCATGCTCAAGTTCTGCCAAAGGAACACCAAACATCCCTACATTTGTTTCTGCAGCAATCTCGTCCTCATCAATCTGAGATGGATCCTCTGGCTCTACATCTCATCGTGTTGTTGGGCTCTCTTTGTGCATGCGCTTCTCTGCTCTCTTAGAGGTAAGTTTGTTCCTCTTAATAAAGTGCATGAAGCACCCAAGCACCAAAGTACCCCTGGCGTCCCCAAGCACCCAAGTACCCCTGACGTCCCCAAGCACCCAAGCAGTGCGATGGCGGGTACGGTCGCAATGCGGTGATGCTTGGGCAGCGGCAGGGGTACTTGGGTACTCCAAGTACCCATCCAGGGGACGTCCCCGCACTGGGCACTCTTGGGTTTTGGGTCGGGTGCACATCCCCAGGTTTCACTGTTTAACTCTACATCTACTTATTTATCATCTTTGGCAAATTCAAGAGTGTAAAATTGATTTAAGTCACTTGTGTATATGAAGATTTAGATCGCAATTTTATTGAATTGAGTTTCTTAAACTAGAACACCATTTTGCATTTTTTTCTTGTTGATTAGCAATTGACTAAAGCACATGAATTATTTCAAAATATATGTTAAAGTGGTATATTTAGGAATTGAATCAATTCATTTGAATCATCTAAGAACTAGGAAAACGTAGTGAGTTAATGCATCTATGGGCATCAAAAGAATAATCTATTGGCATTAGTATTGTGTCAAAATCTTAGGAGCATATTATATGGTTGCATGTTGTCTTAAAGCTTTGGTCCTTATTGTTCAATTGACCTATCTAAGGGCTTAATTGAAAGGAAATAAATCATTATCTTTCACACATCTAAAGCATGCATGTTGGCACTACTTTCCTAAATACAAAGCTATAAACACAAAGGTAAATAGGTTATAAACATCCAAGTCAAAGAATTTTAGTTTAATCCACTCCCGCACTCACAAAAGTGAACTAGGTAGTTGTATAATTAGTTAATTAAAGGATAATCATCCAAGAAGTCCTAATTTTCTATTAAATTGTCAAAAAAAATTAGACTCCGCCTAGCACAAGCAATCTATATCAAATCCAAATCTAATACATTTTGTCTATTTAAATGTAATTTTCATATTACTCAAAATATTTATTACATTATAAATTATTAGTATTAATTATAAATTCTATGATTTTTATTATGGTTAGTTACTACATAGGCAATTTGTATTGGAAGTACTTATTTTTACTGTATAAAATGGTAAATTTGACTTTCATATACCTTATAAGCTTTTGTGCGTAGTGTTTATTCTTTCTTCATCAAGGTTTCAAATATGGTATTTATTAGTGTTAATAATTTAATTTTATATTTGATTAGGATTTGGATCCACACTTGTGTTTTATCATTCTATTTTAGTTAGGCTTTGTTTTCTTGATGTTTCATATTTATTTATCCCTATTCATCCACCCCTTGAATTTGACCTTTGATTTCAACATATCGATGCTAAAAAAAAATTCTCGTGTCAAATTTGTTATGTATGACGGATTCATCTTCATGGTTTGAGTTTATTTTTTCTATTACAAGTTGAAACTATAGGTAATGATTTTATTTCTATGTTGATCACTCATATATTATCTTTCCTAGGATTTCTTGTTAAAAATATACTTTTTGTAATACATGTGTATATTTTGCAACATTAATGATGATATGTGTTGCAATGTACACACATAGGTGTGTTTTGGTGAATATATTTATTTGCATAAATGTGGTGTTAGATCACTACCCACTCATGTATGATTTTTTGTTTTGTCATGTTTTGATATGGTATACATGTTTACTCTCATTTGTATCATTATGGGTTACCTAAGGTGATGTACAACAATGTTTTATTATTATATTTTTTTCTGCTCCTCTCTTCTTCCATGATATTTTAACATTCAAAACTTTTTCTATGTGTTATGATATCATGTTTTTAGAATATTTTCTTCTATTATTCATATGGCTTATGTATATTAGTGTTTATCTTTCATGTTAATCCATCTCTTCTTGCACAATTTTTTTAATATAATTGGCCATGCATATCAACAAATGGATAGGTGCTAAAATGTTATATCTCATCAACATATTTCACCTTCATGATCTAGTTGTATCAACCCCATACTTAGTTGATAGAAAAATCCAATAATGGATATAATTCAATAGATTGACTTCATAGCACAACTCAAATATCTCATTGGAATTTGGTTAATTTATTAGACATGTGTAGATGTGTTGTAAGTCAATCTTTAGATATATTCATAAGTTAATTTGATGTTACTCCTTGTATCATCCTAAATTGTAAGCACTTATGTGCTCTACAATTTAATGATTGTTCAACACCCACCTTATTGTATTTACATTACATATTGCATTCTAGGACTTCATGATTATACTTAATGCATACCTAATTTGAATATGGGTCCTCTAATCTCTTCAAATTTGTTCAAATTCAAGGTAGGACCTTAGGTCGATTGGTCAATTGACCTTACTTGAACAGGATCTGTTCTGAAGGTTGTACTACTTAGACTGTGTATCAAACACAGACAAGCACACAAATCTATAAGTCTCAACATCCTGGTTTTATTAAAGAAGGTAATGAACATCTTGTATGTAAACTAAAGAAATCTATCTATGGTTTAAAACAATCTCCTATTGAATGGTATTCTAAAATTAATGCTTTCTTTATTTCTCAAGGTTTTTCTAGAAGTAAAAATGATCCTAACTTGTATATCAAGCATAGTGAAAATGACATTATTATTATCATTCTTTATGTTGATGATTTGATTCTTACTTCAAGTTCTAACCATTTAATTTCTGATATTAAGTCTAAACTTAACCAACAATTTCAAATGACTGATTTAGGATTCTTCATTACTTCTTAGGAATGCAAATTTGGCAAACCCCTAAGGGTATTTTTTATTTTTCAAAGTAAATATGCTAAAGATCTTCTTGATAGATTTCAAATGAATGATGCTAATCATGTTTCAATTCCATGTGAATTAGGAACTAGAAGCTAGCGATAGATATGGAAACTCCATTTATAGATGCTACTCCTTATAGACAACTTGTTGGAATTTTAAATTATCTAACTCTCACTAGACCTGATATATCTTTTAGTGTTGGTTTAGTTTCAAGATTTATGTCC
>MU227552.1:44711-75663 GCA_018584345.1 Thuja plicata
AGGACATGTCACTATTTTGTAATTCCTTTAATAAGGAAATTAGATATTCCTCCTTAAGAGGAATCTCACATTTGTCACACACACAATATGAATGTGGCATTCATAGAAGATGGGAGTTACATGCAAAATCCTCCACTCGTCTCTATTTAAGAGATGCCTCTCACACATTTGTCTAATAATCTTCTCTCTTTTCTCACTTCTCCTCACATTCTCATCTTGCTGTCAATATTGTATTGAGCTTATTTCTCTCATTATTTAGGCATTGTGCCATACTCATATTCTTCACAAGGGGTTTTTCTTGTTTTTCCCCTTTCAAATCCTTGTGTTCTTAACTTGGTTCTTGGAGCATTTTGGTGATCTTTTGGCTTGATACTATTAATAAATCGACCAAATTTGTTCAAGTAAGGAACAAATCGGCCAATCGACCTATTCCTCCCTGTTTGCAATGAAATTTCAAGGGTAGACAGTTACAGGTCTTTGTCTTCCAAATTATCAGAAATAACTTATTCTGTGACTCTGACAGTCGGGAAATCCAGATTCAAAGTGCAATTTCTCCCTCATGTTTCCAGGTGCATGTGTTCTCCCCCTTTTCCTTGTATCTTACTTTCTTTAGATCAGATTTTTTATTAATATTTCACCCTAAGGAGTCTAAATCCATAATTGGCCCCCTTACTCCTTGGTTGTGCTAATCGGGTTGGCTTTTGTTGGTTTTGGTATTCCAATGTGTGTCATGAATTGGATTAGAGTGGCATTTTACCTTTTGTGTGGATAGTTAGATATATTGTTTGTGTGCATTTTCCAATCATAAAAAGAACAAAAAAATATAATTGTATTTTTTATTTTCATTAGTTGAATTGCATTTATATTTTCAAAAAATAAAAAAATAATTTGCATTTCCTTTTTTTCATAGCTTGTTTATAATGATTCATTTCTTTATTCAAGAGTTTACACCTTTTGATAATGTGTTTAGTAAAGACGACTCTCATGACTTTGATGAGCCATTTAGTAGTGAAGATTTTGATATGTTGGATGAAGCCCTTGATGACTTCATGTCTACCCAATCTTCCTCTAAATCTCCTAAACAAACCTCTTCACCTCCTAAGAAAACCCTTTGTTAAAAACTATTTAGTTTTCTTCCCTTGAGTGTTTATATTTGTAATATTGAAAAAACAAAATTAGTTGTTCATCTTGCTTAGGATAACTCCTTTCAAATTCCTAACAAAACTATGGTTATTATCAAGGGATAAAATCAACCAAACTCTTCTCAAACTTTCAACAACCATGTGATTATTGTTAAAGGATGTACTGAACATAATTCTTTCTAAACTCAGAATAAACCAATCGTAACAGTGAAAGGAAAATCTAGAGTCCTTTGGATTTTATTAAATATTATCATGTGGTGGATCATATCTATTGTACATGAAATAATCCCCAATCAACTAACCTGGTTGTATCTACATCTATTCTCAACCTCAACCTATGCTTCCTCCTGCACCACATCTATCTCCTAATATGTTAAAGGAATATGATTTAGTAGAACAATTACATGCTACTCCTTCTAAGAGTTCTATTTGGGAACTTCTCCAAACTTCCCCTACTTATCGCGAAGCTTTACAAAAAGCTCTAACAATTCTTTCCATTCCATTCCCTACATAGGACAACATTAATTCCTTATTGGAATGTATGTATATTGTTAATCCTGATCAAGCTCAAAATGTGTTTTCTCAAGATCAGTTACCTCCTAAGGAGATTCAAGATCAACATGATTCTCTCATGGTTGTCGCCCTTATCAATAGAAATCTTATTCTTAGAACCCTAATTGATAATGGGTCTGGCTTAAATGTCTACAGTATTGAATTGTTACGTAAAATCAACGTTGATGTTTTAGCTATTTCAAACATGATTCCATTCATATTCATGGCTTTGACAATGTTGCTAAAAAACTTTGGGTATTATTACTCTACCTGTTAAGGTAGGTCCTGTCATCTTATCTACTCATATTCATCTGATGCATTGATCCCTTAAAACAATCTTCTTTTGGGATGACCTTGGTTACATGTTATGCATGTTGCTCCTTCAATGCTTCATCATAAATTCAAGTTCATATATAACAACACAATGTACACACTTGTGGCTGTTGAGAGAGCACAAACTTGTTTACATACTGAATCTGACAATAAACTGATGCAGGAGCATCCTGGAGTAGTTGGCAATCTTGTGTCACCAAAAATATGTTTTGGTTTGATTTGGTTTTAGTAGTAAACTCAGTTGAAGACTTGGTGGTGCCCAGTGTTGCACTACTCAGTAATGTCTAGACTCGGTGTTCAGTGTTCGGTGGTATTCTACTCAGATTTGCACTACTCAGTGGTAGTTTTTTTGTGTGTTCAGCTCGGTGGTGTCTTTCTTGGTAGCACATTACTCGATGGTGTTTGTTTGGTGGAGTTAGGCTCGGTTGTGACTTTCACCGAGTGGTCTGGGTCTCGGTGTTCTTGTTTTCCGACTGGTTGTTGGAATTCACCGACTTGTGTTTGTGGATTAAGCAGGCATTGGAGATTGCATCTGTGATTTGAGGGGGTCATTGGGATCATGTTGAGTTCTGAGGCGTGCAGATTTGATACATTGGATCTTGTGTGGACCTAAATCTGAGTTAGTGTTTTCTTCTATGTATTTGGTGGTTATTTACAACCAACTGCCTCATTTAATATTTGTTCATCTTGGATTGTAATAGTCGACTGGGTCATTTAATAATTGTTTACAAGTCGACTTGTGGTTGTGTGTATAAAAGAGAGTCTATGTTGATGTTTTAGGGGGAGGTAATAAGATGATAAGCTGAAAATTTGTAAAGTGTTGCAGATAGTTGTAAGTGGGTAGACAGAAACTTGTAAGATTTCTTCGTGGCTTGCGAGCACAAGTTCAAATCTGGTTTCTTCCATTTAGTTGTAGGGTAGACTGGTGAAGATGGATCCTACAAGATCTTGTTGATGTTTTTTTTTTTTTGGCCCTAACCGAGAAAGCCTTAAAGCCTAACATGTTGCATGTAATGGGAATTTTGAGATAATATAAAGTTGATATTGATATATCTTGTTGTGTTGTTATGGTTTCTGTTGTGAGTGTTGTTTGGCTACAATTTTGGATAGTCCTTTATTGGATTCTCCGATATTGGCTGCATTAAGTGGTATCAGAGCTGGTTCGTTCTTGTGGAGCTTAGGGTTTTCGAAGATCTGGAGAGATGCCTTCGAGAAGATTGGACCATAGGGTGATTGTAGATCTTTCTAAAGAGGTGGAAGCGAGGATAACATAAAGATTTAGATTGGAGATGGCGACAATGAAGAGTCAAATCATGTAAGGTATCATAAATGTTGGATTACATAGATGTCTGAGAACGAATCATGGTTATGAAGAAGCTATTGAAGAATTTGAAGCTGCTGGATCTAGTGGAGATGATAGAGCCTATCGGATGGAGAGATCTAGAGGAGACAGATATGATCGGTTGCAGAGATATGGAGCTCAATTGAGTACAAGCTACCAAATGGAGGTGTCTAATTTTTTAGGTACATTGAGACCCGAGGATCTGATTGATTGGATCGATTAGTTAGAAGACTACTTTGGGTTGGAAGACATTGAAGATCCTCTTAAAGTGCGGTTGGCATAGACTAAGTTGAAAGGGCATGTTGCTTTATGGTGGAAATATTTGTAGAGGGAACGAGAAGAAGAAAGTGAGATGAAGATCACTCGGTGGAGGTTGATGGTGATAAAGCTAAAGGATAAGTTCATTCGTGTCGACTATGAACTTGAGTTATTTAAGAAATTGCAAAATTTGAAATAGAAGGAGATGATTGTGGAATATTATACCGATAAGTTATACAAGTTGACTATTTAGTCTAGGCATAGAGAACTTTCTAAGGAAAAGGTGGAAAGGTATGTCAATTGTCTGAGATTCAATATCCAAGATGAATTGGTATGTTGAAGATTGACTTTGTGGAGGATGTTTATTAGTACGCATTAAAGGCAAAAGATAGGTTGAAAAGAAGACATCATGGTAACCCTGAGGGAAAGAGAAGAAAGAACAGTCAGCGAAGGATAAATAGAAAGTTGAGGATGAACCAAAACTTGTTGAATTGAGGAGAAAGATAGGTAGAGGTATATTTAGAGGTACTTGTTACAATTGTGGAGAAGGACATCAATCATTTGAATGTCCCCATGCAGATAAGAAGTTCAATAGTCACTAAAATGTTGTGGTGAATGAGGTTACTAAGAATGAACCTGAGGTAGAGGGTGTGACTCTCTTTCTTAGGAGAACTTTGTTGCCCTCATTTTAGCACTTGCAAAAAATTTCTAGGTTCCATGTCTTCTTTCCATGCCTCTTCCATTATTTCTAGCCTCTGGCCTAAAACCCTAAGTCTTGTTGAGTTGTTTTCATGCAAATCCCTAAACCCTCAAGGCCTATTCTATTTTCTTGTTACCCTTTCCGAGCCACTTAAAAATCATTTTAATTCATGTGTGCATTTGCCTTGTCTTTACCTCTTAATCTCCCAACCAAGGTCAAATATTCCTTTTCATTCTGAGAATACACGTGCACCATTGATCGAGTTCCTTTCATGTTCTAATCATACGGTTGGCGCTAAGTCACTAGATCATGTTCAAGTTAAGGTTTTTATTCAGCGATCTAGTGAGGACTGTGGATACTGAATTCATTGTGTGGTTGGTGCTTGATCTCAAGATCTAACCTTGGTTAAGCAAAGTATTTAGAGATTCAGAGATACCTTTATCTCTGAATCTTGTAATTTAACCAAGGTCAAGGCAGGGATACTTTCTTCTTTGGTTGTTGAATCTCGTGATGCACCTGAGGTTAAGTAATTGGTTCAGAGACTTGGCAAGGATTGTTGATCTTGTCTGAGATGAGTGGTTGGCGCTAGATCTCCAGATAATAGTTAAAGTCTTCATTTCAGTAATTTAGCGAGGGTTGTTGACCAGTTCATGTCCCTATTCTCATCATGTGGTCTGTGCCAAGTCTTGTGATGGAACCCTAGTTAAGAAAATCATTCAGAGACTTATAGCGTTGTCTTTGAATCTCCAGATAAAGAATGAGTCAAGTTAAACCAGGGTGGGCTAGCCAAGATCAAATTAGAACCATAGATGCAATGAAGAATCAAAGGGCTTACACTTAATCTCCAAATATAACTCAAGGTAAAGAATTTGTTCAGCGATTCTGAGACTACGTTATCTCTAAATCTCCAGATAGACCCAGGTTCGAGCATGGTTAGTTCAAAGGTTGAGTCAAGTTTGCAGAGATTTGACAGGATGTTGCCACGTAATTCTAAGGATATATAAATTGGAGGCCTTGCGATTATTCTCTAAATGTGACCTGAGTTAAGAAAAGTATTCAACGACCTGGAGATATTGTTATCGCATGATCTCTAGATAGACTCAGAGTCAAGTCGGGTTAGTTCAAGATCAAGTAATGTTTGCTGAGAAAGTATCATGGTCGTTCATTGAGTTCAAGACCTATGGCCTGCGCTTAACCACCAAAAAAAAGTCAAATTTTTCCTTTCTTTCAAAGATCTATTGATATCCGTAGATCTTGTTCTGATCGTGTGGTGTGTGCGTGATCTCTGAATGAACCCAAGGTTAGTGAAATCATTTGGCGACTTGGAGATACAAAGAAATCGACTACCCAGGGTTAAAGATGAGTTAAAGGCTGATTTTTTTGCGGTTGATTAATATCTGAACATGTTCCTTTTGATCGAACGATAGGCATAAAGGCTTAAAGGCCAAGATGAAGGTTTTTAACGTTCAAGGCATTATGTTGTTGTGCCACGTGTCTATGATGAGGCCAGGCTAAAGTCTGAAAGGTAAAGTAAAGATCGATCAAGTCTGAGAAGATCTTGTGGTCAATGCTAAGGCTCAAAGAAAAGATGCTCGAGATCTATTATTTAAGGCATTACACCTAGAAGCTACGTGTCCCCAATGGGTCCGACCAGTGCCAAGGTAATGAAGTAAATTTCAGATAAGTTTGAAAAGATCTGATAAACAACGTAAAGCCTTGAAGAGAAAGTGATCGTCAGTTAATGTATAAGGAATTACGCCATGATGACACTTGGCAAGATCTGATTTGTGTACATGGGTAACTTAAAGGAAATCCATAGCCATGTTTTAAACTTATGCTGAGACTTGATCTTGACCGTCCAAGTCATTTTCTGCACCACCTTTGACCGTTATACTAGAATTTCAAATATTTAAATCTTTGTCTCAAAGGGTTTCATGGTGGTGGACTCATATCTTATCTCAGAGCCATTAATGAACTGATCTGATCTTGTGGGTCGACTTTGCACAATTGTTGAATGATGTAGGGGTTGAAATCTGATATGGTAAGATACATTCAAGACCAGAATTGATAGATGGGGTTTCATATCAAAGGGATAAATGCATATAGTGACGCCTGGTCTCTTCTGCATTTATGTGAGCTACTCTCTGCATCATGCCTTAGAAATTCTTGCACCTCAGGGTACTGCGCTCAGATCCATGGACTATGGCAGTTAGTTTCCAAATCATATTTGCATTGGTAAAGGAGAAAGATAGGGTTTCAACTTGATCACAGAATTGAATTCTTGACATAACTAGTTGTAAACCCTAACCCTAAATGGTCTGAAGCTTTTGGAATTCTTGTTCCTATAAAGGAATATTCAAGACCATTTAGAAAGGGCTGGAGAATTGGGAGAAATATTGTAAAGCATTAGGCTTGTATTTTTTTCCAGCCTAGGATATAGAAGATGTTGTCTCATATTGTACTAAGACAGAATTGAAAGTTTATGATCTTTTGCATATTGTCCTATTTTTTATTTCCTTGTCATATTGATGCAGAAACAAGATTTCATCATACTTAATATAAGTATTCTTAGATTTTAAGTCTCTCCTTTGTGTTTTCTAGCTGAGTTGTAAGTTTTCTAGCTTACTGTATGAGCTTTTCTTATGCATATGTGCATTCCACAAGTCTTTGATCTTAGATAAAATTAAAATTCTTTGGATATTACATTGATTCTATTGGATTATCTACTTAAAGATCTTATAGTGTGTAGTCTGAGAGATATTATGTTTATGGCTTTGAATCTATGCCAAAAGGTTGTTTCAGCTTCGGTATTTTATTTAGGAGTTTACCCAATGGATAAGGCACTGGTCTAAAGAAAGTATATCTTTGGAGATATATGTCTGAGTGGTTTGGCTATATTCTGTCACTAAATTTAATCAAACTCATTACCAAAATTCTTTACTTTTATAGTTGTTGTTGTTGTCCCACCATGGTAGTGGAGAATCAATGAATGCTAGGTTGGCATTTAGTACTTACTTGTCATTTATTTGTTGTTCAAATCCAGAAGTAGAAGGTATTGTAAAGAGTTGAGTTTAGTCTGGATTAGGTGTACCCACCTTGGTTTTGCAGAGCCAGAAGTGCAGAGGGAAGTCTTGTCCCTATAGTTGGTCCAGTTATCTTACAGAGCTTTCACACTTGGAGCTGACCACTCCTAATATCATTCTTAAGATATATTGGTTGCTTCTCAAAGCGTAACATTTTTAAACACCGACAAGATGGTGACTCTGCTGGGGAGAGTGCGCTAAATTATCATAACTAAATAGTAAGTTGATCATTGGAAGTATAGAGTTACTCAAGTTTGCTCCTTGTCATTATTTTATATTGAGAGTTCTCTATTTGCAAATTATTCATATCAGTTAGTGTTGTGATCCCAACTAGTGTTGGGTGGCAACGCTAAAGTACTCTCTGCAGCAATGTTGAGTATTAAAAATAATTTTGTCACACACTTTCCATTATGAGTTATAGAAGTACAAAGTCTTGGTCAAAGAGACATCCTAAAGATAGGTTGGGGGATGATATCCTGACTACATCTAATGTTGATCTGCCAAAAAGAATGAAAGATAATAGAAGACTCCCTCAAAATGAAAGGCAAGAGGAGGACATTAGAGAAGAAAGACCAATCCAACACAGCCAAGAAGGTAATGCATCTAAATATGAAGAGGCTATAGACTCAGGACTAGGTTTGAATAAAGATCATAGCTCTCCTGATGAAAGAGAAGAGGAGGAATCTGACACAACCCTCCCAAGTTCAGAGGATCTTGATAAAGATGCTACTGAGATGAGAAAAGAAATCCAAAGGAGATTTGCCCTTACACAACAAAGAGAAAAAGAAAAGGAAGATATCATAAGACAAAAGATGATCAGGAATGAGCAATTAAGGAGTCAATTATTGAACATGGATGCAATGAGTTATCTATATGAGCCTCTAAATAATAGGGAGGAGCCTCTCATTCATCAAGTAGTTGATCATCAAGGCCCTAAAGATAAGGGAAAACAAGGAATGGCAGGGGTTTCAATAAATGAACCCAAAAATCTCAAAGCTCCAATTGATCAAATGTCTAAATTGGATATTGATCTTGAAAAATCTAAAAGGGAGCAATAAATCATGGCTAAAATGCTTGAGAAGGCACAAGATGATGCTGCTGCTCTAGAAATGAAGAAGAAAGTTGATTTTCTCATACAATCTTCTAGGTTTTCTCACCCTAGTGTAGAAGGAGCTACAACATCAAATGCAAAGGCCCCTTCTTCTCAAGTTAATACTTCATCTCAAGGAAGACCCACTCATGCATAAAGGTACAAATAATTTTCTTTCCTAAACATCTTTGGTTATCCTATTGTAGTTCCAAGAAAACTTAGAGAGAAACTTCCCAAATTTGCTGGGAATAATGTAATCACATGTGAAGAACACTTGAAAAAATTTACTGACATGATGGATGATTGTGAGATTGTGCATGAGGATGTATTAATGAAAATTTTTGTTCAGTATTTAGTAGAGGATGGTAGGGATTGGTTCAGGGGGTTACCCTATAATTTTGTAGGGTTAATGGATGAATTAATTGATTTCTTTAAAGAATAATATGGTGGTAAGACCAATGAGGGATTCACATTGAATGAATTCAATAATATTAAAAAGAATCAAAATGAAGATGTTGCAAATTTCAACATAAGGTTTCAAAGAGTTATGAAAAAACTTTTCCAAGTTTTGAGACCTGATGACAAAGTTTGTTTAGCCACTTATCTTAATGAATTTGATTCTAAGATGGGATACCTCTTAAGAGACAATAATCCAAGGACTATAAAATAAGCTTATAAGACAACTGTAAATATAGAAACCAATAGGAGGGTATTTGGGAAGTTGGTTAGAAGAGATGATGGGAAGCCTGCAAGAAAGGAATCAGACAGAATTTCAAATGCCAAACCTAAAGACGAGGTCAATATGAAGTAGATCTTAAATTCTATAAAGGACCTAAATCCAGGAGAGAGTAAGAATCCTAGGGCTCCAAACAATAATAGGTCATCCTACAATAATTTTAGTCAGTAGCCTAGGATGCATAACTACTCATATACTACCCAACTCAAAGATGGGAAAACTTTTATCCCACAAAGGAAAGACAAGCCTGATGATAGGACTCTTGATCCTCTTCAGAGAAATTTAGCTAACATGTGTAGTGAAGATTATTGGTGTGAAGGTTGTGAATCCACACACAACCCTTTCAGTTGTGTTGATACTTTGAAGATGTATCCACGTCAGACCCAATAAGAAAGAGAAGACAAGGAAGAGCTATATGATGATGTTGGGAATGCAATGGTTTCTGTAGACTTGAAAAGTGAAGAAACTGATGACCAAGGTCAAAATCAGGAGTTGCCTTCATCAGATGAAGAGGAGTTTGATGATCAGGTTGAGGATCAAGATATGCTTTCATATGACAAAAAGGAAGTTGACATTGATAAAATAAGATGTAATGCTACAAGGGGAAAAGAGCCTTTTATGGCAAGAATACCTTCAGATGCAAAAAGGGATCGAATCACAGAAAACTTGCTTACTCAAGCACAGAGTAACTATAATTTAAGGAATAGGATAGTTGGTAATCCAGATGGTAGACCAGGTGGCATGTTTATTACAGATACAAAAACAAGCTCTAAGCAGACACCAGAGAAAGAAAAATATGTTGAAGATGTGAAAAGGATAAAGGTAAGAACAAAAGATAAACCAAGTAATCCAAGTATTGTCTATAAGATTAAAGCAAAGACCCTAGAGGTAGATGCTTCTTCTATTCAAAAAGATGCTAAAAGAGTTGAGCCCAGTTTGGCTACTCAAAATGAGGATAGAAGTATAGTCACTATCAGGCAAGATATTCCTGACATCAAGTATACTCTTGTTGACATGGGACAAATGCTCTCACAGATCACAGTCAGGGTTCCACTTTTAGAAATGATGAGAATTCCTTAGCACAAGGAGACATCTTTGACATGGATGAATAGTGTTTCTACCACAAGAGCCTTGAGATCAGAAATGGATGAGAAGAAAAGGAATACTAAGGAGAAATCTGATACAAAGGGAAAAGAATCATATGAGATTGTTTCAAATATCCCTCAAATCTTCTTAAATACAAATCATGTCACTCCTCCTTTGGGAGTTGTGGACCCCTTTTTCTTAACATTGGTTTTTAATGGCAAGATGCTTAAGAATTGCATGACTGATCCAGGAGCATCTAATACAGTCATGCTTGCAGAAATAATGAAATCAATGGGACTGAAGGTAGATACTCCTCATGGGATATGTCAAGCAATGGATTCAAGAGAAGTGCCTGTCATAGGTACTACTAAGGTTGTGCCTTATACACTTGTTGAATTTTGAGAAAAGATACTAATAATGAGTGTTCTACTAGTTGACATCCCACCTCAATATAGAATGTTGCTATCAAGGAAATGGAGTGCCTCAATGGGAGGAATTATCCAGTGTGATCTGTCCTTTGCAACATTTGACATAGCTGGTAAAAATGTCAAGGTATCCAGAGAAATCAAAACTCCCCATATGATTGAGGAGAGTGAAGATGAAGCAATGAATTGTTTCTTGGATACTGACATTGGATCCTATCAACTACAAAACAATAAGGTTAAGGGATATGTCCAACATATATTTATATCAGAGGAGATGGACAATCTTGCAGATAAGACTGACTTATGGACAATGTATTTTGACGGTGGAAGCTCAAAGGAAGGGGCTGGTGCAGGAGTGTTACTAATAGCTCCTAGTAGTACGACATACAAGTTCTCATTTTCTCTATTGTTCACCTGCACTAATAAAATTGTAGAGTATGAGGATTTATTAATAGGATTGAGGTTAGCCTCAAGACACAATATTAGATGTATCAGAGTCATTGAAGACTCTGAGTTGGTTATCTCTCAAATAAGATCCAAGTATGCTTCAAAGAAAAAGAGGCTAAAACAATATAGGAATGTTGTTTGGGATGAAATAGAAAGCTTTGATGCATTTGGCATTGATTGGATGGACAGGAGTCAGAACAAGGTGACAGACCTATTGGCTAATATTTCTTTGAGGCTTGAAGATATTACTTTTGCAGGGATCTCTAAAATACAGGTTCAATATAGGACATCTATTCCAGACAATGCTGAAAGTTGGCAAGTCTTTGATGATGAAAAAGATATTTTTAGATTCCTATCTTGTGAATCTAACTTTGGAACAAATAGATGGACTTTAATGGCTTTGTTGAGACCCTAGATGGAAAAGACAATATTCTTGGAAGGGAGGTTCTCCAACTTAAATCAAATAAGGTTCCTAAAGGTATGGTTGTACTTGAGAGAGCCTTTGATAATAAGGGCATGCCTTTCTCTGCAAACACTTTGAAAAAACCCGAGGATTTGGAAGAGATTAACTTGGGGACAGATCGAGATCCTAAAAAGGTATATATTGGTAGGAAGTTGTCCCCAAGCTTAAAGATGCATTGGTGGATCTTCTCAGAAAATATAGACATGTTTTTGCATGGTCTTATGATGACTTGAAAGCATACAGAGAAGATCTTTTCCAACATGAGATTCCATTAAAAGAAGGTACTAAGCCTTTCAGACAAAAGTTGAGACCTGTCAATCCCACTCTAGCACCTAAGATGCAAGAAGAATTAAAAAAGATGAGGGATACTGGGATCATAAAGCCTATAAGGAATTCAACATGGGTATCCAATTTGGTACCAGTCAGGAAGAAAAATGGAGACATTAGACTATGTGTAGACTTCATAAACTTAAATTTTAACTCTTTGAAGGACAATTATGGATTGCCCAACATGGAAGCAATTTTGCAAAGAGTCACTAGGTCTAAGTTGATGTCCATGTTGGATGGATTTTCAAGGTATAATCAGGTCAAGGTCAAGGAATCTGAATAGTTCAAGACTACATTCACCACACCCTAGGGAGCTTATGTGTATGTCTTGGTAAACAGATTGTTCTTTTTTTACTTTAACTCTTAAATGCCCAAATATTAAAGAAATAATCGAATACAACAGTTGGGAAATGTAACTGAATAACTGATTTCCCTCTGATTTTGCAGGTATAAATCCCTTAGGTGATTTATTTTCAATGAATTTTGTTCTTTCCTAATCTAATATGGGTGTGTTCTTGACTCGAGAATAGAAGAGGCAATCCAAGCTAGGCCTAGATAGGAACTAGCTTAGGCGAATAGATTCAAGTCTAAATCTAGCCAATCTCAAGACCTTATTGATCAAGTAAGTTCCTAAAATGGGTAATGCAATAGTAGATAATGATGATACAAATGCAAAACTGAAAGATCAATGATAATGTAATAATGATAAATCAATCTAATTCACAAGAACTTCTCTCACGATTTGAATAACACTCTGATTTTCCCTCGATTAATTGTATTAAATCTTAATACAATAATCTGGTTTGATCATGAACTAAAAATCCAATATAAAGAAAAATTCAAATTAATCAGAAAGATAATTGCAATAGAACAGTTAAAACATTGGCATTCAAACATAAACAATTTTGACTCAACAAAACGAAGTCTTTACGCCAAACTTTAGCTGACCTTTTTATTGATTTTCAACATAATACATATAGATTTTGGAGCTTGACCGTTACAAAATATGAAACTGAAATGGTTCAACCTCTCGAACCAAAAATGATACATGATAAGTGAACATTTATCGATTACAAAATCTATCAAAAATTAGTATAAGGAGGAATATATTTATGTCTTTGTTTTCTTCACCTTATCTAATTTCGCCTTATAGGTGGTAATAGTTGTAATGATTGGAACAAGCTCCTCATGTCTATTAATATATTCATTAGTATATCTGATGAGCCATCGGGAATGATCTTTGGCCAAATTCTTAACCGCATCTACCCGATCTTTCATTTCGTGCATAGCTGTATTTATGCACCCGCTCAACTGTTGGAGCTCCGATACTTTATCCAGGTGACTGGAAGACTGCTTTGCCAGCTTATCTACATAATCAGAGAAAGATTTTTGCATGTTAATCACTCCGATTAGTTCTTTTCCTTGGCCACTTGTCTGTGATTCTGTGTGAAGACCTTTGAGAAGTCCAAAATCTTTGTTATGTTCTCCTTTGATTTTGGCTTCTATCTGTTGTAACCCTCCTTCAGCTTGGATGATCATCTCAGATTTAAATTGCAATCTTTGAAGCCATTCGATTAAGGGTTCACCTCCCTTCTGCAAGATTTTGGCCTTTATTGCCTCTTTAGCTTTCATTTTAACTACCATGTGCAACATCACTATGCAGTCTTCACACTTCGTCCTTTCTAATGTGAGAGTTTGTAAGTTCTCATGAACACTATTTTTCTCCTTTTCCAGCTTTAGGATAGCATTACCCAGTTGTTCAACAGCTACGAGACCTTCATATTTGAGTCTCTCGATCCACCTTTTGCCAATTTTTCCAAAGTGTTTGTCTTCTTGCAACTTCACAATGATGGCTTGATTCTCTGCACTACTGGGGTCGAAAGTGGTTTGGGGGCTAGGAATGCTTGCAATTGGAGTACAACCAACTTCCTGATGAAATTAGTCAATTCATTGACTTCTGCTTTGAGTCACACCTTAGTAGCCTTAAGCTCTTCAAGATCCTCTTCAATTACTAGGTTAGTTGATTTCCACTGATCTACCTTGGTATCATGACGAGCTAACCCCATATCAAATGATTGTAGCTCAAAATCAGAAGCATTCAAATCTTCCAACCTGCCTTCCTTTGTAGGCTTTGCTACCTCCATGGTGAAGTGCCTAGTTTCTGGATCTCGGCCTAAGGTAGACAATGTCTTTGATTTCTTCACCTTGCTCACAGTGGAACTAGATTGTAAGGCCTACAAAAGAGTATCCTTGTTGGGATCTCCTTCCTCAATCCTCTTTCTTTTATGCTCTAGAATGTTCTCGATCCAAGACTCGGCGCTGGTAACTTTGGTCACAGAGACCAATTCATCTATAAAAAACTTCCTGATGACCGGAGGAGTAGACTTTGGTCTAGAGGCGAATGGATTTACTAGAGTTGAAGAAGAGGAGACTACCTTAGTGGTATGAGTAACCTTTGGTTTCTTTTCCGCCTCTTCATCGATTGACTCAGTAGCCAAAGTGTTGGAACTATCTTCACCCACCTCCACTATAATTGGGGTGTCACTCTGCACATCCAAAGTGCTATCTTGAGTTGGTTGATCTATTTCCACAGTCTTAATGGGCTCAGCTGTAGGCTTGATCAGATATGTGGCAACTACTCCTTTTGCCAAACCAATGATAGGAACCAAGTCATCTCTACATGTCTTTTCTAGTGGGACTACCTTCTCAGGAGGTTCATCGCCTCCACCTACTGGTTGAGCTAGTTTCTTAGCCATGGTTGAAATAGTCACTGAAGCTTCTGCAGGATTGTTCACTTTCACTGTTGTGGGAGTTTGTTGAGGAGGAGGCATCTTGTTCGACTTCTTCCTTCTGCCCATCATCCATTGGGCCCATTTCTCTGTTCTTTTGTAGATTCCATCCATTAAGGTCTGCAACTCATCGATGACTTGACCTAGCATGGGCTCAGATATTATAAGGAGGGGTTTAATATTCTCTGTGTATGAATCATCATACATATACCCCCCATCATCTTTGATGCCTTCAACTATAATGTTAACTTTGAAATTTTTTATTTGTTCAACAGTTAACCTCGCATAAAATATTTCTCTGCTCTCTAGATCATCCTTGCAGTTGGCCCAATAGTCTTCTATGTCATCTGTGTGATGAATTGTGGGACCCATTTGCAAGTAATCTCTAGCATAATTACAGGGTCATACTGAGGTCTCAAGACATCATATGTTTCCTATTGAAACTTTTTTGAGAATGCACTCAAAACATTCTTTGCATCAGACCGAGATGCACAACTGTAGGCTCCAATGGTCATGGGGAAATTGTAGCCTTTCTTTCTAGCACCTGCACAGATTAGGTTCACTTGAGTTGCCCGCCTCATTACTTCAACCAGCACGATCATGTCATCAGGATACCTGGGCAGCTTCAACGGGAAGTCATCAAATCCTGCAAGACGAATATATGAAAAATTTGCAAATTGGATAAAATAACATCCATATTGGTTGATGAATGCCATAGCTCCTGGAGAAAATCTCCTTTCTGAGCAACCTTGCAACTCCCTGCATAATCTCATTGTAAACACATCATTGACCTTGATATACTTAGCGTAACTGTTATGCAATTGTAAACATGGAAAGAATTCATAACTTTTTACATCATCTGGGGATTCTTCTAGACTAGGAAGCCCTGGCCAAATTTGAATTGTAGCTAGGATATACAATAAAACTGAAGACATATAAAACTCATTCTGGTATTTAGCTCTATTGAGGGAATTTGAGAGATTTTCGCTTATCATGTGAGCCCAATCAATAAAATTATGCTGAGAGAAAATCACTTGGACTAAAAATAAATGATGCTCAACAAAGTTGAATGCATCACTCTCACCTTTGATCACGTGGAGTAATACCAAGATGTCTATAATTTCTGGCTTCAGATCCGTGCCATAAAGTTTCTTAGGTAATTTTCCCTTAGCGCTCCTGGGCTGCTAGAACAAGGTTTTCATGATCTCTTTCCTCTATGTCATCTTTTTTACTCCATACTCAGTGACTGCTCAGCTGTAGGTCATCTTCGAGTATTCAGCTTTCTCTGGAATATGAAGGCAGTTCTGGACAGAGTCTCGAGCAATAGATAGTAGCATTGTGTCATTGGGTAGAAGGATTTGCTTGGTATCCAGATTGTAATGGGCTATGCATTCACTGACGAGATCTTGGGCTTGAATGGAAATAGGAAAGCCGACGACTTCAACTAACCCGCTCTCCTTCAACTTCTCCGTAATGGGGTACATCCTTTCTACGTTCAATTTG
Organism: Thuja plicata; assembly: GCA_018584345.1. NCBI lineage: Eukaryota > Viridiplantae > Streptophyta > Pinopsida > Cupressales > Cupressaceae > Thuja > Thuja plicata. Next base: position 60,988 of record MU227552.1, read on the forward strand.
TCCTGGATTAAGTTCTACATGTCAAAAAACCTCAGAGAAGTGTCTGTGATTTTGTACCACTCAAATGTAATGTCATTCAACCCGTCAAATCCCATGAATATGGTGGCCATGCTCAGATCAATTTGAATTGAGAACCAAAATCTTATCTTAGCAGTTTGAGAGCAAGGAGCAGCTAGAAACAAAGATTAACTTAGGCAAATTGTCAAATAGATGATAACTAGTGTTTATTGTACTTCTTCGATTTTTATAAACTTCTGACATTTTACCATTAATTGCCTACTTCCCGTGCCACACAAGTAAAAAAGAACTAATCAATATGAAAATGTTCGTTATGAAGCAAATGACTTTATTTGAATTTATTACCTCACCTCTACGGGTCGTTAGAAAGTATCTTTTCATTTTGGGTAAGTGTAACAGTAACTTTCTGGGAGTAGCAGAAAATTAATTTTCTGCTTCTCCTTTTACGGAGAAATGCTTTTGGAGTACTCCTTACTCAGAAATCCTCCAAGGATATTTTTAGCCTTTTTACAATGCTTCAATGACGTATGACAGCTTCGCCATCTTTCTTTTATGCCTTAAGTTACACGTGAGATTTAATTTTCCTTAAATACCTTGTGTATAATGATCTAGTGGAAAATGTACCCCGTGATTCAAAACCCGCCTGTTGGAGCAATGGAGAAGTTATTTTCCGCTTTTCCACCAATAAGCCTTCATGGCTCAAAGCCTGTCGAGGAGAAGCTAAATTATGATTTTCCGCCAGGTTGACTTCTTACTTTAAATCTTTCATCATTTGATCATCTCTTTTACATGTAGAGATTCCTCTTGAGTGCAATAGTCATTTTAACTTCAAGTCATCTATTTCTAGCTTCCACCAACCATTGATATTCTTTAGCTTGTCATTTGCGAAAAATGCACTCTGCAGGTGAAAATCCGCTGAGGAGAAGGTTGAAAATCAACTTATCTGCGAAGGGCCATAGATTCACATTTTACTGACCCAACTGAAACCAATAACTTCGTTATATCCTTAGGCCTTACCAATGTTCCTCAAGGTCACCATTTGCTTGTTTTTGTCACTTTAAACATTTTGGTGGAAAATGCCCTCGAGAGTCAATTTTCCGCCAAGGAGAAGCTCAGAACTGATTTTCTGCCAATATACCAAAATGAAGTATCAAGGCCAAACATCTCAAATTCACATAAAGCCAATGTTAGAAATTTTTGAACCGTGACCTTTATCAGATTCGGGAGGCTAACCTACCCAAAATATAACATGAGATTGATAAAAACTCCCCGGTTTACAAAAGGAGAAGTTAATTTGGGAAAACCCGATAAAGGCATCCTAGCCTAAGGGGAAATCTAGACCTAGACTCAAGATTTACACAATTATTTTAAGACCATTACTATCACACAATACATTCATTTTTGTCTAAAAATATGAAGAACAAAAATGGGGCAACAGTATGTTAGAATGCCTTTTGGTCTAACAAATGTTGGAGCTACTTTCTAGAGAGTCACGGATGTGGCGGTTGCAAATTTTATAAACAAGTTTTTGGCAATCTATCAAGATGATCTTACTGCTTATTCAACAAAAGAAGATTAACATTGTGATCATCTTGAAAAAATATTTGTAAGAGCACTAGAATATGGGGTTTCCTTTAACCTAAAGAAGTGTGTATTTGGGGTAACAGAGGGAAAGCTTTTAGGACACATTGTCTCTAAAGATGGAGTTATAATTGAACCAAAAAGGGTAAGTGAAATTGATAAAGTTCCTCATCCCAAGAATGTCAAGGGCATTTAGTCCTTCTTTGGTCAGATAAACTTCTTAAGGGGTTTGTTACAAATTTTGCAGAGACTAGTTTGCCAATCTCAAAGATGAAGAAGAAAGGAGCCAAAGTGGAATGGACTCAAGAAACATGTAAATCTTTTTCAAATATCAAGCAGGCTATTAAAGATGCTCCTATTTTGAGAACTCTTGATTATAGTAAGCCACTTCAAATTTTCTCCTTTTCTTCATATAATAATTTTGCTGCAATATTATTGCAGAAGAACTCAGAGGGATATGAACAACCTATTTCTTTTTCCAGTAAGTCTTTACAAGCAACAGAGCTAAAATATGATATCATGGAGAAACAAGCCTATGATTTGGTCAAGGTTGTTAAAGCATTAGATGTTATTTGGTAGGAGAAACCATAATTTCTTATGTTCCAAGTGTTGTTGTAAAGGATATCTTAGTCCAACAAGAGGTCTCATGAAGGAGATGTAGATGGATAAACAAGATCCACGAGTTTAATATTGAAATTCATATTACTAAATTGGTAAGAGGTCTATGACTTGGTAAACTCATGGCTCAAAGCAATTTAGATGCAAATCATATAGATATGTTGGAAGAGGAGCAGAGACCTTATGTTTGTGATACAGATTGTTCTGATTAGTACAAAGACATCCTTGGATACTTGCAAAAGATGGTACTTCCCTCTGACATGGGTGAAAAAAAAAGGAGAACAATCAAATTGCATGCTCTCAAGTATGAAATAATTCAATGACAACTATGGTGGAGGAGAAATGAAGGAGTATGGCTCAAATGTATAGATCATGACATGTCCAACAATCTCTTAAAAGAAATGCATGATGGTGCATGTGGTGGCCATTACATGGCTAAGACTATTGCCCATAAGATTATCAGCTATGGTTTTTGGTGGCCAACAATCTTCAAGGATTCCCATCATTATGTTAGAAAATGTGATGCTTGTCAAAGATTTTCAAGCAATCTAAAATTTGGTGGGAATCTTCCCTTGAAGCCTATTACAATCGAGGCACCTTTTAAGAACTAGGGGATGGAATTTGTTGGTGAGATCCCTAATAAGTCTAGTAGGGGTCATTCATGGATCCTAGTGGCAACTGAATACTTTACCAAGTGGGTGGAAGCAATTCCCACTAAAAGAACCACAAGTAGGAATGTGATTGATTTCATGTTGCAAAATGTCTTGACTAGATTTGGTTGTTTAGAGACTATTGTGGTGGACAATGCTATGTGCTTCAGATCAGATGAGTTCAGTGACTTCTGTCAACAATATGGGATCCAAATTTCTTATTCTTCCCCATACCACCCCCAAGGGAATGGTCAGGCAGAATCTAGTAATAAGAGCTTGATAAAGATTATCAAAAGAGTACTGGATACTAACAAGAAAGTCGGGGATTTGAAATTGTAGCTTGCTCCATGGGAAGATAGAGTAACAATGAAAAAGAGTATTGGATGTGCACCTTTTGACTTAGTTTATGGTATTCATGCCAGATTACCTCAAAATAATTCATTACACATGTATAAATTTGTCCAAACATACGATGATGAGCTGGACGATGATATGAAAATCAGATTGGAGGATTTGATGCAGCTTGATGAGTCAAGAAGGGAAGCACATGACATGAATATCAAACTACAATTGTAATACAAGGATTTGTTTGACAAGAGAACCATTGCTAGGAAAATTTGAACCTGGTGATATGGTTTTAATGTGGAATGCTAGACTGGAGGACAGAGGAAAACATGCTAAGTTTGATCCTATTTGGCTAGGCTCATACATAATTGACAGCAAGTGGGGTTCTAATTCATACATTTTAAAGAACTTAAATGGAAATATTATTGAATTATCGGTTCATGGGCAGTTCCTGAAGTTCTACTTTTCTTGAAGTATAAAAAATCCATGAATAAGTCTGTATATTTTCTCTTTGTTTTAGTTGCTTTAGTTTAGGTTTCCTATTTTGTAGGCAGACTGCTTATCCCAAAAATCCTGAATCCTTTCTATTCCTGCAAGAGGCATACATCCCTAGATAGAGCAACTATTACCACTTGTAAAAATTTTCTAGGTTCCATGTCTTCTTTCCATGCCTCTACCATTATTTCTGGCCTCTAGCCTAAAACTCTAAGTCTTGTTGAGTTATATTCATGCAAAGCCCTAAACCCTCAAGGCATATTCTATTTTCTCGTTACCTTTTATGAGCCACTTAAAAATCCTTTTAAGTCATATGCACATTTTCCTTGTCTTTACTTGGAGATCTCCCAACCAAGGTCGAATATTCCTTTTCATTCTGAGATTACGCCTACACCGTTGATCGAATTCCTTTCATGTTCTAATCATGCGATTGGCGCTAAGTCGCTAGATCAGGTTCAAGTTCAGGTTTTTATTCAATGATCTAGCGAGGACCGTGGATACAGATTTCATCGTGTGGTTGGTGCTTGATCTCGAGATCTAACCTTGGTCAAGCAAAGTATTTAGAGATTCAGAGATACCTTTATCTCTGAATCTCGTAATTTAACCAAGGTCAAGGCAGGGTTACTTTCTTCTTTGGTCATTGAATCTCGTGATGCACCTGAGGTTAAGTAATTGGTTTAGAGACTTGGCAAGGATCGTCGATCTTGTCTGAGATGAGTGGTTGGCGCTAGATCTCTAGATAATAGTCAAAGTCTTCATTTCTTTTAGCAATTTAGCGAGGGTTGTTGATCAGTTCATGTCCCTATTCTCATTGTGTGGCCTGCGCCAAGTCTTGTGATGGAACCCTAGTTAAGAAAATAATTTAGAGACTTATAGCATTGTCACTGAATCTCTAGATAAAGCATGAGTCAAGTTAAACCAGGGTGGGCTAGCCAAGATCAAATCATAACAGTAGATGCAATGAAGAATCGGAGGGCTTGCGCTTAATCTTCGAATATAACTCAAGGTAAAGAATTTGTTCAATGATTCTGAGACTACGTTATCTCTGAATCTCTAGATAGACTGAGGTTCGAGCATGGTTAGCTCAAAGGCTGAGTCATGTTTGCAGAGATTTGATAGGATGTTGCCACATAATTCTAAGGATATATAAATCAGAGGCCTTGCGCTTATTCTCTAAATGTGACCCGAGTTAAGAAAAGTATTCAACAACTTGGAGATATTGTTGTCGCATGATCTCCAGATAGACTCAGATTCAAGTCAAGTTAGTTCAAGGTCAAGTAAGGTTTGCTAAGAAAGTATCATGGTCGTTCATTGAGTTTAAGATCTATGGCATGTGCTTGACTGCCAAATAAAAGTCAAATTCTTCCTTTCTTTCATATATCTATCAATATCCGTAGATATTGTTATGATCGTGTGGTGTGTGCGTGATCTCCGAATGAACCCAAGGTTAGTGAAATCATTTGGCGACTTGGAGATACAAAGAAATTGACTACCCAGGGTTAAAGATGAGTTAGAGTCTAATTTGTTTACGGTTGATTAATCTCTGAACATGTTCCTTTTGATCAAACGACAGGCATAAAGGCTTAAAGGCCAAGATAAAGGTTTTTAACGTTCAAGGCGTTATGTCATTGTGCCACGTGTCTATGGCGGGGCTGCGTTGAAGTCTGAAAGGTAAAGTAAAGATCGATCAAGTCAGAGAAGATCTTGCGATCAACAATAAGGCTCAAAGAAAAGATAATCAAGATCTATTGTTGAAGGAATTGCACCTGGAGGCCACGTGTCCCCAGTGGGTCCGATTAGTGACAAGGTAATGAAGTAAAGTTTAGAAAAGTTTGAAAAGATCCGACGAATGATGTAAAGCCTTGAAGAGAAAGTGATCACCAGTTAATGTATAAGGCATTGCGCCATGACAACACCTGGAAAGATCTGATCTGTGTACCTGGGTAACTTAAAGGCAATCCACAACCATGTTTTAAACTTATATTGAGACTTGGTCTCGACTATCCAAGTCATTTTCTGCGCCACCTTTGACAGTTATACCAAAATTTCAAATATTTAAATATTTTTCTCAAAGGGTTTCATGGTGGTGGACTCAGATCTTATCTCAGAGCCATTAATGAATCGATCTGATCTTGTGGGTTGACTTTGCACAGCTGTTGAATGATGTAGGGGTTGAAATCTGATATGGTAAGATACATTCAAGACCAGACTTGATAGATGGGGTTTCAGATTAGAGGGATAAATGCATATAATAGTGCCTTCTCTCTTCTATATTTATGTGAACTTCTCTCTGCGTCATGCCTTGGAAATTCTTGCACCTCAGGGTACTGTGCTCACATCCATGGACTATGTCGGTTAGTTTCCAGATCAGATTTTTATTGGGAAAGGAGAAAGATAGGGTTTCAACTTGATCACAGAATTGAATGCTTGACATGACTAGTTATAAACCCTAACCCTAAATGGTTTGAAGCTTGTTGCATTCCCGTTCCTATAAAGGACTAATCAAGACCATTTAGAAAGGGCTGGAGAATTGGGAGAAATATTGTAAAGCATTAGGCTTGTATTTGTTTCTAGTCTAGGATATAGCAAATGTTGTCTCAGATTGTACTAAGATAGATTTGAAATTTTATGATCTTTTGCATATTGTTCTATTTTTTATTTCCTTGTCATATTGATGCAGAAATAGGATTTCATCATACTTAATATAAGTCTTCTCATATTTAAGTCTCTCCTTTGTGTTATCTGCTAAGTTGTAAGTTTTATGGCTTAATGTATGAGTTTTTCTTATACATATGTGTATTCCACAAGTCTTTTATCTTAGATCAAATTAAATGCTTTGGATATTGCATTGATTCTATTGGATTATCTACTTAAGATCTTTAGTATGTATTTTGAGAGATATTATGTTTATGGCTTTGAATCTATGCCAAGAGGTTGTTTCAGCTTCAGTATTGTATTTAGGAGTTTACCCAATGGATAAGGCACTGATCTAAAGCAAGTATATTATTTGGAGATATATGTCTAAGTGGTTTGGCTATATTCTATCCCTAAATTTAATCAAACTCATTACCAAATTTGTTTACTTTTACAGTTGTTGTTGTTATCCCACCATGGTAGTGGAGAGTCAATGAATGCTAGGTTGGCATTTAGTACTTACTTGTCATTCATCTGTTGTTCAAATCCACAAGTAGAAGGTATTGTAAAGAGTTGAGTTCAGTCTAGATTAGGTGTACCTGCCTTGGTTTTGTAGAGTCAAAAGTGTAGAGTGCAGTCTTGTCCCTATAGTTGGTCCAGTTATCTTACAGAGCTTTCACACTTGGAGTTGACCACTCCTAATATCATTCTTAAGATATATGGGTTGCTTCTCAAAGTGTAACATTTTTAAACACAAACACCTCGAAGCAAGCTAATTCTTTTCAGAGGAAGAACTTGTTCAGGATTGTGTGCAAGTTTGGTGGTAAATGTTGTAAGGTGATTGTTGATGGAGGAAGTACTGACAACCTAGTTGCTAAGGAGATGGTTTAGAAACTTGGTTTGAAAAGGTTGAGGCATCCTTGTCCTTATAGGATAAGTTGGTTACAAGTTGGTCATGTAGTAGAGGTGAAAGAACAGTGCATGGTGAGGTTTTACATTGGTTCTTATAGAGATGAAGTATTATGTGACATTGTGGAGATGAGTTCTTGTCATGTTTTTCTCGGTAGACCTTGGAAGTATGATTGTAATGCTATAGATGACTGTATGCAGAATTTTTTTACCATTAAGAAGGATGGAAAGAAGTTTTCCCTGATTCCTTTGAAGGATACAGAGCTCGGTAGGAGGAATATGAGCATCGGTGGAAGGGTTGAGCTGAAGGAAGTTCAGAGGGTTAGAATTCAGAGTGGAAAACAATCCTATAGTGACCCAAGGAAAGATGTGAGGAGGCAAGGAAATCAGTTGTATTTTGCAGGAAAGAGTTTGCAGAAGTGGAGTAAAGCCAAGAGTGTGTCAGTTGAGGACTTCGAAGACATGTATATCAAGAACCAGTTTGGGATCTATGTGTTGAATCCCAACAAATGTTCGTCGAGTTGCTGATAATATCTTTGCACCTGGGGAGTCTGATGCAGGAGAATCTTGGGGTATTTGGAAATCATGTGTCACCAAAAATATGCTTTGGTTTAGTTTGGTTTTAGTAGTAACCCCGGCTGAAGACTTGGTGGTGCTCAGTGTTGTACTACTCGGTAATGTCTAGACTCGGTGTTCAGTGTTTGGTGGTACTCTACTCAGAGTTACACTACTCGGTGGTAGTTGTTTAGTTTGTTCAGCTTGGTGGTGTCTTGCTTGGTAGCATATTACTCGATGGTGTCTGTTCAGTGGAGTTTAGATTGGTTGTTCCTTTCACCGAGTGGTCTCAGTCTCGGTCCCGGTGTTCTTGTTTTTCGATGGGTTTTTGGAGTTCACCGACTTGTGTTTGTGGATTGAGCAGGCATTGGAGATTGAATCCGTGATTTGAGGGGGTCATTTCTTATTTGTTTACAAGTTGACTTGTGGCTGTGTGTATAAGAGAGAGTCTAGGTTAATGCTTTAGGGGGAGGTAGTAAGCTGATAAATTGAAAATTTGTAAAGTGTTGCAGATAGTTGTAAGTGGTTAGATAAAAAATTGTAAGATTGCTTGGTGTCTTGCAAGTACAAGTTCATATCTAGTTTCTTCCACTTAGCTATAGGATAGACTGGTGAAGATGGATTATGTGAGATCTTGTTGATGTTTTGTTGTTTTGGCCCTAACCGGGAAGGCCTTACAACCCGAAATATTACATGTAATGGAAATTCTAAGATAATATAAAGTTGATATTGATATATCTTGTTGTGTTGTTATGGTTTAAGTTGTGAGTGTTTTTTGGCTGCAAGTTTGGATAGTCCTTTATTGGATCCTTTGAGATTGACTGCATCATAAATCGATGTTTACCCAAGTTCAAGAAGAATCAACATTAGTGCCTAATGATGATCCTTCTCCACCTAGTGTCATTTTGGATGACGATTGGGGATCCTTAGATTTTACACCAACCTATGTTGGAGAATATAAAGTTCCAACTTTAGAACATGATCAAGTTGAACCTAATCAAAAACCTCACATACCAAATCCTCTTTTTGGTGAGATTCGTAACAATTTTGTTGTTGCTTCTAATCCCAATGAATTTTTGGAAACTATCAAACATGATTGTTATGACATCATGACTTATGAAGCTTCGTTAACCCTCTCTAACACAGCTTCTCGTTATGGTCATGGTTATCATTTTTTAGAAAAATAAGGATTCAATGGGAATGGATGTGGTACACATGAAAAAGGAATTCAAGTGCTCTTGGGAAATGAGGGGAATGAGAATTATTTTAGTTTAGGATTTAATCCTTCTAAGAAAAATCATAATCTTTCTCTGATTGTCACTGTTATATCCTCAGGGCCTTTGTCTCTTGTGAATTCTCATCTCATTGACTTTAACGCTATTAATGAGATGCCTTCTTTTGATACTTTCAGTAATGATGATGCTTTAGCTAAATTTTTGGGTGTATACAATGATCTTCCTCATTTTTATCATAATCGGGGATTTCCTTATTGGCTAAATGATGAACCTTACTTTGGTAAAGATCTTGACCTCAAAAAATTTCATGAACCTCCTTTGTCCATGGATATCCCTCAAAAAAGTAATCTTTTGATTATTGATACCATTGTTGTGCAAATGGATCCTTATAAAATTAAAAAAGTGATTAAAATTGGGAAATGTCTAGACGAGAATGAACAAAAAGAGCTTACTACTCTCTTGCTTGATTTTCCTGATATATTCACTTGGGATTATTTTGATATGCCTGGAATTGACCCTAAAATTAGTACTCATAACATTGTCCTCCGTACTAATGTGAATCTAGTAAAGCAAAAAATCCGCAAAATTAATCCAAACATAGCCTTACTAGTAAAAGCTGAAATTGAAAAACTTCTTGATGTTGGTTTCATTCATCCTGTAGATTATTCTCCATGGATCTCAAACATTATGGTGGTATCTAAGTGATGTAGAGTAAATACTCTGGAACTCCACTAGTGGGACAATCAACTATAGGGCTTCAAAAAGGGACTATGTACACCATATAGGATTCTATCAAACCACTAATTAATTCTCACACTCTCCTCATGCCCATTTTCATGTAAGTGTTCCAAAAATGAGGTACTTGGACCTAAGCACCCAAATCCACTAAATTTGAGTCAAATTTCCAAGGGCTTGGAAAACATCTTAACATGGGTAACACAACATATCTGATCAATTCATCCTATTTTCACAATGTATTGGGACAAACTTGCTCCATAAATCCACTAAATTCCTTGTAGCCCTATGGACACGATTTTACCTAGTTAGTTCATCATCTCACCACACACCCTCATAAAAAAATAGATATTCAAATACCCATTATGGAAATCCTATTGATCCCACAAGGACATGTTTCAAACCCAACACCAAGATATCTAAACTTGCAGGATTGCAATGACCTACAAAGGCCTAATTAGGCCTATTTAACAAAGGAGCTAACCTTTCCCTCTAACATTTATAAAAAAACCATTTGAGGAGTTGGGGGATCCCAAAAAAAATCTAAATCCAGAGCTAGACCTTCTAGCTTGATACCCATTAAAAGTTATGAACCTAAAACCAATAATTTTTAGGTGGTTGCATGAGGATGTCCACCTAGGGCATCAATTTTCTCACTCCTCCCTGCATGAAAATAAAAATGGAAAGAAAATTATTAAAATAAATTAGAAGATATTTAATTCCACCAAGGTCCTATGAAAACCAACAGTGGTAATTCAAACTACATCCTTTTCAAAAACAACCCTAGTTAAACCTGCATTAACGGACCAGTCTGTACAAAAACTTAATTTTCTCACAAAATATTGAACTCCAGATGCTCATAGTGGATAAAAATGAAATCTAACAAGATTTTATATCAAATTATATTTTTTTTACTTCAATATCAATCCATGCATGCACGTGGGAGATCTCTGTTATCAAAAAGTGTAGGAAAATTGTGATATTTCAAAAATTGTCTTCTCTTTTATAGTCACTCAAAGCTTCTCTACCATATTGTCCTCACCTCTTCTAATTCTTACCTTCAATGGGCCTTGGAATCCCAAGGATCTATTAATTTTCCCCAAGAAACTCTTTGAATTCCAACCTTTTGCAAAAAGACAAGAAACGTTGATGAACAACAACTTCTCAAAATAGCAAGACAAGATGCTAAAGACAAAAATCAAACTTTTGGAGATGTCAACACCCATCCAAAGCTTGAATGTCAAAACTAACATGAAAAATAACTATACAAACCCAAAACTAACACAAACATGTCTTAAGTTGTTTATGTAACCAAGTTGGCTTATAAGATTACCAAACAAGGACATGCCACAACATGGATTGGGACTTATTACACACAAACACAACATTCAGAAGGAAAAATAAAGGTTCCAAAAGATTTTTTATTCTTCCTTCTCCTTGATTTTGGTGTGTGTCCATGCATCATACTCCCCTGATGAGTGAACCTCAAGTCCACTTGAGATGAGTGATTGGAGTGAAGAGCCCTGATTGGAAATATGATGTTCATCAAGCCATATTGCCTCTGATTCAAGTTGGCCTTTGTATTTGACTAAGTAATCTTTGTATTCTCTCCCTATGGTCTTCTTGACTCTAGTTTCTAACACCTTCTCAAGTTGTGGTGGTAATGCTTTAGGGAAAGTCTTAAGATCTTTTTCCACTTCTTCTTGTTGTACATCAACTGCAGTAGCTTCTCCTGTATATGGTATCAAATCACATACATTGAAAAGGGATGAGATACCAAGGTCTGCTGGTAACTTGATCTTGTATGCATTTTGCCCATATTTTTCAAAAAAATTACATGATCTAACCTTCTTGGGTAAGATCTTAGTGTGCTTGATCTTTGGTAGCCTCTCCTTCTTGAGGAATGTCCAAACTAGTTCTCCTAGTTCAAATGTAACTTCTCTCCTCTTTTGATATGCTTGGTGTTTTTATCTTTGTGTAGTCTTTTGTATTTGATACTTCACTTGATCATGAACCATATTAATACCTTCAGAAAATCATTCTCCCTCTGCACTAATTGGTTTAGAATTAGGAAGTTGTCTTAATTCAAGCACTCCCCTTGGATTCATCCCATAGAAAATATGAAAAGATGACTTGTTGGTGCTTCTATTGACTATGCCATTATATGAAAATTTATCTTGAGCAAGTATTGAATCCCATTTCTCTCCATGTTGTCTTGTGAGGCACCCTAGGAGATTCTCTAATGACCTATTAACAACTTCTATTTTCCCATCCATTTGTAGATTATAGGCTGATGAAAATGATAGGTTTGTCCCTAGTTTCTTCCACAAAGTCCTCCAAAAATGACCAACAAACTTAACATCTCTATCTGACACAATATTTAAAGGTAGTCCATGAATTCTTACTATCTCCTTGAAGAAAATGGTTGTAATGTAGGATGCATCACTAGTGGAATTACATGGTAATAAATGTGCCATTTTACTAAACCTATCCACAACAACAAAAACACTATAAAATCCCCTTTGGGTCTTGGGAAATCCCGTGACAAAATCCATACTTACATTCTCCCATGGTCTTGATGGAATGGGTAAAGGATGGTATAAACCTGCATTTGTACTTCTTCCTTTTTCTTTCTGACAAATAGAAAATGTCTCAACAAACCTCCTAATATCAACTTGTGACTTTGGCCAAAAGTAGTGTCTTCTCAATAGCTCCAATGTCTTATCTAGTCCAGAATGACCAGACATATCACCAATGTGCTTTTCTTGAATGACATTGGTTCTCATGGAACACTTTGGGATGCATAGTTGTCCTCCCTTGAAGAGAATTCCTTCTTGTATCAAATAATCAGAAAATTCATGATTGTATATGTCATTCAAATCAAGGCATTGTTAGAGTAATAGTCTCTTGGGTTATTAATTAAATCATTATGATCTAATTACTAACTCACCTATTCACTCTAGTTTGCTTTAGCTAACCTTAGGGTTTCCCTTTTAGGGTTTCATGATTCCTTTATAAGGATTCACCTCTTTTGTTTTAGATAGAGTTTTTTATCATCACATTGTAATCTAGAAACATATCATTAATATATTATTTTCTTGAGTACATGATGTCTCCTCTGGCTTTTTAGCCTCCATAGCTTCTTCTGTCTTCTATCTTTGCTTCTTCCATGTGACAGGTTTGCATGCAGGTGTTCTTGGGAGAATAGGGCTTTTCCTATTTCTAACATGGTATCAGAGCTCGCTTGCTACTCGCTATTCGTGTTTTGTTGAAGCAAGCTCTTTGCAGTACGAGGGTTCGAAGCTTTCAATTTTTTTTGGTATTTTTTATTGGATCTGGGGGGTCTCTATTTTTTGGAGCACTTTGGACCAAAACCGACCTCACGGTTGCGTTTGGAAGGCCCAAAACCCCAGAATCCATATAAAACATGTTTGTTTTGGACACCGGAGCGTCTGGGAGAATTTTTTTGGCCTTTTAGGGCCGTACGGGCATGAGAAACGAGGAAAAATTCAAAAAAATTAATGTTTTTTAAGCATTTTAATACGCTACCAGTGCAAATTTCAACCCGCTGCTGTCGCACCACCGCGGCTCAGCCCGTGCACGACCCCCGCCAGCTGCGCCACCCACCGGCCTTGCGGGCTCTGCTCGCTGGCCGCACTGCCGCTTGGGTTGCCCGGTGGGTGTTTAGCCCCATGGGCTTATTTATGCCCAGTGGCTAGTCACATGGTGACCAGGGGCCCCAGCTTAGCCCCCTGTGCGCGCCATGCACCCAGGGGCTCTCTTTTTTTTAGCCCCAGGGGCTTAAAACCTGGCCTTTTGAGCAATTTTGGGCCCTTCTCACTATTTTCGCTCTATCTGGAGCATAAAGAGGCCTTTTTTGGACTTCATTATATTGTTGGAAAGCTCTTTCCAAGCTCTTTCCGACCATGGTGGTTAGGTTTTTTCGCTCTACTAGTTTGACAGTTTTTTTTTCTGTCAAAGTCTGATGTCTATTTTTTGCCTTCCGGGAGCCCTATCTGGCTCATCCGGACTCTGTTTTTGGCAAACCAGATATCGTCAGAAATCTGATTCTATGAGTTATTTAGTTTCAAGGGTATGTTTTCCAGATTATATTCTAGGTTCTCTCTCCTCTGAGTTTGGCATCTTTCACACTCTGGCGGATTACTTGGGTTCTACAGGTCCTGGGATCTCTTCTTCTAATCTTTCTGGCTCACTCTTCTTTCTGACTTCTGAGCTTGTATGCTTCTCTTCTGTAGCATTTTATTTTCTGTAAACGCACTGAGATAAAGTGCCTACTTCTACATATCTAGGATCTTGTACACCTTATGTGTTTTTTGTACTCGCACTCAGTTATAAAGTGCTATGGGGGGTTATGATGTTTTTCCGTTTTGTGCTCATCCACCTTTGTCAAGTGAGCATACCTTCTACGACATTAGCCCATGATGTGTGTCAGTGACACCACCCTTTATCCTGTGTTTGTACTTCTATTTCACTATTGGTGTTCCTAGTTCTTCTTCCTATAGATGTTTCTGGCATTGCATTTCAGTGTTCCTTTCACCTCTCCCTATTCAACATTATGGGGGGGGTTCACCTGTTGGTTCTATTGCTTCCTTGGTTTGATTAATCAGCTCTTCAGACTTTGTCTTCTCTACCTGGTCATGCACTTCAGTGGGGGTTCCAGCAGTTTCTTCTGACAAAGTTTACAACTTCATGCTTCGGAGATGTTTCTTGCTCTTTCTTGTTCCTTTCTTTGGGACTTTCCCTAGATTGAAGACTCAGTTTCCTTCATCTAGTTTATTTCTTGTACTTGGGTACCTGATCAGGCCTTGTTGCCGGGACCCATCTTTCCTGCTTTCTGTAGTAGTTTCCTAGGTTTTGCTTCTCCCTAAGCTTATCTTAAG